>OX375881.1:96189078-96610124 GCA_947359465.1 Metellina segmentata
AGGGGGTATTACAAAATTGTCTTAGAAAGCAACCTAACCGTGTTTGAAATGGTATCAAAGAATGGTTAATTTTTGATAGATTGGTAAAACAATTTTTCTGAACCCCAATTAAGGATACGATATTATAGGAAATTGAATTTACTTCACACTTGAGCAACACACCCTGGCTATTGAAGACGGTCCGGGATCAATCCCGAATGATAAGATCCATGGACGACACGACGATGACGAGGTTCACACCTGAGCTGGCACTCTACTCTCCAAACTTCTATACCACGCCAATAGTACTTGGGTTTTATGGTTTAAGGATGTTGCAAAGTTGCCACAAACAAAAGTCATACACCATCAATAAATGACCATACATATACAAATGGAGTATTACTGACGTAGAAGTGAGAAATATACTCAGCGTATGCCATCGAATTTAAAATCTCGTGGCCTACAACTCGCAGGTTGCTAGCGCAATGAGCAAATCCACTGCACCACTGAGGTTCCTCTTCCCATCTTGAGAAAGTAACACCAGTTAAGATATTTATTCAATGTTAACAGAGAAATAAAACGTGTCATTATATGTGCAAATATATTATTTATATTATTATTTATATTATTTATTTTGCTGTGTGGTTAGTTCCTTCTTGTTTGGTAGCAAGAGATAATAATAATAGAGTATCGCACAGAGAGGTTTTCCTCTGGAGGGATGCAGAAAGTGGTCACCATCATGGTGCTGATGCAATGACTTTTAGAGGGGGATACTCTTTTATACCCCAGTTGCAATCGATAACCTAATTATGTTATCCACCACACTTGTAGGACTAAAAGATTTTAGTGGTACTTTTTAAGGCAATTATTGAGTTGATGCAAAAGTCCATCCCGATTTTCTGACAAAAATTCAAGAAGCATTATTTTATTTACTAAAAATTACATTTAATCAATAAAGATAATTAGGTAATTTTTAATTAACGTCATGCTAGTGCAACACAGCTGGCGGTGGTTTGGGGTCAATCCCTTAAGGGAAAGATCCGAGGATAACAAAACGTCATTTTGAACTACGGTCAGATGACGAAGCAACACCTGAGCTGGTACCCCACTCTCAAACCTTCCACACCAACCCAACGTGAAGACTTTTGACCACGACATATTTAAGGTACACCAGCCGCCTCTATACCATACACTTACAAACATGCATACACTGAGCCGGATTCCAACCAGGAACCTTCCAATCCAGATGATAACATCTTAACCATCAGACCGGTATAATTAATAAAGAATTCCGCTGTCATGTTCTATAACCTTTTTCCATCTCTTTAGTAGCTGCATCATCCCGCGGTTAAGAGGTTTATGGCTGATTTAGGTGACTAAACTTTCTGAACCCCACTTTATTCTACTACTAGGCTACTTAATCTAACCTAAGTCGAAATACCCCTTATTTTCTGCCATTTTTAATAACTTAAAACATTTAAAAAGCCCGTACCCAATAACACAATCTTTTTTCCAAGTACTCGCTGAAGTTCCTTGCTTCAAACGGCATCAAAACTTTACATCTGTGATAACACTTCGTTTGTGCGATGCAATGACATCTAGCGCCAAAAACGGGCGGAACTGTTGCACCAACCCAATAAAACTTTGGTTTGTGCGAAGTTTTTGAAACTTTAGCAACATTGTTCAAAACAAAATAAATTTTAGTTGACAGTTCTTCAACAAATATGCATATAAATTCTATAAATTGATTCCATAAAATGAAATAATTTCTCTACCCCGGGCTTTCAAGTGTGTATGAATAAATACTTACTGAAATATCTGTACCTTGGTTAAAAAGACCAATGTTCATTTTGCAATTTTTTAGTTTCAGCTTATTCAGTAATTTTTGTTCTTATTTTTAATATAGTGTACAAAACACATTTTTTTTAAATTTTAAATGCTTTCGTAATGCATTGACAGGACGACATTGTTTTTGGAATTTTTTTAATTACATCTTTCACTATAGTGAAATCGGTTTGTGGACTTAACCACAATCAGCGAATTTCGACATTGCCCCTTTTTCTATCAAGGTACAAACGCAAAATACTGGAATAACTTAAAATAAAATACATGTGTTCATTTTTTTTCTACTACACATACATCGTAATAGATGAATATTTCATTTCTCCATTGCTTCAAAGGGGTTAACCATCAGTCCCAATCGGTGAACCATTGTACCACTTGATACCAAAATCATTCTAGTAATCTTATGAAGTACAGTACCATTAACTACTTTCTCATAATATTAGACAACACACATATATGTTGCACTGAAGCCATTCAATCTTTCAAATCACTAGCATGTACTACTACTATGTACCACTTCAAAATGATAAAATTACATCGTTGGTGTTCCATAAGAGCATCTAGAAACTACAACTATTTATCCATTAGCCTTTAAATGCTTCATTTAATCACAAGGGATACTTAATATGCTACTGGATGCTTTTCGACTTATTATTTTTTGGAGACCAAAATTATATCGATACAGACGCTTTGATAACCTGGGAAAAATCCTGAACTCATTTAGTACCTTTATCTCTCGAGTTCAGAAATCATGATCTTGTAATCAGAAGGTAACACATGAGGTTTTAAAAATATGGCCTCTCTGTGCTCTTTCTAGTATTGACTTTCACCAGTCTTCGCCCTTTAATCGCTTCAGTAATTTTTTGGAGCTTAATCTCGATTTCTAAACCACATGACACGTATGTAAGGGACTTTTTGTTTTCTGTTCATCATAGAGAATGTTTTGCAATGGATTAAGCTCTAAAAGGGTAGAAAGATGTTAGAGATCCCTTAATTAGTGTACGGCTTTTCTGTTCTTCGGCAAACAGTACAAACGGCCATCCATTAATCCTCCGGGTTGTTTGAACGAGATATCTCGTCCATCAAGATCTGACAAATTTTGTTAATGATTAGATATCTCGTCATAAAGGTATTGCCGTTTTTTCGATGATGACGTGATCTAGATATGGTCAGTTTTCTTCGAATAACGAGATACCTCGTCCTTCAAGTTCTGATCAGTTTTTCTAATGACACGACACCTTTTCGTTGCAATCGCTAGGAGTGTTAATTTAGTACAGTATCAAGGCATAATCCAATTAGTATTCGAATGCAGATTTAATAAAACGATTTATCGATAGTAAGAATCAGCCAACTGTGATATAAGGCTTTTTATTCAAATAAATTGGATGCTCTACTTTCGATGTTTTTTTGTTTTTTTTGTACGATTCTTTGGTATTTGAATATTTGGAATATATGCTTCGATATTCAAAAACAAAGAATAAATCCCCTGGAAACCAAGTACTTTGGTATTCTAGTACTTCGATATTCGAATACTTTGAATGAATACTACTGCATTCGAATACAAGAAAGATTCAAGTACAACGAATAGTTTTAGGCTTTATAAGTATTTTTGTATTCGAAAATATAATCCCATCTCTAATAATAACACTGTTACCTATCTCTACTGATTACATGACGTTCGTAGAGCATTCCCAAAATGGCACAAAATGGCGTCCGCAATCTTTTCCTGGACCACCCCAGACGGAAAAGGAGGGTCAGGCATCTGATATACGAGCACTCAGAAGCGAGTGCTCTACAAATCTGCTCAGATGGCCGACTCACGCCACGTTGCCTAAGCTGGGGTGTGTGTGGTGGGCAGGGGTGGCGCAGTTGATTACGAGAATGGCCTTTTCGGGGTCGTCCGCCGATCGTTTGCCTCCTTGAATGGGGGCTGTATTTCCTCGGCCGCGCGTGGCAATGGCTCGTCCAGATATTGCTCGCCAGTTTAACGATGCCGCCAACAGACACCAGTGCAGGCTAAAGGTAATGGGAATCGTGGACAGATGATGTTAACACTGGAATTTCAAGGGAAGGTTTTATCCACGACACTAAGAAATCTCGCCACGCCGAGTTTGCGCTTTAAATCGCCGATATGGCCCAGGCTTTTACGCCTTGGCTTGGGTGAGGTGGAGAGCCTAACTTTTGTCGTTTGGGCAGACGAAGGGGCGATTGGGTTCCGTTGAACAACACGAGTTACGGTGTTTTTGGAAGGTGATTTTCGAGTTTGGGGTCGAGGTATGGACTATGTTTTGATGTGGTGGAAGATGCGACCGACATGATATTACTTTGTGCGGAAAGTGCACATGTCCGGAAAATATTGGACCACGTGGAAACTGCATTCTATACTTTTTGGAATGTTGTCACTAGGATCGTCGAATGAAAAATCCTTAGAAGGAACTGCACATCAAAGAAATGTAGTCGTCAATGGTAGCCTGCTGGAACTGTACAAGAGTGTTTTGAAATAGAAGGTGTGTCGAAACTTCCTATACAAACTTAACCATCCAATATATCTTATCCAAAATCTGATCAAATTTTCTATAAATAGATTTACCTCATCGATACAAAACTACCCTATTACAACTCCAAGAGTAATACTGTTCAAGAAGAATATAAAGATTGTCCTTTGTCTGGCACTGGGGACAGTTTGAAACAGGTTTTAGCACCAGAGACTGGCTACTACAAGGAAGTTTTCGACACAAAGATAAACAATCAAAAAGGTAAAGTATTGGTATAAAACACATAATTAAACCACATAGAGATGTATGTAAAACACAATCTTGATTTATTTGAGGGTGCTTATCGACAGCGCGATCGATCAGTTTGGTCCATCGTCATTTTTGAAACTGACTTAGCACGGGTAGCATGTATCACTCCATAAATACTCTCCTAATTGAAATGCACTTACCGTATGGGACTAATAAGCGAAATTACATCGCCAACAGCGCCACAGAGACGTGTGCCGCACCTACGAACATTTTGATAGGAAACAGGGATTTTACTTCCTGTTTCCCAATTGGCGAAGTGTTGAAATCATATTCAGCAAACAAAGAAACGTCAAGATCGGAGAGAATACCTGCTAACTAACACCAACACACACTCCCGTGCTTAATGTCGTGAGACACTGTATCAGCTTAACCTGTTGACGATGGCTATAAGATATAAAAAGCACGGTTCTATCTTGGCGCGATTCTTATAACTTTCAGGGTACAACTGATGTACGGGCCGTAGTCTAATTTCATTCTTGGCGCGATCATGATACAACTGCTGTACCAGCCGTAGTCTAAAGTTAAATAAGTGTGGTTGCATAAGTAGAGCATGCCACCGAGGTGCCCGGGAAACACGTTCTTCAGCAAGAAAAACTACCACTATCATTTAACTTTGCAGAATACGTGTCTCATATAAATTTTAAAGGGAGACAGGAAGCACAAAGTGAAACCATATTCACAAAGGAATGTATCCATATCACAAAGAATGCGCAACTTTAATTTGCAACAATTTATTTGCTCTATCTTCTTAAGAGTAGCACTGCATTTCTCATGTTTGGTCACTTAGACGCTGACTTTGTACATAATGTAAAAGTAATACATACCATTTCACGAATAGTGATATGACTGACATACACCTAAAGAAAAGAAGCAACAGATGAACTACAGATGAACAGACGTGTACCGAAGCAGCAAACATTTTCGGGTTTTCACCATACTTTGAATGAAACCAGAACATTCTACGAGGAGTTGTAAAAAGCTACTGCAAGTACATCTGGGTGCTTGCAGAATTGCATTTCTTTTGAGAAAACAGTTTAATTTTCGACCACAATTCTCTACCACCCCTTGAAACCTTACACAGGAAGTTTTAAACAATCTTTAGAATGATAATCTTGCTTTGAGCAAAACTCGATGCTTATTTTTCGCACTACTTAAACCTCCTGGTGGTTGTCTCTAAGAGATAATTAGTCATTAGCAAAACTAAACTGATATTGATGGGCGAGGAGTTATTAGAAGAAACTGACCATATCAGGTCTCGTCATATAAAAAATCAGCAATACCTTGATGTCGAGATATCTCGTCATTTGGAAAGTTGTTCAGATCTTGATGGACGAAATATCTCGTCGAAAGCACTTGGAAGGTTTTAGTGATTCAGCTGCAAGAAAGAATAAACTCTCCATCTATTTGCACTTCGTTCACAGTAAAATACATTCTAAGATAGTAATTTCAAATTTTGTTGGTACTTAAAGGTTAGTTTAAGGTTTAAAATTGTTAAAACATGATTTGATACGAACGGATAACGGATGACAAGGATAAATACTTTACTATGTGTATAAAACACAGTTACAAAAAACAACGCTACTGACAAAGATACGATCTTACGAAAATGGTTCCGTGATAAATGTGTATTTTTACATTGTTAATAAGAATTTCAAAATAATATATAATTATTTTTTGGTTCTTTAAGGTTAATTAGGGTTTAAAATTGTTAAAATATGCTTTGATGCGAACGGATAACGGATGACAATGATAAATACCCCCCTCAAGTCCTGCAGGTCGCCTCAAAGTGTGCTTTTTAGAAGGCGAGGGGGTGTACCTGGGCGGAACGGGCAAAGTACGTCGGGAGAGTTTTCTCCGGGTAGGGTCACCCAAGGCGTGAAGGCCGTTCCACTATGCTCAGCTAAGACCTGCAGGCACCGGAGCAAAGTCAGTCTTCTCTCCATTGGAGCTCCAAGTACCTTGTACCAATAGAAGCTGCTTTTTTCCCTTCTCCATGAGAAATAGCCCATTTAGTCTGGCCGATAAAATGAAGATTATTTTGCAACCGGTGGAGTACTCATATCTAACACCTTGTGTTCGTTCGATTGAGGGTTTACCCGGAGTTCACTTCCACTCTGAACTTCTGTCCCACACAAACAAAAACTCTGATGTCCCTGAATACCTACGACAGCTGGCTCTCGAGGTTATTAATTGTATTCCTAGTGAAGACACTTTGATATATACCGATGGCAGTAAAGACGAGTCAAATCACACCGGGAGCGGTATCTATATCGAGAATCGCTTTATTCGACTCTCCAGACGAAACCCAGATAACTGCTCGGTCTTTAGGAGCGAATTGATTGCCATCGGGGAGGGATTAAAGACCATCCTCCACTCCACAGACTCTAGCTATATATGGATTCTTACAGATAGCCGCAGCTTGATCCAACATCTACAGGACTGGAGACGGGTTAATGACCTCGTAGGCATTCAGATCCTCAATAACCTTAAAATTATTACAAAGCGTAGGGAGGTTCACTTTCAGTGGATCCCCTCCCACGTCGACGTCCCTGGCAACGAAGTTGCGGATATCTTGGCAAAAAATGGCTGTTCTGCAACGGCAACTGCAGACTATGATATAACTTTTCAAGAGATTTTCTCCATGGCGAAAAATAGTGACCGGCAGGTTTGGCTCACCCCCCCCCCCTCTCTGCCCATCCCTGGTACGGTAGGAAAAGACTAGGAGGCGTATTGGATTTCGGCGAAGACAGACAGGATCAAACGGCTGTCTCGAGACTTATCAGTGGGCACCTAAGATGCATGACATTCGATTTTGGCCGCAGAGTCTTCCCAACACGTGTACCAAGTGCCAACTGTTACCGGCTTCCCCCGATCATATCCTCGATTGCTTGGGGCTCACTTTGGCGGATGTCCTTGATTGCCCACTCCTGGTGCTTGACTTTGCTAGAGTTCATGGTCTCATGGATTTGATCTAGCTGCTGCTAGAAGCTGCTGCTAGATCCTGAAGGATTAGACACAACAACACAACAGGATAAATACTTTACTATATGTATAAATCACAGTTTCAAAAAACAACGCTAATGACAAAGATACGATCTTACGAAAATGGTTCCGTGATAAGTGTGTATTTTTCCATTGATAATAAGAATATCAAAAGAATATTTAATTAATCTAAAGGTTCTGTAAGGTAAGTTAAGGTTTAAAATTCTTAAAACATGCTTTTAAATAAACGGATGATAAGGTTAAATACTTTGCTAGATGTATAAATCATACTTTCAAAGAAACAGCGCTAATGAAAAAGATAAAATCTTAAAGGAACGGTTTCGTGATAGATGTGTCTTTTTCCATTGATAATAAATTGTCAGTATAAACGTAATATTTTCTGTAAAAGAATTTATATCCCACATTTCCCAGCTGACAGATCGCAAATTTTTGAACCCCTGTCTATAAACAACACGACTCTTGCATTTTTTGGACTAGAAGACAGTTCTTCCAAACCCATGCATACGCAGGCATAATAGGACCCGTCATAATAATTCGTAGGTATTGAAACACGAAAACATCCAGCACTAAAAGCATTTCAATAGATTTTTTAAAACATTTCCCCCATAAAACCTCGTCTCCAAGTTACCTACCTCATAATATCGCAAATGCTCCCGTCTTAATGGAAAGCAGAGTTATTTTTTTGTTTGAATTTAAGCTGTGCGTTTTCGCTCTTATGCCCTCAAGAGCAGATGCCGACAAAAATGTAAGGAGAGCGAAATTCCAACATGCATGAAAAAACTCGGCATATATTTACCTGACATCCGAAATCTCTTTGCTCTCCAGGTGTATAGAGTCAACAGCGCATGACTGACTTGAAAGAGAAAGAAACAATACTCAATAGGAATACTGATGTACGCAAAACGTGATAAACTCCAGAATCAATACCATGACTCGGTATATCCGAGATATTTTTATCTCTTCCTTGGTATTCCACATTTGTTTCGCTCAAAGAAGACTCCATTTGCTCAGCCGTTTCAGAAATCGGAGGGAAAGAAAGATGGAGGATCTAGGAGTGGTATCGTACATAACGGAGATGGGAGTCTTAGGGTTTATTGAATCAACTTTTAGTTTACGAGATTTAATGGGAGTGGTTGCTTTTAAATGAAGAGAGAGGCTCCGGATTTTATTTTGCAAACTATCGCATAAATGGTTTGACTTACGACTGGATTATTTAAAACTGGAACGGTTATGTTTTGCTAATGCAACGAGAGATTGCTATTATATTTAGTATGCATACACATCAGTAGTGCTGCATCATTTTTTAAATACTTATTTTTCATTTGTCCTTTAGGAGTTATTTATCAGTTGTATCCTGTGTGATTTATCTTATTCAAACACTGCGTGTAATTTTATTTTAGTCTAACACGGCCTTATTCGTGACTTAAAAGAACATTATTTGGTGACTTTTTCTCTCCTCACCACACATTCTGGGCTTTTCTATCTGAACTAAACTGATGAGGTTGATGTATAGTCAACTGCAACGTGTTATATTATGGAAGTATTTTTAGACGTGTGTATTCCATGATAATCCACATTTAATATCGCATAAATGTCTCGATTTAAGACTGGATTTTTTAAAACTGGAACAGTTATTTTGTGTTAGTGAAAAGAGAGATTGTTTTTAATATATTTTTGGTATGCATATACACATATATATATATATATATATATATATATATATATATATATATATATATATATATATATATATATATATATATATATATATATATATATATATATATATATATATATATATATATATATATATATATATCAGTAGTAGTTTCAATTTTTAAGTAAACACTTTTAATTTCATAATGCGTGAATTACGCATCAGTTATATTTTTATCAGTTATATAACATGGCACCATTTGTTTCTTAAATAAGACTACTTGGATACATGTTTATCTCCTCTCATATATTGATGCTTAATCAACAGCAACGCGTTATATTATTAAAATATTTTTTATAGATCTGTGTGTATAAAATGGTATTCAACATTTGTTACAAACATGGAATACTCTACTGAATCAAATAATAAATATGTAGCATCCAGAAGAGATAAGGGAGTCTTAGGGTTTATTGAATCAACTTTTGGTGTACGAGACTTAATGAGAATGTTTGCTTTTTAAACAAAAGGAGAGGCTAAAAATTGTAGTAAACATCTTGATTTACGACTGCATTTTTTGAGTGTACGTTAATATTTGCAAATGTATTGAGAGATGAGGTAATCGCTGTTTTGTATTTTAATTCGTGTAAGGGTTAGCACTACTGTTTCGTTTTTCAAATTCTAATTTTTTATAATTCTAACATCTGTGATTTATCTATCTCTATCATACCTAGAAAAATTATATTTTAGTGTAAAATAACACCATTTGTTGCACTCAAAAAAATATTTTTGGGTGATATTTGTCTCTCCTCAAATTAAACATTTTCTGTTTAAATGGACTAATTAGGTTAATGGTTTCTGTTAAATGGGTACAGTAATCAGCTGCAGCTTGTTATACTTAGATTGTCTTGTTTTAGATATCTCTCTTTCTTGGTATTCCACATCTGTTTCAATACTCAACATAATAAAATACGAAAGCAGACAACATGAAAAATTATTACAACATTGTATTCAGAAAAACGTATATTAAACGTTCTGGGATGAGTTAACGTAATTAATTTTTTCATACTTAAAAGTGCTTGAACCTATAACCACTAAATTTCCGAGGATGTTTCGAAAATCAATCACCGTTGAAGTATCCCAAAGCAGTATTAGCGTTGAGAGAACGAACGTTTACGCAACTAGCCTTCCAGCTAAACTACCTGCGACAAAATCCAGTAAACCCTCACTAACGCAAGCAAACGATCTATCGATTTCGAAAACCGTTCATTCCAAAATTTTAATATGGCCCAGTTCGAAAATTTCATAGGATGCCGAGGCAGGCCCAAATTAGGGTCTCTAATTAACCCGGCCCAAAGGCTACAGCAGCAAGGCCCGGCCATTTACCTTTTGCACCGAGCATTGACTTTTGTAATTTGTGCTGCGAATCCAATAAACACGAAAATTTGACTTAATGAACAGATAAATTGTCGGGCGCCACTTGGGGCTAAAATATAGTGGGGCTTGCTCTCGAAAGTCGTCCGCACTGGTTTCGACGCAGCCGTCATTCCAATTTCTGTGAAGTACATCCAATTAGGGCAGTCCCCGGCTCTGCCCGGTAATTAGATTGCAGACGATTTCGCGGAGGAAGCGAGTTGAGTTGCTCTCTCTAATTTACGCCGCGTCTTTTGTTTAGGGCCGACTTGGTGCGTCGGTCACTCGTAAAAGTCCCCATTTACGACATACCCACTCGTCTCTCAAGCACCCTGTTCCGCGTTTGTGCAGCCTGTTAGATTCTGTGAGGGAGGAATGGCTCGTTCGAATTCTGAACCTCCCTTCGAGAATGCGGTAGTCAAAAGTATGTCGCTTATTCATTTCGAAGTTGTGTTTGGTCTTGAGGTACAGAAAAAGTCTTTGACTCCCTGGAATATAATCTTTATTCTAACTCAGATACACTTTCCAGTGATAACTCTAACAAAATGATATTCTAAAACCGAATGACTATTAGTAAGTTGTTAAACTTTAAATATTTATCGTATCTGTCGTTAGTTTGCGGGAAGATAAGAAATGAAGATTTATTGTAAAAAATAGTTTCTTGAATAAAAAAATATCCTTCGTTTTCACGTTTTAAAAGTACAGTAAAACCCCGATTATCCGAGCCTCGCTTATCCGAGTTTCCGCTTAACCGATCTATCAAATATTTCAAGGAATTCTTTTTGGGTTCTACATATTCCATTTTTAAAATTATCGAAAAAAATTCTGATCTTTATCTCACAAACATTCAGGAAAACGATATCCGTGACTGGATGAACACTGACTAACAACAAGAGATTACAGATAAAATTATTGTCAATAATTGGTAATTGGTAATTTTTAGTTAACGTCGTAATAGAGCAACACAACGGGCTATTGACGACGGTCCGGGATCAGTCCCCCAAGGGAAAGATCCGAGGACAACACCTCGTAATTTTGAACCACGGTCAGATGACGAAGCAACACCTGAGCTGGCACCCCACTCTCCAAACTTCCACGCCAACCCAACGTGAGGACTTTCGGCCACGACAGATTTAAGGTGCACCAGCCGCCTCTACACCATACGTTTACAAACATCCATGCCCGAACCCGGATTCGAACCAGGAACCTTCCGATCTAGAGGCTAACACTTTAACCACTATACCGGTTGGTCGGCTATTGTCAATAAGGAAAATGATTTTAGCGATGACGATGAGAAGACAGTGACGATGAAAATCGACATTTGAAAATCTCCAATACAGATGGACTAAAAGCTATCAAAATTGCTATTGAATATATAGAACTAGAAGAAGCGACACCAGCAATCCTGTTATCCTTAAAAAATGGCGACACATTGCTGCAGAAAAACGCCAAAGTAACGTAAAACAAAAAACAATGAATTACTTGTGGTGTATCTGTATAACTTTTGTATTTGTTATAAAATATACACTTAAACTTACACGATTTATTTCATTTGCAATTTTTGCTTTAACCGAGTTTTTCGGTTATCCGAGTTAGTCTTGGTTCACATTAACTCGGATAGTCGGGACTATGCTGTATATCCTTAAAAATTATAGTTAAAATCCCTGAAAATTAAAATTCTTCTAGCGAAGAATAACTGAGCTGTGTTCAGTTCTGAGATACAGAGAAAGTCTTAACTTACTAGAGTGTAATATTCATTCTATCTCAAATCATTTTCTGCAGATAATATTTCTTATACAATTTAATTTTGAAATAGAAGCTAATGGATAAGTAATTTGATAGGAATTGAATGTTCGAAGCATCTGTAGTTAGTTTACTTGGAAAAGAAGAGATGAATTCACCACCCTTTCCTCAAAGACAAAAATCCTATGAAAATTTAATTCGAAAACCGAAGAGGTAATGTCTGATTAGTAACTTTATGAAAGGTAGTAAGTTTAGGAGAAGAGAGAAATATAGGTATATCCTCTCCAAGAGAAAAAATACCATAAAAACTCATTCTAAAACCGAAATGAATCACTGGTCTGTAAAGCACTGAATATTAATAACATTGGTAGTATGTTTATGAGTAAAGTAGAAATTAATATATTCTTTCCAGAGATGTAGAATAAGAAGAAAACGAAATCAAACACACAACATATTTTACATTTTCTTTTTGTTCTTGAAATTATTTGCTTACCATGTTATGTGTCAGCTTCAGCGTGCTTGTATGGTTAATTTTGACTTTCGTTTTCTGGTTGATTGCACATCACCACGGCTATTTAATGGCGTCTGTCTGTTCTCTATACCACTCTACACCATTTGATCAATCCGCAAAAAATTTGGTACACCTATTCTATTAAACCATACGGGTTAATATAGGCTAAATATTCACCCCCGTTTTATTTGCTCTTGTTGGGCAGGGGGGTAAATAATAAATTAATAATAATAATTTTAAATTAATAATAATATTAAAACAATTCATAGGAATAACGTCGAGTACAAAATACCATAGAAATAACATTGAGAGTAAAAAGATTGCGGTACTCAGGTCAATTTTTTACCAGCATTGATGGAAAAACCATTTTCCCAATAAAATTGTTCTACCAGTGTTGCTCTAAAAAATATTTATTCCAAATTATTATCTTTCAACTGTTTAAATTAAATTCTAATATTTAATTTTGAACTGATGTTTTATTTCTGTCCAAAATATAAATTATTCATGAATATTGACTGATGTAAGGATATTTAATCTAGTTTAAAAAAAAAACTATATTATGGAACACGAAAAGACTAAGCGGAAAACTAGGATTCTCGAAAATATCACATCCCTGGTTCTAAAGTACCACAGGTAAAAAAATATTGATAAGAAAACTGTATACAAGACTGTACTTTAGAAGTTCGTCCTTCTTACTGTAAATTAAAATACGGGGATATTCATAATCACTACAAAATTAAAATCGACTTTACTAGTTGTACCTAGGAAAACAATTTTGTAGTCTGTCTTACAGCAGGAGGTACAATTAAGAATATGAAATGGATTATATGGATGCATACATCATGAAATATATTTTCGTCCGAAGGGGAAACTATAGAAGCTATGAAGAAGTTAAAACAATGTTAAAAAAAACTATTTTCCTTACACTTAAATGATGTTTGTATTTTTCTACGAAAGGTTTTTGTATGAAATCCTTTTTTCACTTTTCCACTTTTCAAAAATATTCAGTGATGGGGCACTATCTTGTAGTAGTGAAGATTTTCCACCTTATACTGAAGTACTACATATGCATAAGTTTTCTACACTGATTCAAAAGAATAGTATCATTAAAAAGAATTGGTAATCCCAAATATGAATCTAGCATTGAGCCTTTATGTCTTAAATTGTATCGGAGTAATGGGTTCTCACAATAAAGTAATTATTGATTAAATTGGTATTTCTTTGAAGAGTGTTAAGTAGGGATATTCAGTGATATCACTAATAAGGGTCTATTTGAAAAAGAAATCTAGAAATTTTGTATTTGTTTTAAAATACAACTAACCGGACTGCGCCGGCTAACGCTCGGCGGTTTGTAATACCTATCAAAGCTGAATAAAACAAGTATATTCGACATTTGCCTTTATTGTGAATGAAAAGGCTAAATCTATGTTTTACTCTATGTATAGGTAAGTCATTAGTAGCCGGCTACAGATAAATATTTGCATGGTAAATCTTTCAATTAATGCACAGTTTTTGATAGAAATGGTAGGAAAAGTTTCGACCTTAAAAACATTTTATTATGTATTAATATTTTATTTATTTAGACACAAACCAATACACTACAACTCAAAACTGCAAAAATCAGCCAAGTCTCTCAGATGTTCAATTGTTTAAATGGTCATTAGAGACATATCAAGTGCTACGTTTAGATTATTTGCCCTTCTCTCTTGGGACATGTAAAGAGTTTCCCATTTGCAATTAGCTCTCTTTTATGCATTCGTAACGGTTAATTTTAATATCATACTACACTAACGCAATGTATATAGAGAAGCATATTTGTTCATAAAACTTCTCTATATACATAATTGTAAATATGAGAAGTTGGTGACACAACAGTCAAAGAATTAAAAGATTTTACCCTGGATAGACCAACATATAATTGTCCATGACTAAACACTAGTCTGGTCAGATCTATACATATTTTTCAAAGGTTTGTCCTTGCGATTTGTTGATTGCAATAGAAAAGGCTAAACGAATCGGGAGCTGATTGATTTAAATTTAAAGGGAATATTTGCATCAAAAGGTATGAGATATATGCGAGGTATCAGAAAAATTTATGTATCGTTATCATCAATTCGTTTTGCTTCAACAATATGTTGTTGTAGATTGGTAACAATAATAGGCACCAATAATTGGCCATTGCACAATCCTTTGGAAGGAGCTAAATTTCTGAGGAGCATAATCATGGCTCCACATTTAATTTTAAGTTTATACGGTGGCATGCCAGTTGGTGTTAAGCTATTTAAAAATTATTCTGGGTATGCTAGCTGATCTTGAGGAACTTCACCAACAGTACTATCGACACTTTCATAAACAACTTCTGAACCAGGCATATAACTTAAAACACGAGGATTGATTTCAATAGATAAATCATTCGTGACTGTCAGAATTGCTCGTCCTTTAAGTTATTGAGGCTCTATAGTGGAAAAATCTATATCGTTATGTAGTTGCTGAACTGGATCTTGTATTAGTGGGTAGCATATGGAAGGTAACTGTACTTGATCCCCATTTTTGCATTCTCTTATATCCAGAAGCCAAATTGAATACTCTCTTTCACTATCCAAAGCACGCATGTTTTTCGTGAGTCTCAAAACTTTAAATTGAGACCACAGTCTATCTTTTTTCAGGCAGCTTAAAACTATTAGTGACCATGAACCTCTTAGGATTACAGGCATACCTGTCGGAAATCTCTAGACAGTAAAATAACTTTTCCTCCAAATGGCTCAGGAGATATTTTTAAGATCTTGAAGTAAACGATCTACTGTTAAAAACGCATATACATGAGTCATTGGAGCTTCGTCCCATAGTATCAGTTTTGACTCCAATAATAATTTGGTTTCTGGTAAATTTATTTTTAAATTGTATGTTGAAGTTTAATTCAAATTGAGTGGGATTTTAAATATCGAATGGGCAGTTCTTCATCCAGGAAATAATGTAGCTTGCATGTAGTAATGTGATACAAATAAAAGTCTTCCCAGTTCCCACAGGTCCATCTAGTAAGAAATGCTTTTTAACATTTTTGTGATTGCTATATATGGCATCCAGTTCACTTTGAACAACAAATTGCTGTTCAACGTTCAATTTATCCATCTTTATCTGAGCTTTACTTTGTTCCTCTACGCTATCATACGTGGATGCAGATACATAAAAAGAAAATTTTAAATCTGATAGTTTAAGTTTTGTTATATTCAATCCATATTCTTTTAGAAGCTCATTAATTTCGGCACGTGCATATTGAGATCCAGTCTCTTCAGAATATCTATGAACAAAATCCTTGCAGAGAGAATTTTTATGTTATACCCAATATTCAGGAACATTTTCAACTTCCCTAATCCACAAATAATAGCAAATTAGACTCGTAAGAAACTTGTCATTTGTATCATTGCAGCATCAGTTAATGTTTTATGCCAATGTTCACATCCTTAAAGAAACCCAAGCTCTTTGCATGCTTGTTGAATAATGGTGCAAAATATCCCATTAAATGTTTTAAATCCTTAAAATTCATTTCACCAGATTTATGTAACAACAACATTCATAGGTAGTGTCTTTCACTATCCTGTACATTAACTACAGCCATTCTACCAATTATCTTCTGACCTTCTGCTTTAGAGCATCACAATTTTACAAAACGTACTACGGATTTTATTCAAGATATCGGTTGTACCTCTTCGGAAGAATACATGTTAATTCGTTTCATTTTTATCAAATACATAATAATGTGGAATATCAGTGTGCGTAAAACTATTTGCACAGCTTCATCAATACAATTAAGATTAAACCAAGCAGTTAAAGTTGTTTGTCTGACAGATTCATCCCGTAACATGCCCGGCCAATAGTTACATCCTCTTGACCTTCTCGGTAAAAAATGTGTTGTTGTTCTGGTAAATGAACTGCAAATGGACTGGGATTTTAACATGGGATTTGTCAGACATACAATACTCATTCCAGCGCCACATTGCTTCAGGTGCACTGACATACCTTCCATCAAGGAAAGTTAAAATTTAATCGTGGTGAATTACATCATCTTTTTAACGGATGCAACACCATGTCCCTTTATATACATATTTATATAGATACTTTATACTCTTTACTGATGCACACACTTCAACATTTATATGAGCATTAAATGTTTGTAACAAAAAAAAGATTGCATGGCACAACCCAACGGTTATCGATATCGTATCTACCAATTTTTACAGGTTCCATAGATCGCCTACTGTAAATAGGGTATCCATTGATATTTTCAGCAGTGGTTTCTCTAATTTCTTTTGGAAATTTTTTTTAGCATACATTTAAGTCCTTCATACAGGGGAAATTGGAGTTTAAAAACAACAGGGGCCACGAATCATTCATTTTGTAACAATATAGAATAATCTTCGATTGAGAGTAGAAATGTCAGGCAACTCTGCACTGACATATTTGTCAATATCGTCGTTGGTACGGATCTTGGAGTTCGAATCGAGTGTCAATAGAATATGCACATGAGGTAAGCCGCGCTTTTGAAATTCAATTGCATAAATATAAGCAATGACAGCACCAAATACATTACGCTTTAGAATATCATCTAATCGCTTAGATAGTTTCATTTTGAAAACTCGAGCGACAATATCTGGTCTATGTTTAGGTTTATGGAAATGTGGCATTGCTTTTAAAATTTCAGGCCATGTAGGATTGCAAGTGAATGTCACTAACTAATCTGGTCGCCCGAATTTTCTTAACATGGCCATTGCATTTTGGTAATTTTGCTGCATGGGACGTGGACTTCCTTGAAAAGTAGAAGGCAGTATTAGTAATTTGCCTGTCCTCAAATTTTCATTTTCAGCTCGACATGCTAAGGCATCTAAAAGCCCACGATAAATTTAACTCTTAAATCCTTCTGGTTCTGATGTAATTTAGACAGGAATCTTAAGTTTTCACATATGTCTCCACGATATATTGTTGGAATAATTTCCCACTGCAGTGCAGACTAAACTCTAAGCGTATAGAAAGCCTATAAGCATCATATCAAAGCTGTGTTACTCTTGATCGTTTTACTGACAGTCTCGATTCAATGTGCTCCATCACTTTAAACCAACCATATTTCCCTCTCGAAAATAGTAAGAGTAGAGCATGGGATCATTAAATTGGTTCATGGGTGAAATACTTTTGCAATTATCTCCTTTCAGATATATGCAAATATCTCGATTTGCAGGTGGCTCACCATCGTCTCCAACAACTATTGCAGCAACCTCTGTTCTAGATGCAGATATAGCTACGCATTTCTATACTTGATGCTCCATAAAAACCATTTTCATAGTGATAGTGGGGTTTCGCTGTATTGAACGATGCATCTGTAAATAGGATTTAGGGAATAGATTTATATTTCGTATCAGTGCATCCAGCTTTTCCATAACCGTTTGCAAGCAGCCCTCATTGTTTTCTATACGATAATTGCTTGCTTCATCGGTATAAAATATATATAACTGGCCATATCCAGGTTTATTTCTTTTAGTTGTATATAGAGGTGAAACCATATGATATATCTACCATGAATGCGGAAGCAATATGGTCCATTCCCTGGAGGTGAGCGGATTTCAGCTCCCATTGAAGCAAATCTAAAGCTGCATTATATTTGTGTATATGCTGTCTATAATTTTTACCTTCTGATGAATTGTCACAAAGCAAATCTTTTTATAAATCAGGAGTTTCCGACAGGGATGGTAGGGAAACTTTCCCATAGCGACAACATTTCCTAATTTTTTTTACTAGTTTTGAGTTTATATTTCCAATAAAAGGCATGTCAAAAAGTGCACAATACTGTCAAATTCCTGCAGTTGTGTTCTTGAACGTCAGAAATATTTCCGCTTGAAGCATGTTGATAACTAAGCCTTCGTCCAGCTCTCAGTTCAAACAACTGTTCAACTGTTTCATTCGCGCGGTTAGTTCTTTTTCGTGCATTTTTATACGGAAACTCCATTTTGCATTCAAATTGACCTCGGTTATTCGCGCTAATGACGAGTTACCTCGTCGATATAGATGTCTGGAGAGTTAAGTAAATGTAGTAGTTCTAAAGCAGCAGTTCTAAAGCTTTGGTCTCCTATCAGAGGTGTTTCTGAAAACCTAGGGCCGCTGTTACACGGTTGGGAAAGTGACAAAATTAGCAACCGGTGGGTTATGGGTTAGAATCTATTCAAACACCATCATGTACCAAGGGGCCTGTCCGCGTTAAATATATCATGACTTCTAATATCCTCACGTTACCGTGATGCGCTAGTTTGGAGAGTGAATGCCAGCTCAGGTGTGACCTCGGCAACTGACCGTGGTTTAAAATTACGTGGTATTTTCCTCGGATCTTTCCATCGGGTTTGACCGGATAGTCACCAATAAAACGTTGTGTTACTCCAGAGCGATGTTAATTAATATACCTACCTTTAAGGGCAATACCATATTCCGAAGAAACTGCATCAATTGTGTCAGTCACCAAGCGATGTCCACTTTTATTGACAGTGTGTGTAGCAGTGGTCAATAACAGAGGGACACTGCTAGGGTTGGCTTTCTGCCTGCAGAAACTGGTTTGTGCATGCAGGTGGCAGAAACTGGATATAACCGGTTTAAACCGGCTGAAAATAGCAATAACTGACAGAAACTGCAAGGCAAATTTTTTTGCAATAGCAAAAACGGAATGTGGTAGCATAGGCGGAGTTATGAGGGGGGGGGGCACGGACCCCTCAACTATTTTGGCCAACGAGACACATACAACAATATCTTGTTGGTCTTGTCTGAATAAATGAAAGAAGAATATTGAATTCATATTTTCTAATTAAAAACGAAGAACATCTTTTCATCAATAGACGACACTACATAATTTTATTTCATTATTAGTAGGGGAGAGGAGGGAAAAGAAACCCTATACTTTTACCCCCTTCGGTCAGCTTTTGTGCCCCCCCCCAAGGATTCCCCTCTCTCCCCGCCTATGTGTGGCAGTACTAAATAATTATTAATAAAAGTTTTTTTATGTTTGTAATATTCCATTCTTGGTCAGTGAGCATCCATCCTTTACAAATATGATCAGTTTAGTAAGACCAGGTTACACACCTCCAAAAAGAAAACAACTGGCTGTTGACCTGCTAGATAAAGTACATAATGAATTGCAGTCGGAAGTCGAATAGAAAGTCAGTGGTAAAACAGTTACATTGATTCAAGATGGAAGGAGTTGCATCCACAATGAACCGGTTGTTGCTAATTGTATTCATACTGGTACTGAATGCATCTTCTTCGATTCTGTAAATACAGGGTCCGAAAAAAAAACCTCATGTTAATGTGCTGATTTAGCCAAGGCAGCAATAACAGAAGTAGTAAAGGAATACAAATGTAAAGTGAAAGCTCTTGTAACTGATAATGAAAATAAAATGGAATCAATGAGAAAGAAGATTCACGAAGAGAACCCATCAGTTACAACTTATGGGTATTCAACTCACTATCTTAACCTTTATTGACAATATATTACACCAGAGTCTGTTGTGGTATATATATCTGTTCAGAAATATTTCTGAAATAATCACAGACAATGTGTTTGGCTTAAGGAATACCCAAATGCTGTGTGTGAAGCCACAAATACCTGGTAATACACGGTGGAACAGTCAAGTAGGTTGCTTGGAATCATTCATAAATAATCTTCCATATTACTTGCAAATACTTGAAGATCATGAAGACGATATACATGACAAAGGGGTTGTTCGAGTCATAAATAATAAGATGATTAATAAAGAAGTAAAACACTTATTGCAGCTATTAAAACCTATCGCGGTTGCATTAGATAAGATGCAAAAATATGACTGTTCTATTGCAGATGCTTGTGAAATTTGGTTAACACTAACGGCTGATGGTAATCTTATGGAAACTAACCAAAGGTTATAAGTAGAATTAATCAGGCAGTAACTCAACATCATATGCTAGCTTATATGCTTCACCCAAAGTACATGGGATCTAAATTGTCACATGACCAGGAAGAAAGTGCTAGGGAATTACTTGATGACATCAACCCAAGTTTTGTGCCATACATTATAGCATTACAAGCAAAATCAGCTCCTTTTCTTGAAACACCAATGAATCTCCAACGAAGTCTTAGAAAAAGTTTCAGCTTCTACATGGTGGTTGTGAAGTTCCTGTCGCCTCACCAGAGCTTGTGAGGCCGTTGGACACGGAGTTGTACACCACGGGAAAGGAACCATTTGGAGAAAGTGTTGAAAAGAGCGACTTGTACGAAGGCCAGCGAGGAAAGCAGTGGTTGGCTTCAGCTGGGAATGCATTGGGATTTTTCCCGACCGTGTATGATAGACAGAATGTTATTGTATATATCAGTTGTATAGCATATAGTCAAGATGTGGTGTCAATAAAATTTGAAATAGCACATGGACCAGTTTTAATGTTTGGAGGACGACAAGGCAGAGGATTAGGAAATCTGCAGAAAGAAAGAACCGTCACAGTAGTCTAGTTTAAAGAAAACAATTGTAAAGGAAGATTTCATAATTCTTGTCTGTACGATGATGATATTGCCTGTAAGTTCTGCTGGGATTGAAAGAATATTCTCAAACTTTTCATTTATTCACAACGAATTAAGAAATTGCTTGGGTTTGGAATAGTCTTTTGCTATAGACTAATTCGTGTAAAAGGTGAACTTGAATGGTAAATTGCCTGCGATGTAACCTTTGAATAAATATAAAGACTGTAAACGTTATAACTGAATTTTTTTTACTTTACAATGCATTTCTCTCTGCTATTTGAGGCACTTCAATAAGTTTTTATCACATGAAATAGTTATTTTCGAGGTTTCTGCCAGTTATTGCCACTTTAATGGCAGAAACTAGTTTCTGCCATACCGGTTTTAACCGATTATAACCAGTAGTTTGAACCGCCGTTGGCAGAAACTTGCATACCCTGGACACTGCACACCTACATGGATTTTATTTACAATCTATATAAATAAGAATGGAGTGTTTGTTTGTACATTCAATATTTTCGACCCATTTCAAGTTTTCTATCCGTTTTGGACCCTTCTGATGCCGAATCCGCCTTTTTCTCGTTTGGTGTCTGTCTGTCCGTCTGTCTGTCTGTCTGCCTGTCTATCTGTCTGTATGTTGTGCCCTATACACGACCACGCGGTTTAAGATATTCTCATGGAAATTTGCATACAGTGAGTACTTATCTTGATTTAGTGAGTGGAATTGGTTGCGAAAGTCTGTCTGTCCGTCTTTTTGTTCTATGCTCGATTTTGTGTTTGTGTAGGCCTCACATGAATTATATTCCAGATATTTGATTGCAGTGTATTTTATTTTATACATTATCTATTAATTTAGTGAATGCAATATTAAACATTTCTTTATTGTTATATTTAGATGAGTTTCATGCTAAAACACCTGAGTAAGTATACTTAAATCAACCATAATTTGGTAGTTTTGGAAAAATTGAAATGTCTATTGAATATTACGATTACTTCGATTGTAGTACCAGTACTGCTGAAAAAGTAATTATTCTTCAAAAAATTATATTTTTTAATGAAATTTCAGCTCTGATACTTCATTTATTTCGAGTCTTATTTTTGTTCTTTGCGCAATGAAAACGATTTCGGAATATTTGAGACAGACGATATTTTTCAACGAAACGAGAATGTACAAGATCGCGTGAGCAGTGATATTTTCTGTTTCTTTCGCTCTGAATTAATTTCACATTTCTAAATTTTGTGCACTTTTAGTTGTAAATTGTGGCAACTGTGCGAGACCAAGAGATAAAAATGAATCACAAATTAATATCTTTAGAACAATTTTTCCGACATCTTTTATTTTGTTCTATTTTACTGTTTTCTGTTTTAAATATTTATTATTTTAATAAATGTGTTTTCCTTCTCATCACACCCAACAGCACCACAAAGTATTAGACTTGAAAATGTTAGGTCAGTATAAATTTTCAGTAAATTTTAAGTGTAGTTATGTCATTATTGAAAGAATAATGCCGTTATTTAAAGAATAATAATGTTTATTAATTCAAACTGGAACTTTTTCCAACATTAAAAAATTCGTTGTAATAATGACAGGAGAAGATTGCAAAATTTCACAATGTCGCATACCGGAGGCAAGAGTGCCACAAGTAAAAAAATATTGTTTTGTTGACTATGAGTGCGAGAGCACTAGCCGTAAATCGTAATTTTACTTAATTGAGTTGAACATGAAAAGAACTTAAGAAAGGGAATTCCAAATCTCCCTCAAAATCGTCTTTTATAGTAGTAACCTTTGTATCACCTTTCGTCATTTTGTAGCTTTGTCATACAGCAATTGTGCGATGTATGTGAAATGTATTACATGAATGGATATGCAAGTGTAGGATTTGTGTCCAAAGTAAGTTGTAGAAAATATAAAGATGGCGAAAGATGTTAAAATAAATTTTTATTCTACAAAAAACGTAAGTCCTTATATATTTTGATTATCTGTTCAATCTAGAGTAAACCAATTCAAACCGAGTAAGGTCGGGTATTTTGCTAGTACAATATAAAGTTTCAAAATACACGCCACACAGTCCAGTGCAAAAACACGTCTGAATCTCGCAAATTGAAAACAATTCTATCTTTATTCGTGTTTTTTTTTCAGAATAGCACCCAATATTTCATATTATTAATCGTATCAGAAATCAGGCTCTGTCATCCATCCTTATTAGTCCACAGGAGCAAGAAGCAAGAACAACTGTTCTTGTAATCTATCTGTGTTCGTAATCAACGTGGTGAAAGGCAGGGAATCGTGACAAATTGCTTAGAAACTATTTCATGTAAATAATAAATGCTTGCATATCATGAGATTTAAATAAACCTTGAAGTACTTTACAATCGTCAAACTGAAAATTGGTTCATATATTTTAATACATTCATCTCACATGCCTCGTGATGTGTAAGTAATTTTAACCAACCCCTTATTTACCTTACAATCGGTAGACTGAAAATATATTCATAAACATAAGTACTTTCATTTGACGAGTTTAGTTCTTTTCCCTCGTACTCTGAAACTATGTCTGAAGTATGCATTCGAATTATCCATCATTTCATTTCTGAATTCATGAGTAGTTAAGGAAGGCATACGTGTTCCTCTTCATCTAATGAAATCAGCATGCCTCACTTTCATGTTAGCCATACACATTTAATCAGAGATTTCCTGCTTTGAAGATTGTTTCGCTACATTTTAACCCGGCCGTTCTCGCAAAGTTTTGAATAAATGCAGCTGCAACCGGTATTTGCATTCCGCTGCACTTCAAGAGATTAAAATCAGTTGCCAACTCATCCAGAGCAAATGAGAGCAGTGAATGAAATTTGATGGATTTCAAATTTCTAACTTGCAGCCATCATCCTCGAAATGGTTTTAAAGGTATTTTCCGTCATTCATTATTACTAACGATTATTCATTAGGGACGAGGCATCCGGTAACGAAGTTACTAACTTCAGAAATTAGATTTTGGTAAGTATTTGCTGGACAAAGGTGGAATCCTGTAAGCCCACGCCTAATGTTTTAGGCCCATGCAAATTAAAAGTAAGGAAACGTGATAAGGTGCTACGCCATTAGCATTTGACTTTACTGCTTACAAGTTCTTGGAAAACATTAATATATAGATTTCTCTTGTGCAAAATCCTATAAAGCGAATTTGTTTATTTTATTATGCATTGTTCAAATTGATTCAGACATACGCATCTTATTTTTACTGATTTTAAAGGACTTTTCTCTAAGTTTGTTATGTTCATAATTACCTCTAGTACGAAAATATATTTTCGAGTCAAACAAAATTTCTCAGATGGAATTATTGATTACTTTGCAGTACATTTATGAATAAATAGCACCTTTTATCGATTGAAAGAATCCTAGGAAATAATATTTTTGTTAAGAAGCCATACTAGGAAAACTGCAGGTTGTAATTTCGAGTACGGGAAGGTGTTGTAACTTGGGACAGTTTTAAACAAATATTTTTCCTGTGGTTGTAATGTAGCTGCAGTTTGTTTTTTCCATCAACTATTTACATTCATTACTTTTGGAAGAATGCCATTTTTTACTTATTTGTACCTCGAATAAATTGTTTGTTAATCTATTCAAATGTCCCAAGGTTCAACATGGTGTTGTACCTTGGGATACATGTTGTTGTACCTTGAGATACATGTTGTTGTACCTTGAGATACATGCTGTACCTTGGGATACATGTTGTATCTTGGAATACATGTTATACCTTGGAATACATGTTACTTTTAGATTGTTTGAAGTAGACTGCAAAATAAATGAATTCCACACATACTAAATTCCGTATTTATAAAACATTACACACAGTTCCGACATTTTATCGCTTGGCAACAGTGAGTGTGCTTCTATTGCTGTGATACGCTGTGATGTAATGGGCCGAGTGGTGTGTATGTCAACACAACGTACAGTCTAATTAACAAATAACTTGCAATTATTTTTAAAAAGACTATATTACAATAGAGATTTGAATCTCTGGGTCTTGGGCGTTGCAAGACATGCAAAAATTCAACCGCCGTGGCCCCATAAACGAGCACCACAAAACAAACACCTCTGCTCAGCTCGAGCTCTCCAGCAGATCTCTCTGTGTCATCAGATTTTTCAGGGAATCATTTAAAAATCACCTGCACTTAAAACCAATGGGACAGATGTCGATGACCATCTGCCCGGTACGGGCTTAAAAATTTTAGAAAAGATTGAGTCCTACGAAGAATTTGTTATAGATAAAAAGCAAGGAATAAAAAAATATTAGCTTGCTACGAAGATATTCCGCGTGATAAAAGGAGGGCGTTGTGTCATCAGACGAATTTGGTAGATTTTAGGAAGCCATAGACATCGAAATAACTTTTTACGTTGCACATTAATTTTCTTAATAATTTGTTTTTTTTTAATATGTATGAAAAGAACTATGTTTGAGTTTGTCCTTGGGTCTCAATTAAATACAATTTATATGTCCCGACTTACGCGATTTTCTGTCGATCCCACCTATCGCGTAACTTCAGGGTATTAGTATATTTGTAAACCCAGACTGTTGTATCAAAGGACAAAATAAATTGTTGTGCCTTGGGATGTCCCAAGGTTAATTTATTTTGTCCTACGGTACAACTGGTTGCCTTTACAAATAAAACAGTCTAGAAAGTAGTATCAGGTTATGTTTACATTGCAATCGTATCATCATTGAGTAGAACAGATTTTTAGCCCAACCATAAAAAAAATGTAGTTTACCAATCTTTACCAACTCTAAAAAATGAAATTATAATCGGTGAAAATACAGGAATCAAAATTGAAAAAAAAAAATATTTACATACTAACGGGCGTATTTCAATTAGTTGTTTAGGAAACACAACAAACACCTGTGGACTGCCAATCTTTGGGAGAAAGGTTCTCTGGTGGCAAATGGTAAACTACAATGTGATATTTTGCTACTTACTCTAAAGAATGCAGCACAATGTAAACTGTTTCAAGGTACAACTATCCCAAGGTGCGACACCTTCCTCTACATCAGTATAACTCTCAGAAGGTTGAAATGCTTATTCAAGAAAGATTGATATAAAAAGAGTCAAAATATATTTTCTATTATAGAGATTGTAGGTATAAACAAACCGGCAGACGAGGAGTTTACTTCAGGTAAATCATTATGGAATACATACACCAAGCAAATTCTACCATAAAATCATCAGCTAAATATGCCCTTTAAGCTTTCAGGTAGGTAAGTAGATAGGTGTCTAATTAACGTCCCGCTGGAGAAACACAACGGGCTATTTATTAGTTAGCGTCTGGAATCAAACCCAAAGTGACCTTCAGGTCAATCATTATGGAATACCTACAGCAAGGATACTCTACCATAACATCATCAGCTAAATCTGCGTTTAGGTTTTCAGGTAGGTAAGTAGATAGGTGTCTAATTAACGTCCCGCTGGAGAAACATAACAGGATATTTATTAGCTACGGTGTGGAATCAATCCCCAAGGGATCTTCAGGTCAATTATTATGGAATACCTACAGCAAGGATACTCTACCATAAAAGCATCAGCTAAATCTGCGTTTAGGTTTTCAGGTAGGTAAGTTGCTTTGTGTGTAATTAACGTCCCGCTGGAGAAACACAACGGGCTATTTATTAGTTAGCGTCTGGAATCAAACCCAAAGTGACCTTCAGGTCAATCATTATGGAATACCTACAGCAAGGATACTCTACCATAACATCATCAGCTAAATCTGCGTTTAGGTTTTCAGGTAGGTAAGTAGATAGGTGTCTAATTAACGTCCCGCTGGAGAAACATAACAGGATATTTATTAGCTACGGTGTGGAATCAATCCCCAAGGGATCTTCAGGTCAATTATTATGGAATACCTACAGCAAGGATATTCTACCATAAAAGCATCAGCTAAATCTGCGTTTAGGTTTTCAGGTAGGTAAGTAGATAGGTGTCTAATTAACGTCCCGCTGGAGAAACACAACCGGCTATTTATTAGTTAGCGTCTGGAATCAAACCCAAAGTGACCTTCAGGTCAATCATTATGGAATACCTACAGCAAGGGTACTCTACCATAAAATCATCAGCTAAATCTGCGTTTAGGTTTTCAGGTAGGTAAGTAGATAGGTGTCTAATTAACGTCCCGCTGGAGAAACATAACAGGATATTTATTACCTACGGTGTGGAATCAATCCCCAAGGGATCTTCAGGTCAATTATTATGGAATACCTACAGCAAGGATATTCTACCATAAAAGCATCAGCTAAATCTGCGTTTAGGTTTTCAGGTAGGTAAGTTGCTTGGTGTCTAATTAACGTCCCGCTGGAGAAACACAACGGGTTATTTATTAGTTAGCGTCTGGAATCAAACCCAAAGTGACCTTCAGGTCAATCTTTATGGAATACCTACAGCAAAGACCTTCTACCCTAAAAGCATTAGCTAAGACTGCCCTTAGGTTTTTTAAGTCCGAGCTAATGATTAGCTATGGTCTGGAATCAAACCGAAAGAAAAAGATCCCAGGACAACACCGCGTAGTTTTGAACCACAGTGAAATGAGGAGGTCGAAATTGATTTGGAGGGTATAACTTTGTCTAAACTTCTAGATTACACCAACGAGAGGACATTTGGGGCCACAGCCTATTTAACGATAACCATCCCCTTTATATACGACGGTCTTTGGTTGAATTCGAACCCGCAACCCTATGGTTTCTAATCTGTTACACCTCTAATATGCTGGCCACGAACACTACCGCTCCCTAGCTCTCTTCCACAAAACTTCTTTATAGACTAGCGTTATTGTTCATCAAAAGGTAGCTATGTATTTAAGAAACATCACACAGGATCAACATAATGGACTACTGGTGACGATCCGGGATCAAACCCGAATTGAAATGACCGAGGACAGCACCACTTATTGGGCTACCGAGGTTCCTGAAAGCTAGGCGAAGGAGAATATCATTTTGTACTGGGAGGTCGAACATGCTTTTAAAAGGTTTGTATGAAGGGATACTACGAGTCTGTGTAGCTATAAGCCCAAGGGGAAAATAATCATATTGATGAAGTGATGTGGTAAGCATGTAATTTGGATCCAAGCACAATGGTCAAATGTTCTCTTCAGAGATGAATCAAAATTTGCTGAAGATTCAGGAAAGAAAGTATGAGGGTTTAGAACAGGAGTCGCTAAACGTCTTTGACCGTCAATCTCTTTAAGAGTTTCTTGATTTTTATCGACCCCCTCCAGTTTATTATTACTTAATTATAATAATACAACCAAAAGAGACGCATATGTGAGTTTTCATATTGTTTATTTTATAGTTACAGTGATTATTGTGCTCGGTTAATGTAGTATATATTATTTTATTGGCTTAACGTCAAAGGCGAATATGTTTTTGTTTTTGATGTCCTCCTTAACTTTACGTAGGTTGGTGTGGAAGTTTGGAGAGGGGTGTGCCAGCCCAGGTGTTGCCTCGTCATCTGTCCGTGGTTCAAAATTACGCAGTGTTATCCTCGAATCTTTCCCTCAGGCGTTTGATCCCGGACCATCGCTAATAGCTCGTTGATTAAAATTATCCCTAAATATTATCTCTTAACTCTAAAAAATTGTCTCTAGTTTGACGTTAATTAAAAATTACCAAATTACCAAAATTACTAAATAATACCGTACTAAAGAGAAATATGTTTGGAAGAGTTGCTAGAGAGAAAGGATATTTTTCACATGCAGTGCCTGGTATATTCCTTTGATCGTAATCCAATCGAAAATCTTTGGATTGCCCTTTGTCGGTTTGGTATTTGTTTTGAATGGCGGAATGGCATATTTGGCCAAATAGAAAACAGACATCTTCTAGAAAGGGACATTTACAGGAATTATAATTATCTTCCTGTTTTGTCCGGGATCGTCTGATTAGAGTGTTGAATCGTTCATGACACGCTTGTATTAAAGTCAGGAAGCCTACATTGTACACACATTATAGTTCATTTGGTTTCTCTGTGCCCCAGATAATATTTTTCAAGGTGTACGAAATGTAAAGTGGAATTTAATACTTACAACTAATCTATTATGTATTTTTTACTATAGTTTAAATGGAAAAAAGGACTCAATTAGTTATTTTATTGACTAACTTGAAGTCAATCTAGGCATAGTTTTAAAAATTTCAATTTACTTTTCGTGCTTAACATTTGGGAGAAAGTGGTTCTCTTTCTTCTCAAGTCAGCATAAAAGTCGAGACAAATCTGATAATAATTAACTACTGCATTTCCAGACGTAAAACAACAAATTTCAAATAGAAATTCAAGTGATGTTTAAAAGGCCGTTGTGTTGCTCCAGTACGACATTAGTTAAAATACCTAACATCAAGTGATGCTCAATTCAAATTTTTGTGTAGATGCCTTTCATTGCTACACTACATTCCCTTTAATCCAAGGTAATTAAAATGCCAATTCAAATTTCAATTGCATTATGAGGTGTTAGGCTCAGATAGAAAACGTCAACATTCCGAAAATTCTTCATCGAAAACAAATTTCTCAAAATATAAACGGAATCTAGTTCGTTTTTCAAGAACCGTCTCCAAGTTCCCCTCGAAACATACAATTTGTATTTTATTTCAATCTCGACATGAGCTCAACATTAACCTAAGTAATCTTCAAGGACCCTCAAATCTCGTAAATCTAACATTTACAAAGACATTCCCACCTACTTGAAACAGGCAATTATTAATACGCTTTCGGCAAGGCAATAACACAATACCTTAAAAACTAATAAACCGAAAGTGTGCTGGCCATTGAAAAGAAAGAGGGTAAAGAAATTTCGTCAAATGATATATCTTAATAACTTAAAAATTAATGCGCAATATTCGATGCCTCTTTCAGATATTACCCATTAAAGGCAACGAGATGGAACAAAAAATTAATACTCAGAAGTATTTATGTAATTCAAAAGGCATTAAATAAAATTATATGAATAAATGATTCTTTCTGGTGCTCTCGACTCTTGCCTTTGTGTAGGTTAATCTCTTTAAACTAATCGCCTGTAGGATTCTAATTGAATTCGTAATACTAGAAGTACAAAGCAGACTAGAATAGATTGCTTAGTGATAATTAAATATCAAAATGAACGAAGTAATTTTTCCTAGGTTTTCCACAGCGTAGGGCAAATTCTTACTCATTTCTAACCTCGTTTCATTCGAGTATGCTGAAAAATTGACTGTATAATTGCATTTTTTATAAATGCGTATTCCTTTCTTCGGAGTTTCGCTTTGAGATATGTAATCGGCATTGTTTTTAATGAGGCGAAATGAAAAGGGGGATGAATTTAAAGACGTTTTTAATTAATGGAGCGTGCGTTGTTTTCCTTTGCGAGTGTAATGATGGCTCTTCGATGGAGATGTTACGGAGCGTTATTTCATTAATAAACGTATCGAAAATTAATGTTTTCTTATTGTGAAAGTTAATTTAGCTTATCGAATTAGTGAGAATCGAATGGGTAACGGAATTGACATTCCGAGGGATACTTTATTAACTTCACTGTATTTAACTCCACCTCGTTTTGAAAATTGAGTGCGTTGTGTGTTTTAGTCAGAAGTTGATGCTGTTAGCTTTTTATGAGTTCCGTCTTCCTCAATTTTAAAGCTTAATTAAGTTAGAGACCCTTTATTATGTACCTCAAATATTATCTCATAGAGTCACTAATTACAGTGTAATAATACACCACCATAAAGCTATTTATTTGCAAGGGCCATCTAATGAAAAAGTCGGAGTTTGTGCCGAGAACTTCATATTATTTCTTCCAGTTGCTCGGTTTGAAGATCTGTCATGTGGTCGTGGGCAAAAGAATGAATCCTAAATCCTTGATTGGTTGACTTAATAAAACAGCGTGATTAAAAGCACTAATCATAGCTTCGATAGCCAATCGGCACAAGTTGGTTCCCAAACCCACATGAATTTCGCTTCTGAGACCTTCGAATAACGACCACCTATTTGTTCTGCTCTGCCGACCATCCGGCCTCGTAGTTAAGGTGTTAGCCTTTAGATCCTAAGGCTCCTGGTCCTGTTATGTCTCCAACGACACAACGCTACATTCAAGGCATCCACAATGCGCTAGAAATCCAGCCACACTATCGATAGCGTTCTTCATGACGTCAGCAGCGTCTGACGAAGTAGATAAAAAAAAAGTCCACGCTTTACGAGACTTGCTTAACCTTTCCCTTTCGAACTCATGTATGCGAGTTCCATCGCGTGGCTTCCATGCCGCTCGAAATATGGAGCCGATTCCAATAGATAAGTATTAATATTTTCTTTTTTTCACTCTGCAGAGTATAGATGGTGTATTTATTGGACGAAATGTCCCAACATCACTCTTCCAAAATTCCTCGTAAATCGTATCTTTTGCCCTTAGCGTCAATTACCATCCCCCCCCCCACTTGTTTTAAGTTCTAAAACAATTTGCCAACTATTCACTTGTGTTTCCTTTTTTACTAAGTAACGAATAGATGTGTCGTTTATTAATTTCTACTGTGTCAATAAACTTTCGTTGTTATTGTTAAAACCATGACTTATCTTTTGTGTTTTTTCACCAATTCTTTTGGTGACATTTGATCAACCATGTATATCATGTGTTTACCTTAATTCTTCGTAGTTAAGATATCGACATGCCGACCAACCGGTCTAGTGGTCAAGATGTGGGCCTCTTGATCGGAAGGTTCCTGGTTCGAATCTGTGGTCAGGGAATGGATGTAAATTGTGCTGTAATTTGTTAGGGGTAATGATGGTCCACCCACTGGGTGCCCCTTCACAAGTGACCATCGCTTCCGGCCTTGTAGTGCCCAAGGAAAAAGTCCAGTGCCCGCCTATATAAAAAAAGATATCGACATCTCCTGACCTGTAATTCATGTACAGGGTTCAGTGAGTTTTGTCTTCCAAAATTAATATATCCACTATACGATCAAAAATTCCTCAAGTTGTGATCCTTAGTTTTCGAACCTTTCTCTTTTTATTTAATTTAATTGTATTAGTAAAAAAGGCACAACAGTCGTAATCTGGGTCAGTACAAACTCTTGAGTTGGCGTGGAAGTTTGGAGAGTGGGGTGCCAGCTCAGGTGTTGCTTCGTCATCTGACTGTGGTTCAAAATTACGAGGTGTTGTCCTCGTATATTTCCCTTAAGGGACTGATCCCGGACCGTCGTCAATAACCCCTTGGGTTGCTCTAGTACGACGCTACCTAAAATTACCATTACCGGGTCAGTGCAGGGATGTTTGTAAGCATATGGTGTAGAGTCGGCTGATGCACCTTAAATCGTGGTGGTAATGGTAATGGTAATTGTAATGGTAATTTTAGTTAACATCGTACTAGAGCAACACAACGGGCTATTGACGACGGTCCGGAATCAGTCCCTTAAGGGAAAGATTCGAGGACAACACCTCGTAATTTTGAACCACGGTCAGATAACGAAGCAACACCTGAGCTGGCACCCCACTCTCCAAACTTCCACGCCAACCCAACAAATCGTGGTGGAAAGTCATCAAGTTGGGTTGGTGTGGAAGTTGGTAAAGTGGTGTCCCATCTTAGGTGTTGTCTCGTCATCTGAACATGGTTCAAAAGTATAATAAGGTAGGGTTATCCTCGAATCTTTCCCTTGGGGGATTTATCCCAGCACCTCTAGCTGAATTGTTGCCTCATCATCTGACCGCGGCACAAAATTATGTGGTGTTACCCTGGGCTCCATCTGCGTTGCCCTCTACCAAGACCCACCTCAGGATGGCTAAAGATAGCACTAAAACATAGGTAATGGTAATGGTAATGGTAATTTTAGTTAACGTCGTACTAGAGTAACACAACGGGCTATCTAAAACATAGGAAGTGCAGAGAAACATTTAAAAAATTGTTCATCCCCTGGCAAACCGCTGCAGTGATTTCATAGTAACGACGTAAACACAGTTCCCATATTACAATCAGATCACTGTCAAGAAAACCTACAGTGACTTTTTCAAATTAGAAACTCGTAAACTCCGAAGTGAGACTATCAAACCATTAAATTCTCACAAGGATAGGTGGCGGTTACTCTAGTCCGACTTTAAATAAAATAACTACCTACCTTATTATAGATCGTTTTACGTAAAGATACCTTTCAACAAGTGGCAAAAATTGTCACCAGCCGATCACTCGAAAGAGGATCAAATAAAAGCGCTCAAATATCAAAAAGCTGTGCTGACCAACCGGTATAGTGGTTTAGGTGTTAGGCTCTGGATTGGAAGGTTTCTGGTTCGAATCTGGGTCCGGGCATGGAAGTTTGTAAGCTTATGGTGTAGAGGCGGCTAGTAATCCATAAATCTGTCGTGGCCGAAAGTCCTCACGTTGGGTTGGTGTGGATGTTTGGAAAGTGGGGTGCCAGCTCAGGTGTTGCTTCGTCATCTGAACATGGTTCAAAAGCACGTGGGGTTGTCCTCGGATCTTTCTCTTAAGGTATTGATCTCGGACCGTCGTCAATATCCCGTTGTATTGCTCTAGTACGACGCTAATTACAAATTACCAATTACTGAAAGTCCTCATGTTGGGTTAGTGTGGAAATTTCGAGAGTGGGGTGCAAGCTCAGGTGTTGTCTCGTCATCTAACAGTGGTTCAAAATTACGAGGTGTTGTCCTCGGATTTTTCACTTAAGGGATTGATCCCGGACAGTCGTCAATAGCCCGTTGTGTTGCTCTATTACGACGTAAATTAAAAATTACCAATTACTAATTACCAAAAAGCTGTGACGCAACGAAACTCTTGACATCGACATTCTAATGAAAGAGACAGCATTTGGGCTGAGTCAGTGTCATGAAACCTCGTGGGAGTAAGTCATGTGGGCTTACGATTTTAATTGGGAGGTTTGGCTTTCGAAGACCAGACTTGTTCTTCGACCCACTAGTCTGCGATTCGATATAAACTTGCCCATTACTAATTATTCGCACAACCATGTGAACGATATTCCAACCAAGCAACCGAAAGATATAGCATGAATCTGAGAGTACATGCTCCGACTGTTTCATTAGAAGGTAGGAAAATATTTTACTTAACGTCGCTCTGGAGAAACACAAAGGGCTAACCGTCCAAGATATAACCCGAAGGCAAAGACCCGAGGACTACACCATGTAAAGACGAGGTCAAATCTGAGCTGGCAACCAACTCGCCAAACTTCCACACCGCGCTAGCATGAGGATATTAGACGAACGATAGATTTAACGTTAACTAACCTCTTTGTACACGCCGGTCTTCGATTGGATAAGAACTCGCAACTCTCCGATTACAAATCCTTTGATTTACTAAACATTCTACCTTGGCTTCTTCTTAAATAACTGTTGAGGTAACACACAGAAGTCGGTCTTAAGCTTCAAAAACCCTTTGAAGAGCAGTAGCTTTGAAGAGCACACCGCGCTAGCGTGAGGAAATTAGACGAACGAAAGGTTTAACGTTAACTAACCTCTTTGTACACGCCGGTCTTCGGTTGGATAACGGTAACTCACAACTCTCCGATTACAAATACTTTACTCTGCTAAACATTCTACCGTGGCTTCTTCTTAGATAACTGCAGAGGTAACACACAGAAGTTTCTCTTAAGTTGCAAAACTCTTTGAATATGTATTAAATATAATCTAACAATAAAGATTTTTTTATTACACTCCTCGTTCAATATGAGCCTGGTACCCCTTCTTACGTTGGCGGAAGCTTGGAGAGTGGAGTGCCAACTCAAGTGTTGACCACGACGAATGACCCTGGTTCTAAATTATGAGAAGGTTCTCTTCTGGATAGATGCCTACCATCAGCAATAGCCCGTTGCGTTTTGTCCCAGAGTGTGGAGTTTATTACTACCTACCTACATTTTTCATTAAAATATTTTGAAGTATGAATTTCTGGCTGTTGGGGGGGGGGGGAGGAATTTATTTCATGGAAGATTTATTCAATGCTGTTGTTGGAGGACGAGAATAGGAGATTTGAACGGAATATTCAATAAAAAGTTGCATTTAATTATAAGTTTAATTATAATAATAATAAAAATAATAAATAACTAAATCAAATTATAAATTTTATTCAATTTTCCATGATTATTAAATGCAATGTTTATCCTCCAGGGAAAAGTATCATAATTATAAGTTTTAATGAAAACCTTTTGTAATGCTTATAAATAGAAATTTAAAAAAAAAACACTAATTCTCATTTATATATTAAAATATATACAATCCATGAATAAGATTTAATTATACAATTTTTTATATTAATATGAGATAATTAGTTACACACTTTTAGCACAAAACTAATTAATTTTATTTGAATCTTTAAAACATTTTCGCTTTTAATTAGTTATACACTTTACAGCAGTCTAATCGGAGGTTTTGAAATGCTTTTTATATCGAACAAAAATATTATCAACTTCGAAAAGCGTTAAATAGTATTATTTAATGTTGTGTTTGCTATAGAAAGAGATTTATTTAAGTGACTATAATTAACCAAAAAAAATGAATCGAACAAAATATTTTTACCAAAACGTGAACAAAATTTTATAAACATAAAGTACTTTAAACCAAAAAAACTTTCAGAAGTTAATTTACTTTATATATATTTTTTAAATTATTGAAAGAATACATTTTTTAGATGATAGAAAAAGTTCATGATAATAAATCGCGGTATTTAAACTGGAGATTTTATTGATCAAAAACCCCTATTTTGAAAATATGCAGTATTCCGTTGAAAAATATGGTGAATAAGTTGAATCAAGGGTGTCTGCTGTATATAAAACGCGTTTGTGATTAAATAGAGCCTGCCAACACATGAAAATGCTTGAAAGAGTTTTATAGATTAGTTTTAACGCTATAGCGCCTCAAATTTTGGTAGAGAGGTTGCGCATTCCGAAGAAAGGTAGAAATAAAATATTATGCTCTTGGCCCATTACAATACTATCACATTGTAAACAAGAAAACAGTTCATGGTATGCATTGATGCACTCGAGTCTAGCTTTCATACATTCCTCATACAAGTATCCAGATAAGTATTTTTAAAGATAATTGTTAAATATAGTTAAATTTATTGTTCTTAAAGATAATTGTTTCAGAATTCTACATAACACAATTGGGTATGCACCCAATTTATTTCGTACATAAGCACAATAAAAACGCAAACTAGATTTTGATTCTGATATTTTTTTGCATATGCAACAACCTTTAAACCGAGGAGCATTGATAATGTGTGTACTTTGTGCACATTTTTCTCAGATAATTGTTTTTACGTTCTATGCTAAATAAAGTGACTTTTAGCCACTTTTACTTAATCAGGCACCACATTTTAAAGCTCACTGTAGCTCCGAGATTATAGTTGGGTGTATTATTGCTATTTACGGTAGCATGGGAATTTTAAATCATCTATTTTTGCTCTGCACCTTTCCCTTATCTACAGACACGAAAACCACTTAAAATCCAAATTTTTAGCACTTTTTAAATTGTTCTTCAAAAGAGTTTAATATTTCACCTTTCTCTTGAGCTTGTCTAGGACACAACGATATCTTACCATGGCCGGCATACTCACCGGACCTGTCCCCGTTCGAGAATGTATGGGATGCCATTAGACGGGATCTCACCACTCCACCCCTACTAAGTAATCTGCTGGAACTACGTAACAGGGTTCAAGCAGCATGGAATGGACTGTCGCAAGACTTCATGAAGAACCTGTATAACTCACTACCAAGGCGCTTGGCATACTACATTATGAATAATGGCGGTGATACGCCTCACTAAATGATACCACTTTTTTAAATTTAATCATTTAAGTTTGCATATTTCAGTCTCATATTTTAATCATTTTCTCCTTCATGAGCACTTTACCAACCTTTTAAAAATTCCATTCCATTCTAATAATTCTTTCTAGGTGTAACTATATTTTGTCTTAGAGTGTATTTAGGTAGATAAGTGTTTAATTAACCTCGAATAGGAGCAACACAATAGGAAATTGACGATCATCCTAGATCAAACCCTGAAGAGAAAGATGCGTGGACAACACCACGTTTTTTGAATCATGATTAATATTTAAAGCTCTGATAAGCCTATCATCTGCCATCTTCCTGTGAAAATATGAATTAGCTTTCTTAGCTAAAGACCGAGTTGTTTTTGAAGATTTGGACCGGTGATTGTTTATTGATACCGTAAAAATGAAGCTTCAGTTGCTGTCTTGGTTAAGAGCTGAAATTGTATTCGTAAAGCAGATCAACTTCACTCTACCCTCAGAATATGAACAGGAAACACCTATTGACGAAGGAACTCTACCTCCGTTATATTTAGTTTGACAGAAAATGTCTCGCAAAGATTGCGCGCTTGACTTCGTCACTTTGTTTCATCAAGTTTGAAAAATAAATTGCACTACAAAACCATTACTGCTTTATTTGACACATGTACAAAAGGCTATGATAAAATCTATCGGTATATCATACAGCGTGTTTCGAAAATACCTGGCGAATTGTCGGCAAAGAATGTGTTTCCGAAAATGCCGCGTTTTGGTGGTAGAGGGCGCTGTTTTTAGGTCACTCGATAATATCGTTGGTGTAGTCTTCTGGTGGCTCTTGACTAATTGCCGCACAAAAACGATGCAGTAGACTAATTTAAACTGCTTCCTGTACCACATTTGATAAAAATGTCTATTTTTGGCCCCTCCCACCACTGACAAAAATCTCTATTTTTGGCACCTCTACCACGTTAGACAAAAATGTCTATTTTTGTCCCCTCTGTCACCTTTGACAAAAATGTCTATTTTTGTCCCTTCTATCACCTTTTACAAAAATGTCTTATTTTTTTTTACCCTCTACAACCTTTGACAAAAATGTCTATATTTGGCACCACTACCACCCTTTATACTATTTGATCAGATATTTTGTACGATCCTGTATCATTATCCGGCAATGATCACTGAAGCATAAAAGTCTGATTGTAATCAGCAACTTTTTCTGAAAAATCTAGGAACGTATATAAGGTTTGTTACTGCATACACACAACAAAGATTTGAAGATAGTACACCACTTTACTAAAAAAGGTATTTTTCCTGTATCTAAAGATTTAACAACTGGCCTGTAAGTCCAAAGGTGCTTAGCAAAAGCCCATTTCTCCTCAGAAACAGGATTACCCTTCACTCCGTTGCCAAAAACATACACAAAAAAGCCGAGGAAATTCAATGAAATTTCCCCGAAACTTTCCCGGCCTTCTGCACTCTCAACTCCACTCCACAACCTGGCGAGGAACTGTAATTGAACACCTCAACTTACGCCACTTAGGGATCTCTCTTTTCAACTTAAGCCATTTTAAGACAAATTTTTGTATGCCGGACAGATATCCCAAGTTTTCCGACCAAGAATCCCCCCTCCACCATCCTCATTCTCCCACCTTCCTCTCCTGGTAAACTCGGGATCGGGAAAAAAAATAAAAAGATTTTCCCAAACGCTTATTCCTAAATTCAATTTAACCTTCTTTTACACCAGCTGCCGACTGGTGCAAGAGATGAAGCCAAAAGTAGGAATACCGAACATAGAGGGAAGCAGGTATAAAGGGAGGAATTGAAAGAAATAATAAAAGGAGAATATATTTAAGTCTTAAACCACCACTTTTACCTTGCTTCGAGTAAAAAGTCAAAAGAAAATAATAATGAAGAAAGCAGTCCCTGAGTCAATACGTGAAAAGACATCAGAACCGAACATTTATTCGAAGTCAAACATCTGCCGCAGTTTCCCTGAGTCTTGAAAGATTCACTATGTTTCTGGGAGAATGAATTAAAGACTTATCTAAGTCTTTTTTCTCCCTCTTCCAAGTCTTGAGCCCTCTCCTACTTTTATGACACGCTAACGCTCACTCAAGGAAGTTTCTCCTTCGTAAATAATTGGAATCACTTTCCTTTGGCTAAATGTTGGATCTCAGACCAACAAGAAATAGACTTTTTTCTGGAGTGTTTTTTTTTTATTGTAGCTAATCGGATTTGTTAAAGTAGGTTTAAATCCTGATGGAATTAATTCGTTCGTTTTTGATTAAGGCTCACTCTTTGATGAAAGGGATTGAAACTTCAGACTTTGAGATTAGAGGATAGATGCTACACCTATTTAACAATTCGTGATTCTTAAAAAGGGATAAACGTTTGGTATACTTTCCGTGTAAAAATCACTTCAATATGAGATTATAATACTACTTATAGAGTTTAAAAATTGACCCTATACAAACTACATGGTGAACCAGCGGGTAATGTTTGGAATAAATCGAAATTTCAAAACACGTAAGTTATGAAAAGATTTTAATGATATATATTGAAATTAAATAGTAAGCAATTAATGATAAAGAGGTTCGAAGTGACCGCCTTCTTTAACAAGGACAGCAGTGAGGTGGTTCAGGGATCCATCCATCACGCATGAGCAGACTTCGATGTCAATCATGTCGAATACAGTTGTAACAGCAGTTTTCAGTTCAGGAAATGTCTTAGGACTTGTCTGCTACACTGCTCTTCAAATAACCCAACAAGAAGAAATCGAAAGGGTTTAAATCCGGGGAACAGGACGGCCATACAATATCACCTCGGAAGTGCAATGGGTAATCGAAATCATTAATTTGACCGTTAAAACGCTCATTGAGCACTTCGAAAACTTCCCCCGTACGATGAGGTTTTGTATCTTCCTGCATCAACCAATGACCATGGACCAAGTCATTACCGTGAAGAAAAAGGATGAACTCCCCGTCCGGAAATTGTCTGTATTTCTCAGCGTTTAATGTGCCGTCGGTGAAAACTGGGCCATATACACGCCATGGGAGGATATTGCGCACCTCACAAGAAATTGCCCTCTCTAATGTTCATGCGCACCATGTTTGGCCTCACTTGCTCTCATCTAGCGCCATCAATTAAACTTTTTTTCAAATACTACCCGCTGGGCCACCTTGTATTAGGTTACTTGAAATATGAACCAATAAATAATATCACCCAGATGGGTTAAGACAACAATTTCCTTTCTAAAAAATAGCGTTTTGACAGCCACTTCTAAAATGCGAAATAAGGTTGAAATTAGGGTTTACAGAACAAGGACCATATTTGGCCATGCTGTAACAGACACAAGACACACAATATCAAGACACGCACCAGGAAACCTTTTAATGACACAAAGAGGGAAATTACGCCCGGGTAGAAATGCAAAATAAGGACTACATAGGTTTATGAAAGGGAAATAACTAAACCTCAAATTCACTTCATATCTTCATATTTTTAGAGGGCATAAGTAGCACATTGGTAGATTCGGGGATTAAAAGACGATATGTGTTGTGAGTTCGAGACTCGATCGAAACCGTAGACCCTGTATGTGGAGACTGTTGCAATTTAAATATGTCATGACCTCAAATGTTCTTAAGTTGGCATGGAGTGAAAATTTTGAAGAGTGGGGTGGCAGCTCAGGTGTTGACCTCGTCATATCACGAGGTGTTGACCTCGTCATATCACGATGTGCTGACCTCGTCATATTGCGAGGTGTTGACCTCCTCATATTACGAGGTTTGACCTCCTCATATTATGAGGTGTTGTTCTTGGTTCCCTTCGTGATTGATCCCAATGGTCAACGGTAGGGCGATGGCGCAATGCAGTATATGACGAATTGATCCCAAAACCAATTATCCTCATACATATAGGTAGGTATTTTAATTAACTTGGATCAACACAATGGTCTGTTGGTGATGGACCGGGATTAAACCTGAAGGGAAAGAGTTGTGGCTATGACAGATTTAAAGTGTAGAAGACACCTTTCTCCAACTAGGAAACAGCAATCAGTTTTGGCAAGCTGTAGTGAAGCTTTGTAAGTTCGTCTACCAAAGAGTACTTGATGGAGGAGTTTGATTACACTGCTATATATAATGTTACATAGTAAGTTAATTTTTGTTCTGGTAGCTAAATTCGCCACAATACTCCCGATCCTGAATTTAGTGGTTTCCGAATTCGATAGGTTGAGTAGCAACGAACGGAGTGAAGCCATGTTATGGAAATGAGCAGCGTCTGCTATTAAAGACCCTCAGACCGTTGTTGAAAGTGATTAACGTCGCATTGGCATTTCAGCTACTCATCGTGAACCATCCATCAAATTTTGTTTTCGTGTTCAAAACACGTCCGTTGGACATCAATTTGGTCATCTGGAGTGAATCAGTGCAACTTCGTCCACCAAAAAGTACTTCATAGTGGAGTTGGGTTTCACTGCTATGTATACTATTGTATCGTAAGTTAATCTTTGCAGTGGCAGCTAATTTCGCCATAATTTAAATAACTAGGTACTTATCTAGGTACATAATTTGAACCACTTCATATCCAACATTGTATTTTATGACACAAGGGCTATGTTAGACAAAGCCCATCCTTGGTATAGAAAAAGGCAATCACCGAAATTTCTACATAAACATAAAATATCAATAAATAAATATCATCGTGGACCATCCATCGAATTTTGTTTTCGTCTTCAAAACATTTGGACATCAATTTGGCCAGCAAGAGTGAATCAGTGCAACTTCGTCCACCAAAAAGTACTTCATAGTAGAGTTTGGTTTCACTGCTATATATACTATTATATAGTAAGTTAATCTTTGTAGTATTAGCAAATTTTTCTATAATTTGAACCACTAGGTACACGTCTAGATACATAACTTGAACCACTTCATATCCTTCGTTCTGTTTTATGACACATGGGTCAGTTTTGATCAAGCCCATCCTTGGTCTAAAAAAGGCGACAACTGAAATTTCTACATAAAAATATCAAGTTGAAGTTAGCTGACACCATAAATTATCGCCATCTTTATTTTCTCTTCCGAGTCTTCTACCACATCTATGACACAATAACGTTCACACGAAGTTGGTTGAGGCTTATGGGTCAGATTTGGCAAAGCTGTGCCAAACAACGATAAGAAAACAGGGCATAATTGATACTAGTAAAAGAGTGAAATACATCCATGGCGGAATCGAACCGGTGAAGCCTAAAAATCGCAGTTTCTTAGAGTAGTAAACACACCCACTGAGCCATCACTCACTCAAGAGACTTTCTTCGTAAAACAATGGAAATCATTTTCTTTGGTGTCTGTCCGGATAGATCTTTACATCTACTCCAACAGTATTCCGGTTGGAATAGTAACAGATTAGCAACTAGAAGGTTGCGAATTCGAATCCAACCAAAGTCCGTCGTGTACAAAGAGGGCTGGTTCACTTCAAATTTGTGGTGGCCTCAAGTGTCCTCACGTTGGCATGGTGTGGAAATTTGAAGAGTCGTGTGTCAACTCAGGTATGACCTCATCATCTGACCGTGGTTCAAAATTACGTGTTGTTGTTCTTGAATCTTTCCCTTGGGTATTTATCCAGGACCGTCGCTAATTACCCGTTGTATTGCTGTTGTGTGACGTTTAATTAAAATACCAAAACAAAAAACCATGCAATCACGATTTTTGTAAATTGTTCCGATAATCCTAATAAGTGTGTAATAACAATTTTATTATTGTCTTCTCCACAAATGTCTTTGTGAAGTCTGATAAGAATATGCGCTTTTTATAGCGCAAATATCTTTTTTGCTGCGATAACTTTCGGTTATAAGATAATAAAATCTGCTCTTTTTGACTTTAGCAGTGTACTATCAACAAAATTCTTGTTTAGTCTTCCTTTCAAGATAGAAGCAACATATGGTCGATGATTGACCGGAGCTTATTTATCGCCTTCAGCAACAGAAGCTGGTGATCAACTCAAGTTTCTCGGGATCCATTTATTTTTAAGATTTAAATAATGGGCTCATTAAAAAATTCTAAAAGCTTCGACTCCTGAATTTGATTAAGTGGCACGCGCGCTGTATCTTGGTTATTTGACACGTAATTGCTTTCTTTTCTAATTTTTAATTACCGTCCTTTATCAAATGTGTCAGACAACCAAGACTCCATTGATCTTTATGCCTCAGGACCACGCATGTCATAATAATATAAAAGGGAGAATTTTAATAAATCAATAACAGAAGCGCTCTTATCCCTTCTCATCGAAATTCCGAGAATTCTTGGAAATTCTGTGTTTCTGGTAGAAAAGTGCTCGTTTAAATCCTCGAAGTTCATATTGAAGTTCGTTTCGTCTGTCGACAGTAGGAGAGACCAGGGGCTAGTTGCTAGAGTGTTTGTTTTTCTTATTTTTTAGTAATACTTTTTCAGCTAATATAACCAATGCTGCTGATAGTGATACTCGATGACAATAAATTAATTTGGAAAACATTACTAAAAATAGTATAATGTACTCGTTAAATATTCAAAAGTGAAAGTGTTCAAACTATGCCAACTTACCCTCCGATGCGGGGCAGGTTGGCATAGCATATCATTGTGATAGGACCTAAGCAATAATACAATAAATTAAATCCTCTTTAAAACTTATATTTTAATATAAAATAAGAAAAACTAAGGAAACTAAACAAAAAGAACATGTAAATCTTAACGCTAATGTGATCGTTCACGGATGGGTGGCTTTAATTTTGGCAAAATTTTGTTGTGATTGTAAAAGATTGTGTCCGTGATGTATGGCAGGGCTCGAAATACCCGGGTGCACAGGTGCACTGTGCACATCAAAATATAATTGTGCACCTAATTTTTTCCCACTAGGTGCACGCAGTGCACCTTGTGCACCTAATTTAAAAACTTAGGTGCATAAGGTGCACCTGTATTAAAAAATCTATTTCGAGGCCTGATGTATGGCCATGTCCAAAGTCTGTGTGCTTTCACCATTGTGAAAATATAGAATTCACCACGGTCGATGAACCACTATCTTTCAATGCAAACATGCCCCACCAAGACTTTTGAGACAAGATGGCTACCTCATTCTTCCACATAAGTTTTACAAACAATTCCAGTTCATGAATATAGTAGTCATTGCTCACTTAATCCAACACAACCATTGAAAACTCAGTAACATATTCTAAGGCTTCATAAAACATTAAAATCTTCAATTAAAGAAAATACACTTACTTGACCAAAAAACACAAATCCTTATTTTTTCTGCCTCTGGATGCTTCGATCACACTGAAACTAGAGTGAATGATGCAACATACACGTGTAACTAAATAGTGGCGTTATAAGTGCTCTGAAATAACTGCGATAAAAAATACAATGTGAGTGCCAGCTTACCCCTTATCCCAGGTCTCGAAATAGATTTTTTAATACAGGTGCACCTTGTGCACCTAAGTTTTTAAATTAGGTGCACAGGTTATATTCTAGGTGCACATTAAAAAAAACGTAATATAAGAGCATTGATATAATGTAAACTACTTTATTAGTTGGGTATGTTTAGATAGGTTAGTAGTAGATAGTAACTAAAAATATTTAAACATCTAAATTCTCCCTTCTCCGGCGCACGGTTGTCGTGACAGTCGCTTCAATAGAGCCGTCTGGAAAATGTTTCGATCATCGGAAAGTTCTGGTGGCAGTGACACCAAGTAAACTTTCCTCCTGTACAAACCCGTTAAAACCCAGTGATTTTGTTTTCGCATAGTGTGTAATTAGGAATTTTAATTACGTTCCTTTAGAGCAAGAGAGGTCGATACTAATAGTTTGTTCAAGCATCAAAATAACTTAAAACGTTCCCTCCTCTTTTTTAACGTTAGGTGCTCGGCATGCATCAACGGGAATAAATTAGGTGCACAATTTTATTTTCATGTGCACAATGCACCTGTTCACCCTGGTATTTCGAGCCCTGCCTTATCCCAACTAATCTTGGTCTCTCCTAATTAAAAAATATATATTTGTCTTTACTAGTTATTGTTATTCTTGTATTTGCTTAAATTTAACATTCATATAATCTATATAAATAAAAATGGAGTGTTTGTTTGTACATTCAATATTTTCGACCCATTTCAAGTTTTCTATCCGTTTTGGACCCTATTGATGCCGAATCCGCTTCTTTTACGTTTGGTGTCTGTCTGTCTGTCTGTATGTTGTGCCCTATACACGTCCACACGGTTTAATATATTTTCATGGAAATTTGCATTCAGTGAGTACTTATCTTCATTTAGTGAGTGGAATTGGTTGCGAAAGTCTGTCTGTCCGTCTTTCTGTTCTATGTTCGATTTTGTGTTTGTGTAGGCATCACATGAATTTTATTCCAAATATTTGATTTTAATGTGTTTTTTTATACGTTATTTATTAGTTTAGTGAATGCAATATTAAACATTTCTTTATTGTTGTATTTAGTTGAGTTTCATGCTAAAACACCTGAGTTAGTATACTTAAATCAACCATAATTTAGTAGTTTTGGAAAAATTGGAATGTATATTGAATATTACGATTACTTCGATTGCTTTACCAGTACTGCTGAAAAATAATTATTCTTCAAATAATTATTTTTTATGAAATTTCAACTATAATATTTCATTTATTTCGAGTCTTATTTTTGTTCTTTGCGCAATGAAAACGATTTCCGAATATTTGGGGCAGACGATATTTTTCAACGAACGGGAATGAACAAGATTCGTACGAGCAGTGATATTTTCTGTTTCTTTCGCTCTGAATTAATTTCACATTTCTAAATTTTGTGCACTTTTAGTCGTAAGTTGTGGCAACTGTGCGAGATCAAGAGATAAAAATGAAATGCGTTAGCATTGTGAAAAGGACAAGAGCATAACATTTCAGTTATGTCCTTTGATAAGGGACAGCGATGAACGGGTCGGTTGGAAGAGTAACGGATTAGCAACCGGACAATTGCAAATTGGAAACCAACCAAAGGATGTCATACAACCAAAGATTGTCAAAGAAGGATACACGGGGGCTGGTGCACATTCTATCATGTTCGCAGAAGCTGGTTAAAACTGTCGTAGACTCAAATGTCCTCACGTTGGCGTGGTGCGGAAGTTTTGAGAGTGCCAATTCAGGTGTGACCTCGTCATCTGACCATGGTTCAACATTACGTGGTGTTGTCCTCGGTGTTTCCTTGGGGATGAATCCCGAACCTCCGACAAAACCATGCTGCTTTACTCTAGTATTACATTTAATAAAATACCTTCCCACCTACCTTCTTTGGTCTACTCAACTTCCTGTCGAAATCCGAAGCGCCTCTAGTGGAAAAACTAATCCGTAGAACTCATTCAAGCACTTCCTGCAAATGACAGTCCCTAATTTAATCATTGACCCCTTTTAAATTCGTGGAGCGATCTTTCTCTACCTCTCTACATATTTTCACAACGGAATAATGCTTGTTTCCAAAACATTTTCGCTTTAGTTTTCAATATTCATGGGGTAGCATTTGTCCTCTATGATGTGGTAAGTGCATAGATAAGGATGTTTTTTTGTTTGTATTTTGATAGCAATTTTAATATCATATCATTATATGCGTGTCCTTTTTGCAATATAATTTTCTAATGCATGTAATAGAATTAGTAGTCATACATAAATTGTTTTCTAAACTTTAATTTTCTAAAGAATCACATTTTTTCAAGTATAAACGTAACAAACGTAAGTAAAAACAAAATATTATGTTTCCATTCATGTCCTTAGGTCTGCTTGACTTCCATGTCAATATTCGAAGTGTTCTACAGTCGAAACCAATTTACAGAACTTATTCAAGCATTTGCAGCTGGTGGCAAACCTCAATTTAATCACAGGCGTTTCATATTCAGTGAATGATTGAATGATTTGCCCCACTAATTCCCTAACCGAACCTCCCATTAGTTCTTTGTTAATATTTTTACACTTGTCCACATAACGGTACAATGTTTTTAGTCTATGCTTTTGACGAAGATACTTCTTATCTTTCGAAACCAGGGTACCACGCCAAGTAATAAATGTCACAAAAAAGGTAAGTACGAAAATTTAATAATTTGAAAAAAATGAATGAACGGTATCGGGTTTGAAAGAGCATTAAACAAAGAATATAAATACTCATTGATCTTGCGCTGACGTCATCGGTTAATGCAATCGTAGCGCAAAGTTGAGTCACGAAAACGCGTACTGCCACTCACTTTAATTAAAGTCTAGCACCGACCTCCTTTCTATGAGCACTACGTTCAAGGTGTCATTTGTTATGTCTCTTTCCACTTTATAAATAATAATATAAATTAAATCTAAATATTAAATACTTGTTTAGATATCGAACCTCAAAGTTTGGAAATGTCATAAAACTTTCAAAATGACCATGTGTGTGGGTATATATATATTATATACCCACACACATGGTCATTTTGAAAGTTTTATGACATTTCCAAACTTCGAGGTTCGATATCTAAACAAGTATTTAATATTTAGATTTAATTTCTATTATATATATATATATATATATATATACCCACACACATGGTCATTTTGAAAGTTATATATATATATATATATATATATATATATATATATATATATCACGAAAAAATTATAGGAACATAGAAACCTCAACTGGAAGAAAAATCAAGTGATATGGAATCCAAGAAGAACCGGACTTCCGATGCTGAGCATCAACAGGCTCGATGGGAGCGCCGCTCACACAATTTAGTATAGCCGCAGACTCCTTTGTGCGAGAACGACGTTTGAGGTGTCACTTGTTTCGTCTCTCTCTTTGCGCATTATAAATAATAGAAATAAAACCTAAATTTTTGACACTTGTTTAGATATTGGACTTCAAAGTGTGGAAATTGTGCAAAAATTTCAAAATGTCCAAATATATACATAGTAAACACAAGAAAATTATAGAAACGTCAACAGAAAGAAATATCTAAAGATGAGAAATCCTAGAAGATGCGGACTTCCGCTGCTGAGTGTCAACGGGCTCGGAGGGTGTTCTTGAAACTATAGACGTTCCACCTCGAAGGTGAACAAATGTCTGATATGAGTGAGACAAGTACCTCCACCATCGAATTCGACGCAAATAGACATAAACGTTGAATATCTGAAACGAATATCTGATGACATAAACGTTTTGTAACCAAATGATAGATTACACCACAGAGCGATAATGAGTCGCAACCTTCAACATCAACAGCGAATTGTGATATATGTGCTGAGCGAGAAACATTTGATGTGTGAAATTAAAACAGTGTAGTGCTAATTTCTTTCAATCTCATTCACCATATGGCCTCACTACGCCTCAAACCTAGGAGCTGTGTCCCGACAGTCCTGTCTGTTTTCTTTTGAAATAAAAGTGATAAAATATTATCAGGCGAATATTGTGATTTGTTTTTAGTAAAAGGGTAAACAAAATTTGAACACCCAAATGCAAATATACAGCATAACAAACATTAAGCAGACGAATGGTAACGTTTTTGAGTAAAAGGATAATATTTAAATTTTGATACAATAGTTAAATTCAGATCAACTTTTTCTTGAGTAAAAATCATAACAAAACTCAAACATGGAAACATTTTCAATTTGAATAGAAAATGAAACTTCGCTTGGTAATATTTGCCCTCCATAAAGCCAAGTTACATAAAAATTATAAAATGCAGATTAATAAACCTTAAAATAATGATTAAAAAATATTCTGCAAATATTTCCTAAGCAATATTCAGTACGGCTTTATTGATTTCTTAAACGTTTTGATAATTTTTTATGTATGCACCAAATTCCAAAAAACATTAAATGATAGATAGGGGAAAAACCGAAAAATTTAGTACCATGCTGATGTTTCAGAAAGTTTACTAAATGCTTTTTGATGTATTTTTAAATCGATCACTGACCCTAAACTTTTTTAACACATCTGTATCGATGTTTTTCAAAGTGTTAGAGTCAGGATAAATTCCAAAATTATTGATAAGTAAAAACACCTGACCCGGATAAATCTTGTGAAAATTAAAGATCAGGCATCCGTCTATAGGTTCCAAGGAGAATTGCTGATCATCGATCACATTGAAAACTATTATCAAAAATCTACAAATTACATTTAACTTAAAATTCACTTATAATCTTGCTGCATCAGGAGTTTATCATATTATTTTGGCTTTATTTAGTGCTTTGTGGCATTCCATCGTAATGGATCGTCTACTCAAAAAGATATTTTTTTTAAATAAAAACTTGAAAAAATATGTTTCAGAAACTAGATTATCTGAAAAACAGAAATAAAACTTATATTTTATTTCTTATGTTTTTGTTCACCATTATTTAGCATTTCTTAATATTTTCAACGAAGTTTTAGGTGGTAGAGAACACAAAATTAAGCTGTATTCACATAGAGATGTGTATATGCCAGTCACCTGGATTTGCTAGAAGGTGCTGTTCCGCAGAGTGGCGGTTAGTTTCTATAGATATCCGTGCGTCGACGACGCGCAGTCGGGCATGTATTATTGACGGTAGTTCCATCTCTGTGAACCTTTTAGGAAACTCAAGACTACAACAATTGTGTGTGTGTGCAAGACTACAATAAGTGTAAAATTAGAAACAATGCAAATGTTGTTTACGTTCTTACTGTCCTTCGTATCGAAATTTCACTGTCAGGGCTGTGATTATTGGCTCCCTGGGGCTCTGGGACCCAAATTATGAGACGCTAATGAAAAAATTAGTCACAAGATCTTATTCTAGTAAATTTTGGATTTTGTGTGACTAGATCCATCATTCAAGAAATACACTACCCTACAATAATGGACCGGACATCAAGATGTGATGGTATAAGGGAAATAATACATTATTTAATAGGGGGAATGGTACCCCACATGCTACAATTACACTAGCAACCCTTCTGGGCATACTTTCAACAAGGTTTTGATACACAGCTATGTGAATTTGTATCCATTCCTGCTGCAAGACTGTCTCCAGTTCAGCTGTAGATTTCGGACGTGGTTCCCTGGTCCGTAAGCGTCGCTCTAACTCGTCCCGCAATTGTTGTATGGGGTTTAAGTCGGAACTCTGAGCAGGCCAAGGAAGACGTTTTCCATCCATATCTTCATTCCACTGCTCGACAGAGGACATGGAGCGTTGTCATTCTGGAAGTTACATTCATCCATTCCATAAAATTTTTAGAGCGTAGAAAAAAACTGATTATCCAAAATGTTCATGTAGGCGTCGGCTTTCAATTTACCAGGAACAACATGCAAAGGTCCCAAGCCATACCACGAAGTACCACAAAATCGGAATACAGTCGGATTTAATGAAAATACGCTGGCGTCCAGTCCAAATTGAAGGATAGTGTATGTTACAAGCCATGTAACGGGTTAGAGTAAAACTAAAGAGCGAAAATCAGATCCTGAGATTAGACACTCGAACCAGTGTGCAATAAGCTTGACCTAAGTTTGGAGGGACTTTAACAAAACCAGGTGGCGCTTGTGGATATACAACCTTGCAATACCGCTTATTTTTATGTGTCCTGGAAGGTTGTACATAAAATTTGGAAGAGTGTCCTAGTCGAAAGTAGAATCCATTGCAACACCAGTCAACTATTTATAAACTTTTGGGCACTGCTTAACCTGTTTTGTAGTTTAAAGCTCAGTATTTAAATTTAAAGTAAAGTTATATTAAACTTAAAGTAAAGTTATATTAAACTTAAAGTAAAGTTATATTAAACTTAAAGTAAAGTTATATTAAACTTAAAGTAAAGTTATATTAAACTTAAAGTAAAGTTATATTAAAATTAAAGTTAAAAATTGAAAAATACTTGCTTCTGTGTTTGTACTGACCCGAAAGCTCAGTTAAATGTCAAAATTATTTTCTTCTGAAATTCAAACTAATCTCTAATGTTGGAGGATGGCTTGAAAATTTAGTTAAAATGGAAGCATGTGGCTCTGTTGTGGGCTAAACCGCCATTACAAAAATTTACTTAACATGAAGTAATTTTGAGGTAGACTAAATTAATCTTAAAATCAAGCCAGTCTCTAGTGTTGTAGGATGGCTTTATATAGTTAAAATGGAAGCGCATGGCTCTGTTGTGTAGTTAGTGCAAAACTTTAATTACAACAGTAGCAGTGCAACCTATTTCCACAGTTACGTACTTTTAGGTTCACAAAGCAACTCTGTTCATAAAACCAAGCTAGTTTCTAATATTGGAGGCTGACTAGAAAATTTAGTTTAAAATGTTATGGCTCTGTTGGAACTTAACCACCACTGCAAAAATTTACTTTTCAATACCAGCACTGTAACCTACATCCACCATGAAGTACTTTATGGGAAACAAAGTAACACTGTTCTTTAAATCAAGCCAGTCTTTAATGTTGGAAGATGGTTTGAAAATTTAGTTAAAAATGGAAGCACATGGCTCTGTTGTGGACTTAATCACAACTGCAAAAATTTACTTACGTAATACTAGCAGGGTAACCTATCTCCACCATGAAGAAATTTTGGGAAGATAAAGTAACACTCTTCTTCACACGTCCTGCTGAAAGTCTTTCAGAAAAGCATTCATCAGGAACATTTTCAGCATTTGAACACAGTGATAGACTCTTGGAAAGAACTGCCCTGGTCCAGAGAATTGATCGTGCCTTGGCTCTCACCGAGTGGATTACGGACAGGCGTAAACGATAGTGTAATGCCTTAATTAGTTCTCAGAGTGCAGGAACAAAGACAGATCGAATGTAAACCCAGCCAGGAACCTAATCTATACTGGCTTTACTCCGTTTATCTTTTCATTCAGTCTGATCCCTTCCAACGACTGATCACTCTATCCACGAGTCGATCGGGTTTCTTATTTCGCCTGGAAGGGATGGTACACATTTGTGAGGAAGTTGCTCTAACTATCAGGAGAGTAACTGGGATTTGGTTTCGAAGGTACAGCAAAGTTGTTTTCAAATTTATAATCAAATACAGACCAGAATCTAATCACAATTTGGTCTTATCTTTCAGCAAGTTAAGGGACATGGTTACTATCTGTATAAAAGTCGGGTTTAAGGTCTGGTAATAAAATATCTGTAAAATCAATGTATTGTAAGACAATCTGTAAAACAACAATGGGTTTGGGAGATTGACAAGATTTTCAGCTATCAAAACATTTCGTTTTAACAAAACAAACAACAAACCTTTTCATTTTTCGTAGTTGCGATGCTTTATTATACCCCCCGTCCCCAAATATGTGTCCTATTCAACCCAAAAATTTGTTCTAATATAGTTGTCACATTTGTAAAAAGGTAGGAAAATTCGCAGGATAAATCGAGGACATAAGAACAAATTTTGACGAGAAGACTAGGGTCCAATGTGCGATTGTGGGGTGAGTTAATTAGACATGAGATTTTTTAAGGATTGTTCATTGTAAACAATCAACAACTAATTTACACTTTTAACGTTTAGATTACAGTTAATTGTTGATGAAATAATAGTGTTGTTGGCTTTCGAATTATACCATTTATTCAGCCCTCATTCCACGCAATCCAAAGTTACACTGGCCCAAAGCTCGCCCAGCACAGTAGATTTTCGATACATTGTGAACCCCTCCTGCGCTCAGTAACTGCGCACTCGGTCCGGAGGTCATGTCAGATATGTACACCCTTCATCTTCACGACGCCATATTTATCTTCTGCTTATTTCTTCTAGTCCTGCCGACCAACCGGTATAGTGGTTAAGGTGTTAGCCTCTAGATCGGAAGGTTCCTGGTTCGAATCCGGGTCCGGGCATGGATGTTTGTAAACGTATGGTGTAGAGGCGGCTGATGCACCTTAAATCTGTTGTGGCCGAAAGTCCTCACGTTGGGTTGGCGTGGAAGTTTGGAGAGTGGGGTGCCAGCTCAGGTGTTGCTTCGTCATCTGACCGTGGTTCAAAATTACGAGGTGTTGTCCTCGAATCTTTCCCTTAAGGGACTGATTCCGGACCGTAGTCAATAGCCCATTGTGTTGCTCTAGTACGACGTTAACTAAAATTACCATTACCATTACCTAACAAAATTAAATATACAAATTAGAACTCAGTTAGTTTATTTTTAAAAAGTCGCTCTTAAACAATGTCTTGCGGTTTGTTTTGATTCTATACCTGTGAAGAAGTGTAATGTTCTATATATTTCAATAATATAAGTTTTAATTAAGAACTCGTCTCCTTGTGTACTTCTGTGGACTTTCCTTTAGAATTCTTGAGTTTCAGTGATGTTTCGACGGTCAGGATGATTGCTTCTCACCCGGGACACAAAAGAGGTAGGACAATTCATATTCCTTCCGATTTGAAAGATATTGTTTCTACACAACACTAACCTTATGTATCAACAATCGTATTTCTAACATTATCGTATCAACAATCGTATTTCTAACATTATCGTATCAACAATCGTATTTCTAACATTATCGGAATGTATCGTTGGGATACGATTTGGCTCATTATTCACTTGGAAATGAAGACACTAGTCACTTTTCGGGTGAGCAGAGTGTCAGTAAGTTTGAATTAAAAAACTGTACATTAGCTTTTTGATTGTAGACATGCGTGTTAGGTATAGGTAGGTATTTTAACTAACGTCGCATTGGAGCAACACAACGAGCTATTTCGAAGACTGTTTCATGATGACAATTGACGTCCAGGATCAAACCCGAAGTGAAATATTCGAGGAAAACACTACGTAATTTTGAACCATGGTCAGATGACGAGCTGGCACCCAATCCTCTCCAAACTGCCACAAACACGTCAACATTAAGACATTTGAGGCCACGGCAGAATTAACGTGCACCAGTTCCTTTTGTACATGATGGTTTTCGGTTAAATTCGAACTCGCAAACCTCTGGTTGCTATTCCGTTACTCTTTCAAGTGGACTAACGCTGCCCTTGCATACACGTGGAAAAGGAAGCTTGTTAGAGAAATTTATGCAGTTTTTAAAATAAACTGAGGACGATTAAAAGCATAAAAAACGTGTGTCCGTGCTTTTTTTTTGTTTCCCACTCTCCTAAATTCAAAATTAATTTGTTATCACATTCCATATCATGGCTGCAGTTGTACTTGCATAATTAAAAATAATTTCACTAATATCAGTTTGAGTGCGTAATAGTAAATACAATATCAAGACTCAATAGCATTCTTAAATGCAATAGTATGAGTTACACGCAAGGAATTAAAAAATTAATTAACGGACCTTTGCATGTGCTCGCATACGTGATTAAATATTAGTATTTGACTTCTAATATAGATTCAAGATTATAATCAATATCTCTATGAAGGCGAATTTTACGTCTTAGTTTCGTAATGAGACCATTTTATAACATAATGTCCTCAGAAATCTAGTCTAAACGTCAATATTTGTCTTGAGATTCACACCAAAATTATATAAACTGATTGCTTGATCCAATATTGATCGGAATGCAAAACCTAGTCTGAAGATAATTTTTTTTTTGTCGTAAGATTCACTTCAAAATTGAAGAAACATTATAAATATCCTATTCAAAGAAATACAGACATGACACATGTTTTAGGACGCAGAAAATATTAGTTGATACATTGTAACCTAATACTATCTCTGTTAGTTATTTTATGTTTTTGAGGTTATGGATCAATTTATATGATCGAGGGACGAGAAACGTCATCAGTGTGAGACATAATGTCACCAGCAGTCTATTCAGAACATCAATTTTTGCCTGGAGGGATTTTGTTGAGTGTTAGTAAGAAAATTCCACGTCTACAAAAAGTTATTCCTTACCCTTTATGTTGTTTTTCATGTGAACAAAACAATTACTTATCCAGAGTTCAAAATGTTTTTTTCGTTTGTACATATGCCATTATATTAGAAGAAGGCCTAGACTACAAGTCGGGGTAAAAAGTATTGTTTGCCTGTTTCTCCTATTTTTCCATTGAAAGTCATAGTTCAAAACTAGTGCCTGTATCCTTTCATCATTGCTTCCCCTTAAGGAAAAAAAGAACTAAAAACAGTAAGAAAAACAGGTACTAAGAATATTCTTATGGAATTTTCCTGGGGTTATAATGTTTATTTTCAAACCCTAAAAAAATGGTCCATATTAGTTGATTCTACACTATATAACAAAATTCGACGCACCAAGAAGGAGTTGTCCGATGGAGACAAAAATTGGTGGATAGGAAAATTATGTACAGAATAGAAAATGATTAAAATTTCAGAACAATTGAATGATTTATTTCAGAGTTACAGTAACGAGCTCAATAAGGTGTTGAGCCGCCTCTAACCTGGATGCAAGCTGCCACACGGCGTGGCATAGACCGATAAAGCTCCCGGATGGTCTTCTGCGGTATTTCTTGCCAAATTTGCTCCAATTGTCGGACTACGTCATCAACATTCCCTACAGGATGCAGTCGCCTTCTCATCATATCCCAGACATGCTCGATGGGAGAGAGATCTGGTGATCTGGTTGGTCAAGGAAGTGTTTGACAAGCTTGAAGACAGTTCATAGCAACATGTGCCGTATGTGGTCTTGCATTGTCTTGCTGAAAAATAAGCCCAGTGTACTGCGAAAGGAACGGTAGCAAAACAGGTCTCAGAATGAAGTCAACGTACCACTGTGCAGTAAGTGTACCTCTAATGACGACCAAAGGGGTCGGGCTATCTAGGGAAATGGCATCCCAGACCATAACTCCTTGTTGAGGGCCCGTGTGGCGTGTAATAGTGAAAGCAGGATCGGCACGCTGCCCTGGGCGTCTCCAGACACGTCTTTGATGATCGTCAGGACACAGTTGGAAGCGGGATTCGTCGCTAAAGACTATACGTCCCCAGTCAGCATCATTCCAGCCTGATCGAGCCAAGCACCACTGTAATCTGGCTCGACAGTGTGCAGGCGTGAGTGGCAGGTAGCGTAACGGTCGGTACGAGCGTAGATTTCGCTCTCTCTGCCGTCTGTGAATGGTCATGGCGGACACTCGTGTGTGGGTCGCACGACTGATGGCTGATAGCGAGACACTGTGAGAGCTGTGACAGCTGATCTGACAATCACTCTGTCCTCGCGATCTGTTGTGGCAATACGTCGATCGCTACCATCATGACGCTGAAATCTGCCACTGTCCACCCACTCTTGCCAGCATCTTCTAATCGCCGCATCGCTTCGACTCACATGACGAGCGATTCTCCAATTTCCCCGACCTGCCTCTTTCAATCCAATGATACGACCTCTTTCAAACTCTGAAAGTTGCTCGTAATGAGCTCGAATCCTGCGGCAAAGCATTGAAAGGTATCCTAAATCGCAATGCAGCAGAAATTTTTAACAACAGTTCAAGAACAACTCCTTATATACATCTGCTGGATGCGCAGTTCCGATGCGCTGGAGATCGCACTATTCATTCATTGGACACCAAATTTTAATCACTTGCATATTTGGTCAAAACATTTTTGCATGCGAAATTTCGAAGTAATCGAATGATTCCTTCTAGGTGCGTCGATTTTTTTTTGTTATAGAGTGTATTACATGATTCACTTACAATGTTTTGTGGCTGCCTTTCGTTTTTGATGACAACAATCCCGACGTATCGGGCTGCTGGTTTCCCTGGTTCGAATCCAGGATAAGGCATGGATATATGTTAGTCTGGAGTGAGTGTAGCTGTTACGAGCCTCTGAGAAGGAACAATTCGCAGGTGGCTCTGGACTAAATATTTTATTGAATAATATTTGAAATTGCGTGATAGCGTTTGAGTTCGTAATATTGTACAGGTAGGGTCCTTAGTCTTGGGAGTCCGCAGGGTCTCTCCAAAACACTATACGCTGATTATTCGGCTCGGGTGAACCATTCTCCAGCAACTTTTCGGTCGAGTTAGGTCCGTAGATCATGTGAGCTCGAAAATTCGATGACTGCTCGGTTGAGCGAGATCCGCAGCTTGGTGGAGCTTTAACAAATCCAAGTCCTCTCCAAATCAGCAGGAGTAACAGCTCAGGTTTGAGCTTCTCTAGGTCTTGGTCGACGTACTCCCACGTCGGGAATTTATCAGAGTCAACGAACAGCTGTCGTGACTCTTACAGGCTTAGGCTAAGCTTTTTTCAGTGCTCGGATGAGCACTTACGTCCCTTTCAATGCAGGTTTGAGCTTCTTCACGTCTTGGTCGACGTACTCCCGGGTCGGGAATTTCGCACATTCAACAAACAGCAGTCGTGACTCTCACAGGCTTAGGCTAGCCTTTTTTCAGTGCTTGGATGAGCACTTACGTCCGTTCTAATGCACTGGACTAATAACTCAGGTTTGAGCTTTCCCTGCGTCGGCTCGATGTACTCCCGGATCGGGAATTTTCCTGAGTCAACGAACAGTAGTAGTGACTCTCACAGGCCTAGGCTCACCTTTCTCCAGTGCTCAGGTGAACACTTATCCCCAAAAAACGGTGTATCGGTAATCGTGAACGAGTGTTCACTTCCTCGGATCAGTTCTATCCCTCGGGTCTGTTGACCTCTCTCCGAAAGTCCAACGGGGATTGTTGGGACCCCCTCTCGTTTCATTTGTCACGCTTGTCCTCTCGCTGTTGAATGGTTCCGAATCAGGCTGTCCATTGGTGGTTAATTTACCCCTTCCGACGGCTGAAGTGGGAACTTCGTTAGACGGGTCGGATGGAGGCGAGTAAAAAGATTTCTGCTGTCTCCCAACGGCTTTCGATGCCTCCTATGATCCTGGAAGCGGTGGAAATTAATTTCTGACCTGCGACTCGTTATCTGCGTCCCGAGGTCGGTATAACCACAGACATCTCTCTTTCCCTCTGCGGCGGAAACCAACTCTTGACCGGCGGCTCGTTAACCGCCAGTCCTGAGCGCTGGGTTCATGCGTTGGCGTGACCCCAATGGCTTCTCGTCTTCAGTCTCTTAAACTTCACAGCCTAGCGCTTCCTTTGCTTCCGTCACATTATAAACCTATCTCAAGGCGTACCAGGTAACGCCAAGTGGTTCACAATTCCTGCCGTACAGACTAACTTTCAACTGTCTAGACATTGACCAAAAAATAATAAGGGCAATAACTAGTATCCAAAAAAATATTTTGTCCCGAAATTAAACTTTTAATTCTTTGTGTCATTTTTGAAGCCTAGGTGTGATATGTGGATATGTGCAGTGATTAAATGCAAGACCATACAGAGTATTAGTTAGTGGCAAGGGCTGAAATATTATCGTTGGGGACGATTCTTTGAATTATTACGTGCTCATACAGGGTGCATTATGAAAGTAATGCGCATTTTCTGGGAAAAATAGATTTATTGATCTAATTGGTACAAATGGTTAAAATTCTTCAAAATAGTCCCCTTGTGCATCAATACACTGACGGAGACGATTCTGCCACGCCTGGAAGACACCCTGGAACTCCTCAATTGGAATGCCTCTCAGGAACCTTGTAACATGATGTTGGATGTCCTCCACCGACTCCCAATGCTTTTCCATTAGATCTCTCTTCAGTTAGGCGAACAAAAAAAAAGTCACACGGAGCCAAGTCAGGGCTGTAAGGAGGCTGGGGCACCAAGGGGGTCTTGCTCTGGGTCAGGTAGTTGGTGACGACGAAGGCCGTGCGGCTGGTGGCATTGTCGTGGGTTAAAGGCGTCTTTGATGTCAGGCCTGACTCGAGCGACCCGTCGTAACAGTCTCTTGAGCACCTCCAGGTAAAAAGCTGCGTTGACAAATTGTCCTTGCGGTACAAACTCAAAATGGACCATTCCTCAACGAAGACAATCAGCATTGTTTTGATGCGAGACTTGCTCATGCGGGCTTTTTTTGGGTTTGTGAGAAGATTGTGTGTGCCTTCTTAAAGGCCTCTTAAACCATTTGATAAGTTTTCGTTGCATTCTTCCCAAGCCGGACACTAAACTTTATCGCGTACCGCTGTTCCAGCGAACACTCCATCGCGCCGTGACACAATCGAAAAAAAGACTTTGCGCGAATACACGTCTTACCGCTCCTACTGCTAGGAGCGAACTAACAATTTCTTGTGATTAGAAATATGTCCAGGGCTTTTTTTCAAAAGCTAAATGCATAATGGGATTAGTAGCCTTGATGTGGTCACTAGGCTCACGTTTATCTTAACAATCGACGGTTACTAAAATAGGACATAGATGCTGTTTAGAAATATAAGGAAGACCATGCGCATGAAGTTCGTTTAGTATTCACACAGCACATGGTGAATGAATGCTGTGATCTATCGCCGCTGTGGCGGTTCCAATGAAGAAAACCCGTCAAAACCGTCTGGTGATGCCTAAATGTAGTTTCAATGCAAATAAAAAATGAGTTCTGATTGCGTCTATCTTATCAACTGTTAAAGATAACACGATAACAAAGAAATTAGATACATTTTATTCTAATGTAACAATAATGCAAAATACGTCTGATATATCCCTCTCCCAATTAGATTATTCCCTAAGAGTCCTGATATTCTTTTCCCAACTACATGCGATATAAGGAACCTGAAAAGTTACAAAACAGTACAAGAGTATTACGAAACTAGATACATTTTACTCTAGCACAACAATAATACAAAATACGTCTGATGTTTTCCTTTCTCTATTTGATTATTCCCTAAGAGTCCTGGTATTTTTCTCTTTTTACTAGATGCAGAATAAGGAACCTGAAATGTTGCAAAACATTACAAAAGTATTATATAACTAGATACAATTTATTCTGACGCAACAAAAAAAAATACATTGGTCTGATATTTTCTTCTCAAATTAAATTACTATTATCAAATTATGTCTGAATTATTTTCCTAAATATTAGATAAATCATTAGGATCATAAATATTAGGAATATGAAATATTATATTACGATACATTTTACTCTAACACAACAAGGACACAAAATAGGTTTGATATTTCACTCTCAATGAGATTACTTTTGCAAAGCCATTTTTGGCCTTTGCACCATAAAACGCCAAACGCAGCTACCAACCAAATAGATTATTACCCAATTCTGTTTTGATATTTTCCCTCCAAATTAGAGGCAGAATTAGGAACTTGAAATATCGCGAAACATTTAACTGTAACACAACAATCACGCAAAAAAGGTCTAATATTTATATTTCTCTCAATTAGATTATCACCTAATTATGTCTTTCAGTTTTTCTCCCAATTAAATTCAAAAGTAGAAATCTTAAAATATGTAATTAATTATTTCGAAACTAGTTTTAATTATCAAACCATTTTTCTCTGTGCAGTTACAAACACACTATGCATACTATCCTCCTTTATTGAAAACACATCTACACCCGATCGCATGCTCATACATCTTTAAAACTTTAATCAAATTATACAAATTAATACAAGCATCAAAAATTAATATTGCACACAAAATTAAAATCTTTAACATCCTTCAGACGAGTTAAGATATGCATAAATTTCTAAGCCATAGAGGCAATTACCTCATTACAGTAATTACGAAGATTTTAATACCGAGCAACGAAGAAACCTCTGTACGTCCTTTGTGTGGAAAGTTTGCAAAGACATAGCACCAGATGTTCAGCAAACGATATTTTTTTTGTGGACTACCAGTAACTTTTTCAATTACTTTGTTTTCCTTACTTACCATAATTTGTAGTTTGGTGAGAGAACTTCATAAATATTCAAGACGAGTGGCGAATTTCTGTCAAGTTTCACTCGGAAAAAAATTCCCCCCTTCTTTAGAAAGGAACTTTTCCTATACAAGAGGCATTGCCTCTTTGCCCGGAGCGACCACAATGTTACCAGTAATTCGTTTTCTAAAGGAAACTAATTATCTACTTTCTTCAGTCTTTTATTTTGCAGAGTATGTGGTTTCCTATCGGCTACAGATAAAAATTTTAGGGGATTTTTTCGAATCCCTTCTTTACTGCGTTTTTGTACTATATAAAAACATCGGATTTTTTTTATATGCGCTGTATGATTGTTTTCCATGTTTGTGCATTTCCCGCAAATTGTTAGCACCTACGGGTTAATTTGAGCGTTTAAAGAATAATTGGGGAAATCGCTTTCGGTTTTTCTTTCTGTTCTAACAGGGCTAAAAAAGGCAAATTATCAACGAGTTTTTCCGTTAATTTCCCATCTCTTTATTAAAGAAAGCATTCGCTGCTTTTTATTCGTTCCCACGTTTGATTTGTCTTGGATGTGCAGATAACATCAGAGATCGAAAATTCTTATAGAAATAACATTTAAAATTGTTGACAGACGCAGACTGTCTTGGCAGCAAGACTAATTTTTCTAATGAAACAAAACTGGTGAAGGAATTTTTCCTCCAAAAGTATTTTCACATAATTTAAATTCAAATAATCCGTGTGTAAAACTTTGTTACCAATAATTCATTGTCTAAGAGAAATTAATTATCTGCTCTTTTCATCTTTTACTTTACAGACTTTGTGGTTTCCTATCGACTGCAATCCAAAATTTAAGGGGACATAAAATCGATTTATTACTGCGTTTTGCACTACATAAAAACATCAAGTCTTTTTTTGCGCGATTTTTTTGTGTGTTTTTTAATACCTGTGGCATTTTCCGCGATTTGTTATCATGGACCGGTTTATTTGAGCGTTAAAGGAATTACTGAGGAAGTCGCTTTTGATTTTCACTTCAGTCCTATTTCGTAGGTAGGTCGATATTTCATTAACATCGCACTGGAGAAACACAGCGGGCAATAGGCGAGAGTTTGGGATGAAAACAGATTTTAAAGAGCCGAGGACAACACGCCACGTAGTTTTGAACCAAGGTCAGAGAACGAGGTCCCAACTGAGCTGACATCCCACTCTCCAAATTTCCACACCACGCCAAAGTGAGGACATACGAAGCCACGACAGATTTAGCGTGCACAAGCCCTCTTTATCTTTGGTTGGATTCGAACTCACGACCCTGCGATTGCTAATCCGTTACACTTACAAGAGCCTACCGCAGATCGGAAGTTCGTGAAAGTCATCCGATTGGACAGTTATTTCTGTATTCTGCGTGGCAACATCTGTTTATGTTTTCAATACTTTTAGCTAAAAGTGATTGAGCATTTATTTCTGCGCGCAGTGATAGTTAATATAGTGAACTAGTGGTGGTCATTGAAAGAACGTAGTACAAAAAAATTTACATTACCAACTGCAAATGCGCATTTTTTCAAGATCTAATCAAACACATATACACAGCTTACGTTGTCCTACATTTAACAATTTCCATGCGGTTTCGACAAAAAAGTTTTCCATCAAGATCTCACCAATTTTGCTAACGACGAGATATCTCGTCATCAAGGTATAGCCGATATTTTTTTTTACTATGACAAGTTTGGTCAGTTTTCCTCTGATAACGAAAACTCTCTATTAGACAACCAATAAGAGGATAAAACATGCAGTGCAGTCAGATACCATAGGAATATTTACAGAAGACTGTGATGAATCTGGATGACAGTAATCAGTGCCGAAAAAAGTATAAGCGATTTAAAAGTGAAAAAGTACCGAGTGATTTGTGATGTTAACTACTTGCACTTTCTACCACACACTGTGTTAAAATAAGAATTAACACTAATAAGAAACACACAAAATGCAGCCCCATAACTTATATTAATTTTATTTAATTTAAATATTTATCCTTGAAGTCTTTAACCCTCCAAGTGGTTAGGATGAGATATATAGCCCATCAAATTTTGCTAATAACGAGCATCTCACTTTCGAGATACTAACAATTTTTTTATGACCACGAAAACAAGATCTGGCCTGTTTTCATCTAATGACGACATACACAGTATACCAGGGGTAGCCGCCCTTTTACATACCATGCGCCAATTTTTTTTCAGATACGAGTTCCGATGCGCCATATATTTCAAGCATCTTTTCTACCTTACGTTCATGGTCCTGCCATATCCTTAAAAACTTTTTTAATAAAAGTATGTTTATAGACATAATTAACATTTTTAAATGCTTTAACTATTGTACGTAAAACAATGTCTATTACAGCACATAAACATTACTTTCCATCAATAAGACTTTTGAGCCTGTTTGGATTTCTCTAGTATTTCAATGTTTGGTGTAAAGTTGCTACTGAGAGCAACGGAGACTTTTTCAAATTTGAATCATTCATTCGCTACCTCGTTTTCCTTTTAATGAATTTCATGGATGAAAATGCTTACTCACTTGCAATCAAAGAATATGTAGGCGCAAGAATGCAATGCGCCACTTGTAATCATCAAATGCGCCAAGTTTGGCGCATGCGCCACACGTTGGCCACCCCTGGTAAAGACAAAAGTATTTATTTGGACTCCGCATGTTTTTCAAAACAAAGTGCTATATTATTATATTTTGAAACGTGTAGGCCCTCCTTTTGCTTATATTACAGCTTCAACACATCAAGACATACTTTCCACAAGTTCTCTGTAAGTCTGGACAGGAATAGCTTGCCATGCCTCTTGCAATGCTGTGAGAAGAGATTGTTGTGAAGATGACGTGAGTGGACGTGTTGTACTCGTCGCTCCAGTTCGTCGCACAAGTGCTAGATCGGATTGAGATCGGGGCACTGAGTAGGCCAGTCAAGCAAATTCACCTCATTTTCAGGAAACCAGTCCAGCACACGTTTTGGAGTATGACATGGAGCTCGATCCGGTTGAAAGAAACAATCCTCATCGCCGTAATATTGCCATAGTGTAGGCAAGGCCAAATTATCCGGAACGTCGAGATACACGTCAGCTTGCACCACTGCATCTTTCACTTCGAAAAGAAGCGGTGTGCGTCAAAATGAGAATGAAAATAAGTACAAAGCTTGGAGATGTAAATTATAACAAAGATGACTACGAGGAAAGAGCGATAGGCTGGTCTATACATCCAGCTAAAACTCTTTCGAATGACAGAATAAATCCTGCAGTGGGAGTTCTTCATTCCGGCATAAGCTACTATACCGATGGCTCTAAAATGGAGAAGAGAGTGGGAAGTGCATTCTGCGCTATTCAAGAAGGGCGCATAACACAACAATGGTCCACGAGAATGCAGGATAATAATTCCGTTTTCCAGGCGGAGCTTTATGGAATACTTTCAGCCATAAAAGCATCAGAAGCAAGAGCAGACAAAAATGTCAAGATCTGGTCGGACAGTCGAGCTGGTCTCCTGACACTTAAAAACCCCAAGACGCCTAGTCCACTGGCACGAAAAATACAACACTTACTATACAACAACAAGGAAATTTGCCTAGGATGGATTAAAGCCCATGCGGGTCACGATGGAAACGAAGAAGCAGATAAATTAGCAAAAGAGGCAACAACAATGGAATGCGTAGATGAAGGGGTGAAATGGCCCAAGAGCCATTACAGAAAGGAAACCACTAGCTGGCTACTTGATGCATGGCAGAATGAATGGGACGAAGGCGAAACAGGCAGGACGGTGCACGATGTGTTACCAAAAGTGTCACTAAAATCATCAAGTTGGACCAGGGAAGAGACACTTTTCTTCACAGGGCACGGCCCATTCCCATCCTACCTAACGAGGTTTAAGAAAATAAAGTCCGAAAACTGCTCCTGTGGTGAAATTGGCACACCTCTACATTACATCACAGTTTGCCCCCTTACAGCCTCATGGCATATGAGAACACCTGCCGACCACCTTAAAATTGCATGGCTCAGGAACATTGCATGTAACAAGGGCTCGAGGGTTAAAATTATTAACATGGTGAGATTCATTGAAAATCATCAGGACTTGATTATCCTAAGAGACTAAGAAAAACGAACTTTTTTCTCACCTAGCATGATGCATATATATATTTATAATGTAACCTAGTATAATGATTTAATGTATATACTGTATAGATGTAAGGATGTATAAATGTAATGTAATGTGCTCTAACATTCTGGGTAGACATGTCACCTTGGTGGCATGCTCTACTCATCCAACCACACTTATTTAAACTGGTACAGTGTCTCACGACACTAGGCACGGGAGTGTGTGTTGGTGTTAGTTAGTTAGTTAGTCCGTCGAAAACTGGTCAGATTGGTTAACAAACGTTAAACACAACAGATGAATTCACAATTTTGCATTTAGAAATAAAGTTTATATAAGACCACTATACACTAATATAAGCTACTATTTAGAAGAAAGAAACAAACTGCTACGTGCGCTTAGATTAAAAAAAACTTATAGCATTGCGCGTAATTTCTAAAATGCTATAAAAGATGTTGATGAACACAGACGTTTCAAAATTTTAATCTCCATTATTTATCTCCGTGAACTGTAACGTAGTTTCAGGTGTTATTCTGCTAGGCCCTTTTTTCCTTAGTGTCTAGAAATTCATTTTTCGTTAGCTGTCAAGCATTTACAACATTGGTTACTTCGCCATAAGCGGTAGAAAGAATGTGAAAGTTTAAGTATACAGAGTTACGGATATGAGATTTAGAGCATTGAATTTATACGAATTAGGTTACTACAAAGATTAAAGGTTGACTCACCTTGTTCCCCAAGAGCTATCATCAGTGGACGAAATAAAGACAGAACACTAGTTTCGATGTAATGCGAGTCTTTGTTTAAAGTATAAAGTATAAGACAAACATGCGCAGGCGACTTTACCGTGCGTAGACGGAATACAGAATGCCACGCCGCCGACAGAGGGCGATGGCGAATACAGGGGGTGCGCGATGACCCCAGGAGTAACCATAGAGGTTACACCAAAAAGAATGTTCATCACGTGGCGTCCTCTTGTGGCTAATCTAAATCAACATCCTGCGAGGGCCGGCATGAGGGGAGAGGAAGGACCACCAGTCGATTCTGAGCACGAAGCTTTTCTCCCTCCCTGGTCCGCACGCTGGCTACCCTGGTGATCTGATCTTTGCCCGGGAAGATGTTGGTTACGCGACCAAGAGTCCAGGAACAAGGAGCAGAATTTGCCTCTTGAAGAAGAACCATGTCTCCAATTTGCAGAGGTTGTTTCGTTGAATTCCACTTTTGACGAGGCTGGAGTGTATGCAGGAGGTCTCGTGTCCAGCGGCGCCAGAAGGATTCCTTAACCTGCAATAAGAGTCTCCATCTGCAAGAGAGACTTAGAATTTTTCGATTAGTGTTTGTAGAACTGTCAGTGTTTTCTGGAAGTTCCAGAAGGGGAACTCCGATTAGGAAGTGTCCAGGGGTAAGTGCACGAAGATCACTAGTTGCCGAGGATAAAGGTACCAGAGGCCTTGAGTTTATGCAAGCCTCTATTTGACATAACACTGTAGAGAATTCTTCGAAATTGAGAAGTGTGCCTTGACAAGTTTTTGTGAGATGCCGCTTAGCAAGTTTAATTGAAGCTTCCCATAAACCACCTTGATTAGGGGCATAGGGTGGAATAAAATGCCAATGAATGTTTCTTTCCGATGAGAAGTTCTGGACGGATTGCTCTTTTGTGAGTTTAAAAAGTGCCTTTAGATAGGCAGACGCACCGCGGAAATTAGTACCATTGTCTGAGAATATTTCCGAGGGACATCCTCGACGTGCGACGAATCGTCTCAATGCAGCCAAGAACGAGTCAGTAGAGAGACTGGAGACGGCCTCCAGATGTACGGCACGGGTACACATACATATGAAAAGGGAAATGTATGTCTTGAATGTTGTCGCTTTTCGCTGGTGCTGGCATTTTGTACTAATTGGCCCAGCGAAATCAATTCCAACTTTGTCGAAGGGGCGTGACTGCATGATTCTGGCAATAGGTAAATCACCCATCTTTTGGTATACTGGCCTGGCCAATGATTTAAAGCATGTGATGCAACTGCGCACTACACTGCGTACTGTGGATTTGCCATCCGGAATCCAGAAGATTTGACGGATCAACGATAAGACAAGTTCGGGTCCCGAATGAAGACTTGTAAGATGGAAATGTCGAATCACTAAGGCAGTAATTGGGTGTCTCTTAGGAAGTAGAATAGGAAATTTATGATCGAATGCTAATGTCTGATGATGTGATAAACGTCCTCCAACGCGAAGAAGTCCAACTTCGTCAAGAAAGACATTTAAAGACAGTAGTTTGCTGGATTTAGGGAGAGGTTTATTTTTTGCTATAAGCTTAAGTTCGGAAGCGAATTCTTCTTGCTGTACAATTTTTAGAATAGCCGTTCGTGCACCGGTCAGTTCAGAAGTTTGAAGAGTACCTTTAAGCTTATTTCTAGATTTGAGGTTGTGAATGAAACGTAAGATCCAGGCTGTGACACGTAATAATGTTGTGTATGAAGAATACTTCAAGATAGCATGAGAGATTGGAGGTGATTCTTTAACTGTTTGTGGAACCAAATCCTTATTCTCGTCACGAATAAGTACTGAAGAAGTAGAGAGTTCAAAAGAAGTGAGAGCTCCGTATTTATTGTTGACAACAATCCAGTTTGGACCAGTGAACCACTCTAAATGAGCCAACAACTGTGAAGGATAAAGTCCTCGACTAGCACAGTCTGCTGGGTTTTCTTTGCCAGGAATGTGGTTCCAAGAAGTTACTGACGTCAGGGAAAGTATTTTTCCCACTCGATGTTGTACAAACTGATTTCCTGAAGACGGAGGGTTTGTGATCCAACTCAATGCGATTGTTGAGTCGCACCAAAGGAATATTTGTGGGTTTGGAACTGGGATTACTTTTAGAATTGTTGAAATTAGCTCGGCTAGCAGTAAACAACCCTGAAGCTCCAGCCGGGGTAGAGTTACTGGTTTAACAGGCGCAACTCTTGTTTTTGCTGCGAGTAAGGATACATGTGTCGACGCAGAAATGACCTTTAAATAAACTACTGAAGCATAAGCTTTAAGAGAAGCGTCGCAAAAGCCATGAAGTTCAAGAATACAATCCTCTGAAGTATGTATGTAGCGAGGAACTTTAATTTGTTTAAAGTGATGCATTTCTGCTTGGAATTTATTCCACCGTTCTAGAATGTCTGGTGGAACGGGATCGTCCCAAGCCAATTTTGACTTCCACAAGTCCTGAAGCATAATCTTCAGAAGCAATATGGCAGGTGCCATTAGTCCCAGAGGATCAAAACTACGCGCTATGACCGATAACAGTTCACGTTTGGTGGAGACGGTTGGCTCTTCCACAGTCCGAACTTGCAGCGAATCGGTTGGAAGATTCCAAACGAGTCCCAAGATTTTTTGTGAAGACTCTTCAGCATCACTGAACGATTGGTTAAGACTTTTGGCTTTTAACGAATAAGGCAATTCGCTTAGTACCTCTTCATGACTAGATGACCATTTCCGAAGAGGTAAACATCCTGCATTCATGAAACGTAGCATTTCATCGATTAAGGATTTTGCGGCTTCTACGGTGTCTGCACCTGCTAAAAGATCATCAACGTAGAAATGATTTTCGGCAATTTTAGAGGCGTTGGGAAAGTTGTCTTGTTCGTCTTTGCACAATTGTTGCAACGTACGAAGTGCGAGGAAAGGCGAAGAAGACATTCCATAAGTTATAGTGTTTAGTTCGTAGGTAATCAATGGATCGGACGGGGTTTGTCTCCAAAATATTCTTTGGAACGCGCGGTCTTCTTCCGCAATGAGGATTTGACGGTACATTTTACATATGTCTGCAGACACTGCAACCTTATAACTTCTAAAGTGAATTAAATTGTCAAATATTTCGGTTTGTAATTTACGACCTTTCAGTAGAAGGTCGTTGACTGCATGCCCATTGGATGTTTTGCTCGACCCATCAAAAACAACGCGAAGAGCAGTTGTGGTTGAATGAAGATTTTCAACATAATGGTGAGGAAGATAATAGTGGTTCTGATCTATCTCCGAGGTGGAAGGAGGTAGAGGTGACATATGCCCTAGGGCTAGATATTCATTCATGAACTCACTATATTTGAGTTTTAAATCTGGCTTTTTAGCAAGTTTATTCTCTAATGAAAGAAAACGGTTGAGAGCTTTCGATCGACTTTCACCTAAGTCTCTGTCATTACGAAAAGGGAGTTTTACTATGTATCTTCCCTCACTATTTCGTTGTAATGAATTTGTGTAAAGATCTTCACACTGAATTTCTTCATTATTTACCAGTTCTTCACACGGAATCGATTCAATTTGCCAGAATTTTTGCAGTGTGCTATCAATACTGGCATTAACAGAAAGACAGCCGATAGAAATGTTCGAGTGTACGGCAGAGTTTATTTTTCCGGTGAGTAAATGTCCTAATTTTGTAGGAATAGCAACTGGTGAACCATTTTGTCCAACAATTGGAGAGCCGTTTAGTAGCAGAGGGAAAATGTCTGCTCCCAGAAGAATATCTATCGGTTTTTGACTTGTATAGTCTGGATCGGCTAGTACAAGTCCATATAAATGTGTCCATTTACGTTTCTGAATATAGAAGTTAGGGAGAGGTGGAGTCACTTTGTTTACTACTAATACTTCAATGTGAAAAGAATCTGACGAGAAGTGAGGAGAAAAAACAACGTTGGCGATGTGCAACGATGTTTCCGCCGTGACCCCATTAATTCCCATTAAGCGATGTGTAGTTTCCCGCAATGGTACTTGTAAGCGCTCCGCACATTCACGAGTCAAGAGAGAATTTTGGCTAGCTCCATCAATTAAAGCATTAAATTGCAAAAATTCCCCAGTTTTTGATTTTATTTTTATTTGTGCGGTGGATAATAAAACATTACTTGTTTGAATATGTGATTGGCATTGGAGAGTTGTAGAAATGGATGATGATGGATGTTCCGGAGGGGCAATCGCGTTGTTTACTTCAGAATTTCCTACTCTATAAATATGCAATAAGGTATGATGTAAATTCGAAGAACAATTTTTACACCCACTTTTTATCCGACAGGGATCAGTGTGCCCACGCAGGCAATTGGCACAGAGTTTATTCGTTTCTACAAATTTCCACCGATCAGTTACGGACATGCGATTGAAACATGTACACTTATAAAGAGGATGGATGCTATTGTCCCCACAAAGAACGCAAGCTTTCCAATTTACAGCGACCGCACTCGCTACTAGAGGTCTAGCAAACGAACTGCTCCGTTCCGGTTTTTTACTCCCCCCGAACCTGTTTACATTAGCGTTTCTCCCTGGCATTTCACTCCCCCAGCTAGGAAACGCAGAAAAAGAAGAAACAGAACGAGCTTCACACTCCAAAAAGGTTCGGAACGATTCAAGATCGGGATAAATGTCCTTCCTCAAGGTCAAATGCCATCTCTGTTTAACTGCGTCGTCGATTTTCGTTAAGATGTGAGAAATGATGATTAACTCACTCAAAGAATCTGATTTTAACCCTATGGTTTGCAGATTTCGAACTGCCTCGTTGCAATTGTCTAAAACATCCAATAAAGCTTTAGTGTTATTGGCTTTGTTAATTTTCATGCCAAAAATTTTATTTATGTGGACAAATGCCAATTGAATTTTGTCTTCATACCTATCGCATAATATCTCCCAGCAATGCCTCAAATTCCCTGATTGCATTTGAAATCCGCGAATTAATTTTGCAGCATTGCCACGTGTAGATGCAAACAGGTATTGTAATTTCTCGATGTCCGACAACTCGGTGTTGTCGAGAACAGAGGTTTGAAATAACTCCCTAAAGGTAATCCACTGTTCCAGTTCACCGGAAAACTGTGGAAGTTCCAATTTAGGCAGTTTTGTTTTAGACTTATTAGCTGAATTTTGAACATTATTGCTATTTCCCACTGTTGAGACTTGTTCATGTTTATCATTGACAGTTTTATTTTCCAAATCAACGGATAAATTTAGAAGTATGTCCTGATAATTAAGATACGTATCCAAATAATCATCCGTGTCCTTCGAAGACAACTCCGAAAATGAATTGGATAGCCGAGTATCGAATGAATTGACTTTAGTTTTTAGCGCCTGTACCATACTTTGCTCAGTTATTTGACATCGTTGGATCTTCTCCCCAATTCTGTCAATTTCTTTACACAGAATTTCAAAATTCTGCGTAGTTTTCGCATTTTTAGGTGCCATAATTCCACGGCGGAACTCCGGCTCGACGGACCAAATGAAAGTTTAAGTATACAGAGTTACGGATATGAGATTTAGAGCATTGAATTTATACGAATTAGGTTACTACAAAGATTAAAGGTTGACTCACCTTGTTCCCCAAGAGCTATCATCAGTGGACGAAATAAAGACAGAACACTAGTTTCGATGTAATGCGAGTCTTTGTTTAAAGTATAAAGTATAAGACAAACATGCGCAGGCGACTTTACCGTGCGTAGACGGAATACAGAATGCCACGCCGCCGACAGAGGGCGATGGCGAATACAGGGGGTGCGCGATGACCCCAGGAGTAACCATAGAGGTTACACCAAAAAGAATGTTCATCACGTGGCGTCCTCTTGTGGCTAATCTAAATCAACAGAATGCATCTAACATTAATTAAATAAAACGAGAAAAGGGACCATATATTTTCATCAAGCAAAAGAAACGGTTTAAAATATGCACGGTAATTTGTAAACTGGGTTTAAGTAGGTTTTTCACTTATGAAAAGGAAATGAGAAGAAGGCTGTAAATTTATATAAATTTAGAATGGAATGTGTTTGCTCGTACGATAGCAAAAACAAGTATTCGGAAGACTAGGAACTAGAATTTTACCTTTCTGAATTTCGATTTAGGTGAGGAATTTAAATAAGACCGAGTGGGAAGATTAATTTCTCAGAAAAAATAACCGACAGAAATTCGAGAGTTAGAGTTTTGATAACGAATCTCAAAAATTCGGTTCTTAAATTATTTTTAAAGTTTTATTTAATGTATGAAATTTATGCATAAAAGGGGCTTAAATTCAGTTTGGTTGAGGATTCTTTCAGAGGAAGAAATGACAGAAAAACATTTAATTAAGGTAGGTAGGTATTTTTGAATTAACGTCGCACAGGATCAACACAACGGGCTATTGTTGACGGTCCGGGATCAATCACGAAGGGATAGCACCGAGGACAACATCACGTAATTTTGAACCATGATCAGATGAAGAGGCAACTAATGAGCTGGCATCTCATTCTCCAAACTTCTACACCGCGCCAACATGAGAACATTTGAGGCAACGACATATTTAACGTATACATACCCCCGTGTAGACGACGGTCTTTAACTGGACAGTTTCGAACTTGTAACCCTCCGATTGCAAATCCGTTCATCTTCCAACTGGGCTACTGTTAACGTTTGAGTTCAAATTAGTAAATTTTCGTTCTTTGTTACTATTCCAATGATATATTTTCTATTCAATATTCAATTTATTTCTAATGATGCTTTCATTCTACATGAAAGTAAATTTTTTATATGATGGTAGTGTGACGAGTGTTGTTTTAATGATTATTTGGCTTCTTAATCATCTTAATGCGTTATTTCAATCTAGAACGTGAATACAACCATGTATTCCTTCATTTTGTGAAAGGATTTTACGTCAGTGTAATAATATTTAGAATGTTTCCAGGCCCGGCAAATGTTTATTTTTTAAATTAGCAGAGATTATGATGCTATTCAATAGTGGGTAGGGATAGCTGTTAACTTCAATACCCGTAAGCGAAGTGACAAAACATATTTTATTTTGTTTCTAGAATTCACCTGGAGCTAGGACAAAATAACTAAGACGACAAAAGCACTTTATCCGTGGGAAAACTACTTTCTGTGAACATCGCCACTCACAAAATGTTCTTGACCGAAAAATGACGACAAATTCGATCCACTTAAGTCCCCAAGGTTGCAGAGGGCCATTTAAATCCCGGATCGGGTTAAAATCGCAACCGAAATCCTAATGATAAATAATGACATTACCGAAGAGAGATAATTTACTCTAATCACAAGAGCATCCCAAAAGAAACACCCCGGAGTGGAAAACTTTGCATAACCCCATGCAACAATCATCAACCTCACTCAGAACGGGAACATAAAAAGAGACAGCCACTGCCGATATCAAAAGCGTTTAACAAAATTTATGATGCCCTAATTGGATTTCCAGCGCGGAAAAAATATTTATTAGTGAACGCACAAAGTTCAGGGCGCGTTATTAAATCCCGAGCGGAGAGCAACAAAACCAAAAGAGAGACACAGACGGCTCGGTGTAATCACACGACCAATTTTTGTATGGCTGAGGGCTAGAGAGTGTTCAAGAGCCAGCTACCGAAGGCACTTATCTTGCAATTTCCATCGAACTCGGATCAAAATGTGCGGAGCATAGATATTCCATTCCCACGTAGTGGGGGGGGGGATGGACTGGGACCTTCAACCCCCCCTTTCCCCCCTGTATCCGAAACGCGCCAATGACACAGTGTCTGCTCAATTACAAGGAAGTTAATCACCTAATCGTGACTGTGACTACCCTCTCATTTGTTCCGGGAATGATGGATATCGCTGAAATGGGACACAGAAAGAACAGGGCTTGAGAAATATATAATAAAATAGAAGAGTTCTTGCAGGACTGTCTCACGACTTTGAGCGGCAGCACCTGAATAATTACATTGAGATCAAAATCAGATCCGTGACAGGATTGCTTGGTTGCTGCCTTTCCTCGTTGGGTTCTTTTCTTCTGCCCGACCCCCGTGCCTCCCGATACATGCCTTTTTCTTTGGGCTGGGGAACCAATGGCGAGAGAGGCATCGGGGTGCTTTTGTCCACCGATTTCCCCCCCCCCCCCCTTCCCTCTCAATTTCGTCGAATTCCGTTGGCTAAATAATTGCTAGATAGTGGGCGAGAGCGTGAGAAAGCACATGTTCGGACTTGGTGAAAGGTGATACTAGATAACGTTGGTCTACTTTTAAAGGGCGGTTGAGGATGAGGTCTTACACCGATTGAATGCCAAGCAGGTGGTTCGAAGAGGCCCACCATTAACTGGTACAGTGCAAAAAGAATGAACCGGACTGGGCTATCACTTTCGGAGCACCCGCTGCTCATCTGCGCATTAGGGATGCGACATCGATAGCAAAACACCGATGTTTTGAAACATCGATGTTGATAATACATCGACCCAATAACATCGATGTTTTTAAAATTCAGTGTATTTAAACTTTTTCCCCCAATTCTTAAAACTGGTTTAGCAACTAGTGATGCGACATCGACAGCAAAACATCGATGTTTTTAAAATTCAGTGTATTTAAACTTGTTTCCCCATTTCTTAAAACTGGTTTAGCAACTAGTGATGCGACATCGGCTCCAATACATCGATGCTTTTTTCTAAAACATCAATGTTTAGAAAGCATCGACATCGATGTCGCATCCCTACTTTTCAAACCCTTCATCCTTGGTCACTTTTTTCTAAAAGTATGTTCAATTTGCTGATTATAAAAATTATGCTACTTGGTTATTTTTTAAATTTTTATAACAGTACTTTTTCATTTAAAAATAAAACATCGACAACGTAAAAACATCGACAGGTATAAACATCGATGTTACCAAAACATCGACCCCAATACATCGATGTTAAATACATCGATGTTTTTTAAAAAACATCGATGTTTTGAAAACATCGACATCGATGTCGCATCCCTACTACGCATCATTAAGAGAAAATTAAATTGAAATAAAGACTAATAGCATAAGGGTGGGTGAATTTTAAAAGGAATTGTCGATCTAGGATGCAGAAGAGAACTTAGGTGTTGTAGAAACCGTGAACCCCGCCTAGCCGCAAAAGAGATGAGAGGTCACCATCCCATCTTCTGGCCGTGACCGATGTTGCTTAGGTTTTGGTCAGATAGGTGAACAAGATGTATACCCTAAACTACTGTCCCCTCACATAGAAGAGCGTTAGCATTAAATTAGAGAAAGGAAAGAGAGTTGAATCGGTTGTTTGAGAAACCACATAAGTCAGGTGAGAACAATTTTTGGGAAATCGAGAAAAAACTGTTTCTTCGTTAACCGACAACCTCTGTATTATTATTTCTAATAAAATGTATTGTTTGGAGCTAAATACAATCTTTGTGCTCAATAGAGGTCTCAAAAGATAAATAATTAAATTATTATGGATTTTTAAAGTCAGTTGACTTATGGGGTTTCTCAAATACATATACGTTTGGCAAAATGTAATTGCATTCTAAACTGTATAAAATTAAAAGCACACTTAGTACACCTCAAATATGCATTCTAAAACAAGCAGAAACATTAAATAAATATGAAACACAAATAAGTTTATTTAGTTCTATGAATAAGAGTGTTATAAATATTGAAATAAAATGTATTCATCAGTAGCGTAGCTCTCTGGCAACTGTGTGAGAATCAGATGTACCTGTAGAACACTGGTGAACTATCTCTTTGTAGAATGCTTGAATGGTTTCTTCATTTGGGATGCATTTCATCAGTTTATTTATGTCTTCCATTTTTTCCTTGTTGATGGGGATCTTTCCACTTGGATATACTGGTTCATTTGGGAGTGATAGAAGCAGCTTTTTATTGTTGTTAAACTGAAAAGTGTGGCTGCAAAACCCATCATTAAAGGTTTGGTGATTTCAATCTATATATATAATTCTCTTACGTGGCACGCAAAAAAAGACGTTATTTGTTATGGCGTTTTGGCAACATTATACGATTCTTTGTTTATCCCAAAGCCTCGCGCTTCAATTGAATTTGTAGCGTTATCGGATGAAATTTTATTGAAAAAAAATGAATTTTAGTCGAGCTGTTGCAGTAAATAATAGAAATCAAAGAAAACGGAGGATCTTTTCAGGGTCATTTTAAAAAAAAGGTCCGTTTCGGGGCAAACTATTATAGTTCAACAAGACGCTTGCATTACAACTTTCGACAACAAACTCAATGAAAAAGCGTGGGTGGCTCGAGTGCTGGGTAAATGTACACACAACCAGCATGCTGGGTTTCAATTTCCAAATCAACGCTCACATTTCGAGTCAAAATTTGCTCAAAGTTTCCATTTGAATTCTGATTCCAGAGGTACTGTAAATATCTTTTCTGAAAAACAGCATAAAATTTAGATTTGAAAAATATTTTTTTGGAATATCATATTTTGTTAACAATTCCTTCTGCTAGGACACATGTCTTCATTGATGCGAGCGAAGCGAGCATAGGTTCGCGCAGCGAACCAATGAGGATTGCGAAGCAATCCTCTGGGGGTTGGCGAGCGTTAGCGAGCAGGGGGCGGGCCCCCTAGTATCCTAATGTTTGAAAGAGTGTGAAAACTGCATGAATTGCGAGATTTTAAAAGCGACTTTCATACTTTGGAAATTTACGCATGTAAGTCATTTTTTTTTCTCTAAATCGAGTTTTCAGTAAAATTCTATTCTTTAGAGGTAGACGCATCTTTTAGAAGTGAAACTTCACAAGTCAAGTCATTCTTCATAGAGTCAGTGACGTATGGGCTTCGTTTATTCGAGAAGGCCCATGTCAGTGACTTATGGGACTTCTCTAATAAATGAAAACTTTCATACGAGACAACTGTATGTAGAATGACCTGACTCGTGAAGTTTCACTTCTAAAAGATGCGTCTACCTCTGAAGAATAGAATTTTACCGAAAACTCGATTTCGACAAAAAGTGACTTATGGGGTTTCTCAAACAACCTATTCAATTGATCTTAACCATCCAGCGGTTGTGCCCTCCACACCAACGTTAAGGTCGCGGGTATTTCTTAGATACATTATTTTAAAATTTAAAATTTAATGTAACGAGGGTGTTAAAATGTACATGTAAAGTGTGTATTTATTGAAATTATGCTTTAAATAATATAAATACAATTTATTTAAAGAATGCTATTCAAATTTCTATATAATTTCTTTATTTAGTATATAATAGAAATAATGTAAATATAAGGCATTAAAACAATTTAAATTACCCAAAGAATTGTATAAATGAAGTGAGAATTAAAGGAATGATACTGTCGATATAGTTAATATGAATTATATACATTTAAGTAACATAATTAAAAGTAATTCATAGCATAATAAAGATTTCTTGTAACTAAACAAAAACAGATATAGTAAAAACTTTCCTTAACGGTTGCGCGTATTTGTTAAATACAAATGAAGGATCTGCAGGAGACTTATTAACACCTCAAAATTCGAATTATGACTGAAAGTAATTCTAAGTGAGCGTGAGGAATAGACAAAAGCTAGTATTTATAGCACTATTTGGTTTTAAAATGTGTAACTAAAATCAATTCGAGTGTATCTCCCACATACACGTGACCGCAGAAATGTTAAGAGAAAAATTTCGGAATAAGAACTGATACTTAACTTCTAGAAGTGATAGTGGTGACATAACTAGTACAGTGCAATATTTCCCAGGAATCTTCCCCAGAAAGTTGTATACAGAATCCAGTATGGGGTGTCGTCTGTAAATTTTTATAAAATGCTTTCTAAATTTTGTACAGGGCCCACAGTATCTCAGTTGTAAGAATAACGGATTAGAAATAATATCTGACAAACTTCTATAAATTATCCTGTCTGAAGGCCTCGAATCCTTTGTGTACCAAGACACAGATTGAAAATATATCATTTAGCAAACTATTGTCCATTTTCTCTTGAAAAAAACTAAATCTTAATTAAGTTACAATATAAATTTCATAACATTTATAACGTCAGTGTCTAGTATGAGCTTATTTGGTACCAGTTCTTCAAATCGGGGTTGAATTTCTGATAAACTGATAACTGGCAAGCTCCAGTGACTGTTCCTTCTGATGGCCTCGGATCCCTTGTGACACAAATTGAAAATCTATCACGAAGATTATTATCCACTTACACCTTTGGAAACTGCTAATTACAGTTATCAGCCTTCACATATCACTTTGTGACTTATTTTCCGACTTTCCTTGCTCTCCCATTTCATAAGATTGAACACCCTCTAGCTACTGAAAAAAGAAAGACTGAGGAATTTTTAAGACATCATCTGAACAACATCTAGCATCATTCATTCTCTGTTAAAGGGCGGAAAACACAAACATTCAAAAAGCTTTCTCATACAAATGTACACTTCAACTGCGTAATGACCTGTTTCATTTGAAGGTACGAATAGTCCATTACTTTTTAGAAGGTGCAGGGTGGAAATGCTACTGATTCGGGAAGAACGCCAAAGATCTGAAGGTTTTATTCACGACTGCTGGATCCGTAATTACTTGTTTCCTCAAAAGTAATTTAGGAACATTGTACACTGAGTCGGTAAATTTTTCTCTTTTGTATCAACCCCAAGTAAGGAGTGGTGTAAACAAAATTCGTTTTAGCGAGTTGGCAACGTTCCCAAATGTTTGGCAGATGAATGTTTACCTCTTTTCAAAGCCTCTTTCTTTGAAAAACTGCGTGCTTTTCGTTTTTTACTGCCCGAAATGCTGTGTACGAGTTATCTGGTAGTTTTAATTGCGCTTTCCCTAACTACTGATTTCTCATTTCCCTCACAGGACATCCAGGGTTTCGTGTTTACTTCGTACCAACAATCCTTGAGAGAGATAGAATGCACTGTAAATATGCCCTTCGAAATGATTCCACGTGAAAGAATACGCACGCATTAGACTTCCATTTTTATTTAGTTCAAATCACGGATGGGTTCCTAAATAAATTGACACGTTAACCAGTATTCTTTTTAATCTTTTGCTTCAGTTACTGTCATACTGATTTTTGAAACCTGACTTCCTACAAATTTGAAAAGATATTTTATTTAAATTGAAAATATTTTCTAAACGTCATTTCTTTTCATGAAATTATTGGGTCTGTAGAAAATTTTTTTATCAGCACGGCAATGTTATTTCAACCTGACAGATTATCTAATAAAATTCATAACCTGTTGTTGAGCGAGGAACAATATTTGCAGATATCGCACTTCCTTAAGAACTTCCTGTAACTGCTCTGTCTGTAAATATTGCTAAACTTGAATCTTTTTTTAAACCATTCTTGTCTCAGCTCTTATATTGAATTTATAAACATAGATACGTTTCTCTTAAAATTTTATGATTTGACTTGATTTCTTCTATAAATATATATTTCCGCTATCAAACAAATCGTTCGATTAAAATCTAAGAAAGGAACTCAATTGTGATACAGAATATTGACGTTTCCACTTAATTCCAATATTCCGATGACAATCTTGAAGAGTTCGGGCTGTACAAATAAATGAATACTTCCATAACATATCTTAAGGATACTTTTGTAATTTTATCTCAACTACACACTGTAAGGGGAAAAAAGATAAATCACTTAAATCAAATCATGTACTTCCTGTATTTACTGTTGAAAGGAAGAACAAATCTAAAGAATAAGTACATGATTTTAGAATAAATTAATATTTGTGCATACGTCTAGCTTTACTTAACAACAAATTGACTTCATTTTAACTTGAAAAGGACTTATCACAAAAATATCGTTCACGTTAAACTTCTTAATGAAAACTAGACCAAATTAAAAACTGTGTCTTAGATTTCATTAACAATTGATTCACATAAGCCAATTTACATGATTTTAATTATATGATATTTAATCATAATATCAATTTGTGTGCTGTCAAATACTGTTTGTTAATTGAAGTATTACCAGTGATTGATGATTTTAGTAAATAAGAAATACTGTGTGTAACGATCTGTAAAAATTGAAATATTTCATTGAACATTAAATGATCTTCCTGAAATAAAAATCTCGACAGCATGTCATGGCTATGTATATAATATTCAGTACCACCAGCAGTGAGTGACACAGGACGTTTTATGTTCAGGATTAGCTTACAATATAATTTCTTTTACAATCGTTCATATAATAACCCAAAATAACCTGTCAATACAGGAGCTTGACTACCTTTTTTCTTGATACTAACCTAAATATGTTTTACTCCTCATAAGGTAGAACCTTATAGACATTTTCAATCTTATAATGTAATCCAAAGATAGTAAGAAATTATTTTTATTGCATTTGTCTCAGTTATACCATCATCACTCTTTAATTCTTATTATTTAGGAACAATTTTACGTCATGTTCCAGGTTCATTTAGTATTTTCTTACTTTGAGTTGGAAATATGCAACGATGCATTGTTATTGCATTTGTATCAGTTATACCATCATCACTCTTTAATTCTTATTATTTAGGAACAATTTTACGTCATGTTCCAGGTTCATTTAGTATTTTCTTACTTTGAGTTGGAAATATGCAACGATGCATTGTTATTGCATTTGTATCAGTTATACCATCATCACTCTTTAATTCTTATTATTTAGGAACAATTTTACGTCATGTTCCAGGTTCATTTAGTATTTTCTTACTTTGAGTTGGAAATATGCAACGATGCATTGTTATTGCATTTGTATCAGTTATACCATCATCACTCTTTAATTCTTATTATTTAGGAGCAATTTTACATCATGTTCCAGTTTCCTTTAGTATTTTCTTACTTTGAGTTGGAAATATGCAACGATGCATTGTTATTGCATTTTTATCAGTTATACCATCATCACTCTTTAATTCTTATTATTTAGGAGCAATTTTACATCATGTTCCAGGTTCCTTTAGTATTTTCTTACTTTGAGTTGGAAATATGCAACGATGCATTGTTATTGCATTTGTATCAGTTATACCATCATCACTCTTTAATTCTTATTATTTAGGAGCAATTTTACGTCATGTTCCAGGTTCATTTAGAATTTTCTTACAGTGAGTTGGAAATATGCAACGATGCTTCAAACGAAGTTCGGTTTTTGTTGACCTAAACGAATGACGCAGGACTTATTTTAAAATTATATTTTATTACTCAATAATTAATTCATCGAAAATAGAAGTCACTTCAGTAACACAGATTTTATTTCGTTAAAATGAAAACATAAAATATAAAGAATTTAATGCTGTTTTTGAAAGTCATTTATTCCGATTGTGTGCATGCTTAAAACCTAACAATAGGCAACTTTAGTATTAAATATAACTTGTTTAACCCATTAACGCCCGAATTATTTCTACTCAAAATATTTTCATGATTATCTCAAAGCTATGTAATTATGACCCTCTGAATGCAAAAAACCTAAAATTCAATCAATTTGTGATTTAGTTTTAAAATTACAGCCCGTCCTCATTTAAGGACGCTGGGCGTTCCGGTGAAAAAAAATCAAGAAATTCAGTGAAGTCAGAATATTTGAAAACAACATGTAATAGTTTCAAAAATGGACTAGTTACAGTATTCTATTAAATTTTAAGATAAAATTAATTTTAAACTGTTATGTACTTAACATTTAATGACAATTTATCTCAAACGGAATAATTATCTAAACGGGAGTTCAACGCAATGTTAACATGCAATTTCAGTTTTGTGCGAACTATGACAGGTGATAAAAAGGACAGTTTTTTATGCAGAATGACGGAGAACAAGATGCATACATATGATACATAAACAAAATACATACAAATTTACAGAAAATATGTATCAATTCTTTGTTTTGGTATGATATATGTGGAAACAAGGAATGCAGAATTAATGTGTTCAGAATTTGTTGCCACAGTAACAGACTTATTGTCGTTCCATCTGACTATTAAAATTCAATTTTCGTTATCCAATTTATGCTCATAAAACCCTCTTGTTTCTTTTTCTATTTTTTTTTCGAGATTACAGAGGTCAACCTGCCATTCTGTTGTCTCTTATAGTGCCACAATTTCAGTTTTTGAACACAATTCTAGTCACAGAGTTTAGTTTCAGAGTAATTTGGATCTTCGGAATTTTCGATTTCAGCTGTTCCTGCAATATCACGTACTTCAGTCTAAAGCTGTGCTTTCATCGTCAAGATCCTCTCCATCAGTAAGCTCATCTACGTTATGTGGAAATCCGATTATGTCAGTTTCAATTTGTTCGGAAAATAAATATTCATGAGCTTCTGCAATCGTTAAGAACCTATCAGCCATATTAAGTATTTATACTTATATGTTTTAGGAAAGTAAAGACTATTTACCATATAAAAGTCGAAAGAATTTTTAATTCAATTATTACACGAAAAAAATACAAAAAGTGTAATGACTCTTGAAATTTGTTTAAAAGTTGTCTGTAACGCCCAGCGTCCTCAATTGAGGACAGCAAAATTGGATGTCATTTTTAAAAACGAAATTTTTTTCAAAATAAATTAATTTTCTATCATAAGTTTATATAGTACTCTAATTTGAAATGCTAGTAAAAATAAAATGTTTTACCTAGAATTTAGGCGATGTAGCTAGACAGAAAGCAAATGCAAGTGTGAGACATGAAAAAACATGAAATGGCGATCCATATCAAGGAGTTCTAAACAACCACATAATTTGTGTAATTTGTGGGATTCTTTCTGGTAATACCGTCTACGACGTGCAGAACAAACAATCGTTTACGGAAAATATAAAGATTCTACACGCTCTTTTATCCACTGTCCTCAAATGAGGACTCTGGGTATTAATGGGTTAAGCAAAATTTACCCCATTCAGATTTAGAACAAGCCTCTTTCATTCAATTTGCTACTCTACATTCAAAGTTTCTCTGAGAAGGTTGAGAGATATTTTATTACATCCAAAGCAAGCAATTTTAGCAGTCAAAACCTTACTTGTAAACAAATTGGCTGGGAAAGTAATGCTTTAACCTTTATGCCCTTAAATTTTGAACTCTTCTTACACTCCTTGTGGTTTTCTCAACGAAGTATCGCGTCCCTAAGAAAACTTATCAAATATTCATGGAAGAGATATATCGTCTATCAAGACCTTGTTGTCTCTTGTCATTAGACGAAACCTGACTAGATCTTTATCTCATCATCACCAAACAAATCAGCAATATCTTGAAGACGAGGTATCACGTGTTTAATTTTTTTTAAAGGTTTGATCTTAATGGACGAGATATCTCGTCGACACTATTTGAAGGTTAAACAATTCATTTTCAACTTTTCGTTATTTTAATGGATGTCAATTTGCCTATTTTCTAAAGTAGTCTTAACACTTTCGCTGCCGATCTCACCACGCCAGCGCGTGATGTGACGTCAACGCTGTTTTTCAATCATAACTTACGATGTTCTGCAGTGCAAAGCGCGCTCCTTGCCACACATTTTCTCCTTTTCTAGGTACGGAACAACCTCCCGACACCGCTTCAAATTACCACAAACACTTTATAAATAACACATCTGTGTCTAGCAGAAAGTTTTTCAATCATAACTTACGATGTTCTGCAGTGCAAAGCGCGCTCCTTGCCACACATTTTCTCCTTTTCTAGGTACGGAACAACCTCCCGACACCGCTTCAAATTACCACAAACACTTTATAAATAACACATCTGTGTCTAGCAGAAAGTTTTTCAATCATAACTTACGATGTTCTGCAATGCAAAGCGCGCTCCTTGCCACACATTTTCTCCTTTTCTAGGTACGGAACAACCTCCCGACACCGCTTCAAAAATTACCACAAACACTTTATAAATAACACATCTGTGTCTAGCAGAAAGTTTTTCAATCATAACTTACGATGTTCTGCAGTGCAAAGCGCGCTCCTTGCCACACATTTTCTCCTTTTCTAGGTACGGAACAACCTCCCGACACCGCTTCAAATTACCACAAACACTTTATAAATAACACATCTGTGTCTAGCAGAAAGTTTTTCAATCATAACTTACGATGTTCTGCAATGCAAAGCGCGCTCCTTGCCACACATTTTCTCCTTTTCTAGGTACGGAACAACCTCCCGACACCGCTTCAAAAATTACTACAAACACTTTATAAATAACACATCTGTGTCTAGCAGAACGTTTTTCAATCATAACTTACAATGTTCTGCAATGCAAAGCGCGCTCCTTGCCACACATTTTCTCCTTTTCTAGGTACGGAACAACCTCCCGACACCGCTTCAAATTACCACAAACACTTTATAAATAACACATCTGTGTCTAGCAGAAAGTTTTTCAATCATAACTTACGATGTTCTGCAGTGCAAAGCGCGCTCCTTGCCACACATTTTCTCCTTTTCTAGGTACGGAACAACCTCCCGACATCGCTTCAAATTACCACAAACACTTTATAAATAACACATCTGTGTCTAGCAGAAAGTTTTTCAATCATAACTTACGATGTTTTGCAATGCAAAGCGCGCTCCTTGCCACACATTTTCTCCTTTTCTAGGTACGGAACAACCTCCCGACACCGCTTCAAAAATTACCACAAACACTTTATAAATAACACATCTGTGTCTAGCAGAAAGTTTTTCAATCATAACTTACGATGTTCTGCAGTGCAAAGCGCGCTATTTGCCACACATTTTCTCCTTTTCTAGGTACGGAACAACCTCCCGACACCGCTTCAAAAATTACCACAAATACTTTATAAATAACACATCTGTGTCTAGCAGAAAGTTTTTCAATCATAACTTACGATGTTCTGCAATGCAAAGCGCGCTCCTTGCCACACATTTTCTCCTTTTCTAGGTACGGAACAACCTCCCGACACCGCTTCAAAAATTACTACAAACACTTTATAAATAACACATCTGTGTCTAGCAGAAAGTTTTTCAATCATAACTTACGATGTTCTGCAATGCAAAGCGCGCTCCTTGCCACACATTTTCTCCTTTTCTAGGTACGGAACAACCTCCCGACACCGCTTCAAATTACCACAAACACTTTATAAATAACACATCTGTGTCTAGCAGAAAGTTTTTCAATCATAACTTACGATGTTCTGCAGTGCAAAGCGCGCTCCTTGCCACACATTTTCTCCTTTTCTAGGTACGGAACAACCTCCCGACACCGCTTCAAATTACCACAAACACTTTATAAATAACACATCTGTGTCTAGCAGAAAGTTTTTCAATCATAACTTACGATGTTCTGCAATGCAAAGCGCGCTCCTTGCCACACATTTTCTCCTTTTCTAGGTACGGAACAACCTCCCGACACCGCTTCAAAAATTACCACAAACACTTTATAAATAACACATCTGTGTCTAGCAGAAAGTTTTTCAATCATAACTTACGATGTTCTGCAGTGCAAAGCGCGCTCCTTGCCACACATTTTCTCCTTTTCTAGGTACGGAACAACCTCCCGACACCGCTTCAAATTACCACAAACACTTTATAAATAACACATCTGTGTCTAGCAGAAAGTTTTTCAATCATAACTTACGATGTTCTGCAATGCAAAGCGCGCTCCTTGCCACACATTTTCTCCTTTTCTAGGTACGGAACAACCTCCCGACACCGCTCCAAATTACCACAAACACTCTATAAATAACACATCTGAGTCTAGCAGAAAGTTTTTCAATCATAACTTACGATGTTCTGCAGTGCAAAGCGCGCTCCTTGACACACATTTTCTTCTCTTCTAGGTACGTAACAACCTCCCGACACCGCTTCAAATTACCACAAACACTTTATAAATAACACATCTGTGTCTAGCAGAAAGTTTTTCAATCATAACTTACGATGTTCTGCAGTGCAAAGCGCGCTCCTTACCACATCTTTTCTTCTTTTCTAGCTACGGAACAACCTCCCGACACCGCTCCGAATTACCATAAATACTTTATAAATAACACATCTGTGTCTATGACAAAATATTTAGCTTCAAAAGTTATCGACAGAATTGCAAATTCTAAAAGTATGTCTTGGTTTTAAATAAACTAATTTAATTAATTTTGATGTGTGTTTTATTATAAATATGTAATGCATATTCAGCCGATAAATAATTGTGCTTTACGTTTTTTTTATTTACTGCAGTTTTCAAAATTCTGACAAAATGCTTGAAGATCAATTGCAATTGCTTAGAAGAATAAACGATTTTCAACCTTAGGTTCCAAACAAATGCCATCGTGTACAAAGGGATGGTGCACGTTAAATCTGTCGTGGCGTCAAGTGTCCCCTCGTCGGCGCGATGTGGTGACGAGAGTGGGTTTACGCCTCAATTGTGACCTCGTCATCTGACTGAAGTTCTAAATAACGCGGTGTTGGCCATGGATCTTTCCATTCAGATTGAACCATCGCTAATATACCTGTGTTGCCCTAGTGCAATGTTCTTAAATACCTACAGAAGACCATTCATACAATTTTTAAATTTTCGCACTACAAGTTTTTCGGTAAATTTCGTTTCCACTCTTGTCACGAAGCGCAACAAAACAAAAACGTTGGACATTAGTATTCTATGGCGGATTGTTAGTTTTTTAAATCTCGGCTAGATATTATAGATTTTAATTTTCTTTATATTTTATTCCCCGGAACACTAAACTGTTGTGTGGGACATTAGTATTCTGAGGTGGAACTCTCTGCTTTAAGCTGGAGATAAAAGATTCAACGAAATTTGTTTCCAGCTATTCTGTCGTAGAGCAGAATATAGCGAAGCGGAACATTACAATTCCACGGCATAGCTTTCGAGACACCATGTAAATAGCACCTAAACCATCGATTTTCCAACGGTGGAATTGTATCTATTCCTTAAGAAACTTTCGATCGCTGCTATCTCAGATCTGTTGATTATCCATCCCCTTCGCTCTGATATGGAAGCTTGAGCGAGCTCTTTCATGTCCTCACAGGCAAAAAAAGAAAGGGACGGATATGCAATTGCGACAGTCTGAAGTGGGAAAACCATTGGTTCATGAATTCAAAGCAGATGTTTGCAACCTTTTTTCCACTACCGCGGAACAAAAAAAAAAAAGAGTTTCATTACAGAACCAGTCGAATTTACGTTCGGGCAGGTAGCTTCTTTAAATAGATTTTAAAATTATTCAGGCTTGTTAAGGTTTTTTCATCGACCAGGACTCCGCCATTTTTTTCCTCTCCGACTCATGCTCGAATGATTCTGCATCGTCGCTACTATTACAGTTCTGGTTCACACGGCTCAGCTGCTTTGGACGGTGAAGAAAAATAAACCTCATTTCTTATCGCCTCGGATGTTTTAATTAACACTGAAAACCTTATCATTGGGAACTGAGTGTATCTTCCAGTGCCCCCTGGTGGTAGCTGCGCACCTCAACTGGATGCTGAACCCGAGGATGCAACTCCGTCGTTATCTTTATCATTTTTTGTTTCCGCTTTTGAAACTCGGGTTTCCAAAACGGCCATTTCCCCGGTCACGGGAATGGAATATTTTCAACCATTACGTCACATGGTGTACCCGGAAGCTATGCCCGGAGATAAGCTTTTCAATTCTTTTAGCAACGGCCGGGAAAAAATTTCCAATTTACCAAATAACCTTTATCGTGGCTGTAAAACGCTGGAAACAGGTAGATAAAGAGCAGTTAATCACGGATTTAATTAACAGTGAAACATTAATTAACGCAAATTCTTTCGAATATCTGGTGAGCAATCGTTAAAAGTTAAAACGGCGATGCTGTGGTTTTAACGGAAGCCTTTCGGCTAGGAACGTATCCGATTCTCATTTATATCCGCTAGACTTACTTTTAGCGCCATTTTATACCTGATAGGAGAAAAAAATTGACTGGTTACATGTTCCGTTTTGCAAAACCTTAATTTATCCTAACACGGTCCAAAATCCTGTCGATTGAGGTTTAAAACATTCTTTCACCAACTTAAAAGCTGAGTTTTATTTATGTCAAGGATTTTAAACATGTGATTAATTTATAATTTTGCTTACTTCTTCAATTTTAACTCTGCGATTACCGTTCTCAATCGTAGAATTAAACTATAACTCATTGTTTTGTTGTTGTTTCTCATGACTACACTGGCAGACCAGAGGAGTGCCAGGCCCGTCAAAAACGGCAAGAGGCGATTCCTTCCATGTTATTGAGCCCCATTGGGAGGAAGTCCGACTTTACTCGACATACATGACACATCCGTTTTACAGGAAGATCCCTTTCATACATCCATTCACTCACACATATCGTAATTTAGATCCCAATCAGAAGCCGATAACCCCCTGATCAGGTACCCCCAAAGGTATTGATTTGGTATGGGAACATGGGGGACATTGTGACCACGACCTATTTAACGTGCCCCAGTCACCATTAGTGAACACGACGGTCTTTAGCCAGGTCGAAGCGCCGATCTCGCAATCATCAGAATTGCAGGTTCCGCCGAGGACAGAACCCACAACCCTTCTGATGCGAACCCGACGCTCTACTGACTGAGTTACCGCGGGTCACTCACTGTTTTGTCAGGGTTGATCAAAGATTACGTTTTTTACTAATATTGAGTTAGTACCAGTATTGCTAAAAAACACAAAACCATGCGTAAACAAGGCAAGTTGACAGATAGTCATGGGAAAATGTTTATACATACTCATTGATCAACAACTGTTGACAGATAGTGTTGAAAAAAGGTTTATACATACACAGTTATTACACACCTTCAGGTTTTAAATGAAGTTAGAACAGAATAAATACATTTTGTTATGTACCCGCGTCGTATGATGTGCCATTTATCCTAGTTACTAATATACTGACATCCTGTTATATTGAATGTGTTGGTAGCAATTTAGGTTATTTTAAATCATATACCGTATTTTCACATAGTATAAAACCTCGAATAACAGTCATTTTAATAAGACATAAAGATGATATACTTATATATTTATTTTTTTGTTAGTTCTGCCCAAAGGTTAAAAGGTTTTGCTCTCAAAATAGATATAACAAATGCAAAAAAAAAAAAAGCATTATCTAAAAACTCTTTTAAACGAAACTCCGTCTGAAATGTAGATATTTATTTGGTTGGGGAAATGAAAATCTGACTTTCCTTTCTCCGCAGATGTCATTCATATTACATAATGATAAAAATTATCTCAAATTTAACTCTGAAAGCTATTTTACCATTTTGAAAATGTCGGGTTTTGCATGCATGCGAATAAAATTTAAAAATTTCTCCTGGATGTGTTCTCCGGAATTTTTAAACAACAAATTCTGTCTTTTCTGCAAAAATTTAAATTGTCAGTCCAAAATATTAATAATAGACACAGGCATTCGCAAAGAATAAAACCATCGTGTAATATCCTGTTCATTTACTTCAGTTATCTCGGAAATATAAGCGGATCGTGCACATTTTCTCCAAAAAGGAACAAAACTATAAAAATAGCACCCCATTTTCTCTCAGTGATTGTTCTATTGGGGCTTAAAAATTGCGCTGGGAAAACAAACCATTCCTAGCCTTCTTTCCGTATGTGTTAGATTTAGGACGAAAATACCTGTTCATTCTTTAAACACAATAAAGACGTTGAGTTAATTAAAGGAAAGCGGGGGTGTTTCCTTTGAAACAATAGCGCTGCGGGCAAAGTGAACAATAAATTCCCTATCCGGATTTAAAAACTGGAGAAATCTGGAGATCTCTGAGAAATGGGAGGTCGTTAATCAGGCCCGAGCAACGACAACACACTTGTTTTTCATGTTTCTAATTTTCTGAAAGGAATTCTAATTAATATCTTCTGTCTGACTGCTAGGAGGTAATTGCTCTTTTATGAGAAAGGGACGGAAAAAAGTTTCTGTACCACAGCACTGTGCTGCCATCTATTGTTTCTTTCGGCAAACTAACAATTAGGAATGCTCAATTGCAAGAGCTGTTTTCAAAATCAACGAATTTCATGTCCAGGGAAAGTAGTTAGTTGCAAAACAATTACCCGTGTAGTATCGAAAAAAGCAATTCATTGTTTCGTCGAAAAGACTAATTAATGGTCTGATTAGTGGGTTACTCGGCAAATAATTTGATCGTATTCAAAGACACATTCGCTTGATCCTTTGTATTGAAATTGCATTTACACTGACTTCCATCTGAATTGATATGGTTGTAATATTTAGGCTTGTTTCTAAAAGTAGGGTATGGTATGAATATTTGTTGTGTTTCATACTTCTACTAACAAGAACAATGAATGTTCGATTATTCATGTAGAAATAACACTCTGTGGAATTAACAATTGTTTTTGAATGAACGCATTAAATATCAGCGAATTATGTTGTTGAACTCTTATGATGTAGTCTTAAAATTAAAAATTCCGATGAACGGAACGCCGACATACTGAAGAGGCAATGGTGTGTGACGGAGCTTTACTAATAAAGGTTGTCTTTCTTGAATTTTATGTCATATAAACCTTTCATTTCTATTCAAATTTCAACTGCAAAATAGTTTTGTTCCACCATAAAAATGAAGTTAACGGAAATCTCGTTAATGTATCTTGCCATTAACAAAACTTACCCTATCTTGATGTACGAGAAATCTCGTCATTTTGATAAAAACTTACCAGATCTTGATCTCGTCATCATAAAAATCGGTGATTTCTTGACGAGATATCTCGTCATTAATGATAGACGAGAAATATCGTCGAAGCCACTTGGAGCTCAGAGAAGATGGAAAATCATTCTGTTTTTTAAACATTAAAGAGAAACGTCAATTGTGAAATTCACGAAATACTAGTATGAAAGTAATTTATAAATGCGCGCTTATATTTCTAAAACATTTATAGCTCTACAAATTCATTAAAGAATATTGAAAATTTAACTTCGGAATCCAAGTTAGATTTATATTTCTTAAAATCATTTTGATGTAGAATACGTCTTACCTTTCGAAACCGAGGTTAATTAAATTAATTTTTAGTTACCTAATTTTTGAGTGTCATAAAAGGTAATCCAAAAATTTATTAACTTGAAAAGTATAAATGATACATAAATGAAATATATTGCGTTCAATATTGCATTAAACAAAGAACGCTATGTATGCGCATTGATCTCGCGCTGACCTAATCGGCTGATGAAACCGCAACGCAAAGTTGAGTCACATTAATTTAGTCTAACTCTGGCATCCTATGAGCAAGCACGACATTTAAGGTGTCTTTTGTCTCTTTTGTACTTTAAAAATAATAATAGAAATAAAACTTAAATAGAGTTAATACTTGTTTAGATATCGGACTTCAAAGTGTCAAAATGTCGAAATTTTTGCGTAATAAACACAAGAAAAATTATAGGAACATTAACAGTAAGAAAGATAGAGTGATGGGGAATCCAAGAAGATCTGAATCTCCAATGCTGAGCGTCAACGGGCTTGGCGAGAGCTTCTTAAAATTGAGGTGTCGCGCCTCGCCACTCACATAATTTGTTATGTTAATAATTATAACAAATTATGTGAGTGGCAATTACATATTATACATCCGGCCTTCTTTGTGTGAGTACGACGTTTGAGGTGTTATTTATTTCGTATCTTTACACTTTTTAAATAATACAAATAAAACCTAAATATTCAATACCTGTAAAGATATCAGACTTCAAAGTGTGGAAAATCCCAAAAATTTAAAAATGTCCGAATCTGTGCATATTAAACACAAGATGAACTATAGAACACATCAACAGGAAAAACGTTCTAGAGATGGGAAGTCAAAGTTGATCTTGACATCCGATGCTGAGAGTCAACGGGCTCGGAGGAAGTGCTTGAAAGTATAGGCGTCGCACCATCAAGGCTACAAAAATGCTTAATACGAGTGCACCAAGTACCACCATCACTCAGCTCAACGCAAATAGAGTATCTGACATAAACGTTTTATAATCGAATAATGGAGTTCAATGCATGTTGATTGGTAATGAGCCACAACCTTCAACATCAACGCACTCCTCGATAATTGTGTTATACGAATGTTTTTGATTTCACTGCAGTTTTCAGAATTAGGGCAAAATGCCTGCAGAACAATTGCAATTGCTTCGAGTTGTGTGGCAGAACACTGAATATACACTGCTGGCCACCGTAAATGCAACACCCTGAAGGAAGCATGCAAATAATATGAAATTTACAACATGCATTAGCGGAGGTAAGACATGCAAATGATTAGAATTTCAGCTCAGACGCACATCACGCGCGCCCGTGGCGCCACTTCAAAGAGCTATTTAAGGCTTGAAGATTTCGACGATTTCAAGTACGGCAATTGTATTTTTCTTGTGGTTTTTTTTTTTTTTTTTTTTTTTTTTTTTCAAAAAAAAAAACCGATCAATCATGCCTCGTAAAAAACAGCGATCATCTTTTGATCAAGTATCCGAGTTCGACAGAGGAAGGATAGTGGCCTAACGAGATTGTGGATTATCTTTCAGGGAAATCGGTACTCGTGTTGGACGAAACCAAACAACTGTAATGCGGATATGTGATCGTTGGATGCAGGAGGGTACAACGAACCGACGTGTTCGATCGCATCCACCTCAGTGCACCACTTCACGTGTTAACAGGCATATTGTCCGTATGGCAGTGACGGATCGCTCAGCCACATCACGAACCATAGCACAGCACATTCAGACTGTAACGCATCAGCCAGTGTCTGCGCTTACCATTCGACGCCGTTTACAGCAGGGTGGTCTGTCCGCAAGACGTCCATTGCTTCGTCTATCCTTGACGCAGAACCACAGACGTCTCCGCCGCCAATGGTGAGATGAAAGAAGGATGTGGACGGCAGAATGGAATGAAATTGTCTTTACTGACGAGTCACGCTTCTGTCTGCAACACCACGATGGTCGGATTCGATTCTGGAGACACCGTGGAGAGAGGATGCTGAACAGCTGTGTTATGCACCGCCACACTGGTCCTGCACCGGGTATTATGGTATGGGGAGATATTGGATATCACTCTCGCACTCCTCTAGTACGCATTGCCGGTACTTTAAACAGCCAGCGCTACATCTCCGAGGTGTTGGAGCCCGTTGTCCTTCCTTACCTTCAGGGCTTGCCCACAACCATATTTCAACAGGATAATGGGTGACCACACATGGCACGCATCGTCCAAGGGTTCTTCGTCAATCGCCAGATTGAATAGCTTCCCTGGCCAGCTCTCTCTCCGGATCTTTCGCCGATAGAAAACATGAGGTCCATGGTTGCTCAACGATTGACACAGATTACATCCCCAGCTGCCACACCAGATCAACTTTGGCAACGTGTGGAAGCTGCTTGGTCTGCTGTACCCCAAGAACACATCCAAAGTCTCTTTGAATCAATGCCGAGGCGTGTGGCAGCGGTGATCTCCAACAATGGAGGCTACTCAGGCTACTGATTTTGGCAGGAACCACACTTCACAGAAGTCTATAAATTCAATCATTTGATACTTGGTCAACATTTTATCTACAAAATAAATTTTGTTGTGATATCTCTTGTCTTTCTTGGTGTTGCAATTTGGGTGGCCAGCAGTGGGCCTCCAAGGAACCTGTAATAATGTCTTCACTTGTTTGCACCCGCAGAGTATCTGCGCTTAAGGGTCTATTGCATGTATTATCTTCGTTTCATTGCTACTTAATAAGTTTTGGATTTATCATGAGCTGATTGCACAAATATACAAACACAAAATAAATAAATATAGGGGGAATGCAAAAATTCATCCCGTTTTTTTTTACTAAAGTAACAGAAAAATTATTTTATTTAAAAAATCCGCTAATGGTATTTTACTATGTCATACAAGGACTTGTGGAAAGCATGCCCCGGAGTGTTAAAGATGTAATTCCCTCTTGGCGCAGGCTCCACCAACTATGGAATATTAATAAATTTGTTTTTCTTTGTCACAGGTGTCCAAATACTTATTGATAGATAGTGTATTAAAATGGGCAAAATGTGAAAAATAACTTGAAATAGGTAAGAAAGTTCAAACATTCCATTTTTTATTCATACAGATAAACGTTTGTTGCCAAGTGCCAATATACAAATAATGCTGATTTCAGCGCGCAGTATAAGTACGCGAATTACATTCATAGATGAAAAAAATTGTATATATTTATTTATATGGTCCCCAACATGCTGAAATTACGCTAGCAACCCTTCAGGGCATACTTTCAACAAGGTTTTGATACACAGCTATAGGCATTTGTGTCCATTCCCGCTGCAAGAATGTCGCCAGCTCAGCTGTAGATTTCGGACGTGGTTCCCTGGTTCGTAAGCATCGCTCTAACTCGTACCACAAATGTTCTATGGGGTTTAGGTCGGGATTCTGAGCTGGTCAGGGAAGTCGTTTTACATCCATATCTTTATACCACTGCTTAACAGAGGCTGCAACATGACAAGGAGCGATGTCGTCCTGGAAGTAACATTCGTCCATTTGATAAAATTGCCAGAGCGTAAGAAGAACCTGATTGTCCAAAATGCTCATGTAGGCACCGACGTTCAATTTACCAGGAACAACATCCAAAGATTCCAGACCACGCCACGAAAAAAACACCAAACAAGTGGTCGGATTTTATACAAATCTTCTGTCGTCCGGTCCATAAAGTGTTGCGCGTTGTTCTACTCCTTAGATTTTTATTTAAGACAAGAATCATTTTCTTCAATAATACTTTCTTCTGTCCTGCATACTTTAAATCTTTCAAAATCAACATTAAATTGCCTTTTAATAGGCTGTCCCGTGCTCCATTTACAAAATCTCAAAACTAAACTTCTCAAACCATCTCATGCTTATTATAGAGCATTTCCGCGTCTAAATATTTCAAAAAGAATAATTAGCCAACTTGTCGATCCCCCTCTAACGAACTTTATTCCACGCAGCTACGAAACACAACTGAAAGCGAAGCAGAACGCAATGTGGAGTTCCTTACAAAAATTAGAGTACGATCGTTTTATTTCAAATACATGTTGCCATTCTGAAGTACATTAATAAGAAAAACCTCTGCGGATAAATATTCTAAATCCTTAACTGTGCCTCTGGCAGCATTTCTGAAACTCCAGCTAAAACACGAAAAAATTTCACTCGAATAGAAATTCTTCCACAAACGTTTTTTCTCAAACATTTGCGCGTCGTCAAATGCAAGTCTCAAACCAATTAGGCTTTTTGGGAAAAAAGGACTTCGATGAGTTAGTTGATTTCATACGTTTTTGGACTCTAGATATGTCAAGCACAAGTTTCTTCCAGAGCTTTTCCATTCAAAAGCACGGTATTCAAGTGCATTTGCTTCTGACGTTACGCTCTCATCTTAATTGGATGCTTTGCGTGAATAAAAGGTAACGTGATATTCTAAAAGTAATTCCTGTCGACTAATTGCCGAACTTTTACGTGGAAGTTATTCAGGACAGATGCGAAAGCAGCAAAGAAATCATAACTTTCATCGCAATTGTCCGCGCTTGCAAGTATTCAAGGATAACAAGGTTTCTTTGGGGATGTTTTTTGTTCCCTATTATCCTGCATTTTAAATAAAGTACCACGGGTTAATTTGATCGGTTTTTTATTTTTACTTGCTTCCTCATTAACCAAAATTTTAATAACGCTTATTAAAAATTATGTAATTTGAGCTGTGCTGTGTTCCCTACTTTTATTTCGAAGCGGTAAAAAAAATGTTAATTTTTTAGTTCTTTGAATATTCTGTAACTCACTAATCTGTACTTTAGTAATTCATGACATAGAGGAATTTAGCAATCCGTGCAACGAGGATTACTTCTGTGCTTTCTAAAATGATACTTTTAGTTCTTTCACGAAATTCCCGAGTGTTTTTATGTGGTTGACGTTTTTAAAAAACACGTTAGTAAACTAATTAACGAGAGCATAGGTAGCTTTGTTGGAAGAATAGAGGGTTAGCAACCTTAGGGTTGTAAGTTCGAAACTCGATCCAACCAAGGACCGATGTTGGCGTCTTGGCTGATACGCATTAAATCGTGGCCCCAAATATCAGCCTGTTGGCGTGGTGTGGAAGTTTGGATGTGGCATGCCAGCTCATTTGTTGTACTTAAATCTTTCCTTTAGGGACTGATTCTAGATAATCGCCAATAGCTCTTTGTGTTGCTCTAGTACAACGTTAATTCAACTGTCTACCTATCAATAAGTAACGTTTTGAATATAACAGTCTTGCTGGTACAGTGCTCATAGCATTCGTCTGCCATTCAGTACCGGCCTCGAATCCTCGTTGGTCAGCACTTGTATGGTTGGTGATCGTCCCACTTACGAGTAGCGGCGATTTATCAACTGGTTGCTTCTTCATAATTAACCGTCAGTTCAACCCTTAAAGTGCCGAAGAGTTCAGAGGTGTAAGGAATATAAAAACATTTTGTATTGTACAGATTAATCACGGGATGTTTCAAAGCTTGATGCATGATCTTTATTGACGGTTAGGGAATATAAAATAAGTCGTATTTACATAAAGATTTAAGTTCATAAGCAGCACCTGAATTTGCTAGAACGTGCTGCTTGACAGGGTATCAGTCAGTAGGCAAGTTTAAACCCCCATCGTTTTAGACGCTGACTTCCTGCGAGTATCATTTCCTGATTTCTGCCAAGTCTGATATGTCCCTGGCATATGGGACGGCTAACGGAAGCGGACATACTACTGTGAGATTATTTAATGAAGATAGCTCGTGTAACTCACCAATGTGAAAATCGTCTGGCTTCGTTAGAGGCTGGGAAATATCATATTGTATTGAATTAGAACTGTCCTGGGCATGGATTTTTTGCCAACCTTTAGTTTGCCAATCTAAAATCGCCAAAGCATACAACCATTGTGTTAAAATTTCATTTGCTATCACTATTCTTCTGTACGCTTCACTCCATTAAATCTCTGTGGATGAAAAAATTTAATTTTTAAAATGGCTCTAAGCTTTGGTGATTCAAGATTGGTAAGTTTGCAGATTCTTTATCCAGAAATCATTCTTCTGTGTACTTCATTCATGCTCTGCGGATGAAGAATTACATTTTAAAATGTGACTCTCATTTGGCGATTTAAGGTTGGAAGCTAGTGGTTGGCAACAAATCAATAAATTACGAAGCAGATGATTTTTACCTACCACGAGCAAATCTTCATGACTTGTTCCATAACATACGTGCGCCAAATCACCAAATGTTTGATAATTTGCTTCAAACAGGAACATTCTAAATAACGAGGCCTACTGGTCGACAACAATCTACGCACCGATGTATTTCGAGCGAATTTACAATTACACGAAGACAGTTTACAAAATTTATATGGATACTGTTTGAAGAAAAATAATTAGAGGTAACTTCAAGGATAGTCAAATTCACTACAAAGTGAATTAATATAGTCCATATATTAATTCACTTTGTAAAATAATAGTCCATATATTTTAGTCAAAGACAGCAAAAGGCAAAACTTTTATGAAATTAGTAATAATAAAATAGTTCTAATAAAGTACAGAGTAAAAAGTTCTTACTTCAGACAATTTAAAACAATTAGCTTCCGTAGGTCCATTTCAGATGCTTCTCATTAACTTTTTCAAAGGCGATTACATATTTCTCTACAGCTAAATCTATTTTCAGGTTAACTCAGATTTTCTTTTCAGCTCTAATGTCTTCTTCCAAATACCTAATTCACCTCTGTCTCACCAGACTGTTGAAATATTTCATTAAATCGGTGAAAGCTCTTTCCGTGTGCAGTTCCAGCATATATATTCACTTCCCCTTGCTTAAATTAACCCTCCAAGTGGTTTCGTCTAGATATATCTCATCCATCAAGATCTGATCAATTTGATAATAACAAGATATCTCGTCATCAAAGTTTTCATCATTTTTTAGGAAGACGAGATCAAGATCTGGTTAAGTTTCTCCTAATGACGAGATATCTCGTCCATCAAGATCTGGGTAGTTTTATCTAATGATGAGATAACTCGTCAAGACAGCCACTAGGAAGGTTAAGTATATTCAAACTTTGGCCAATTAATCTCATAGCAGTGGATTTTATACTGCTTATATCCGTCTGTTGCCATTCGCCGATCTACAAATAACGCCAATTTCTTTGCCACGTACGTAAATAAAAAGCATATATAGATAGATTAATCCACCACAATTGATAGTCGACGAATGACTAGATTGGGCATAATAATTGGAAAAAACAGTGGATAAAGCAATTTTCTTACGTCTAGAAACGTCCGATTTGATTGGAATAATCAATCATGGGCGTAAAGGAAGTTGTTCTCCCATTGACAATTCTTCACATTTGAAGAGAGTACTTCTACGTGGCACCAGTGATGTTTAAGATATAACACGAAAGAATATTTTTGGTGAAAAATTGTTTTTCCCTGCTAAGCTTCGGAAAAAGGTCTGCACAGACTGCCATTTATCTACAGAAGTGTTTTCCAGTGACAGCGGGCGAATCGCTCATAAAATGTAGATGGCTACATCAGCGGGGGTGCGTTATTTGTTACTTGGACTGCATCCAAATGCAACATTTTGCATTGGTAATACTTCTGCGAGCAGTTCCCACTTCTGTCCTCTCGGAAGGCGATTTTTCTTCGTAACGTATTGCGGATTCTACACCTGCGCATCCGTTTCCAGAATATGAGACAAGCCTTCGTAGTCGGAAAAATGATACTTTCATGCGGGGGACCCTTATGAAGCCGAAAAGAGATATTTGTTTCCAAGCAAAGCGGTGCCAAGATAAGTACTCAAATATTTCATCTCATAAGAAGGAGGATTTGTAGACCAACTCAAGTTATGAAAACACTATTGCGGTATAGGAAATTTGCCGGTGTCCACCTTTTATCATGTGCGTAGTCCTTGAGGACAACGGTGTCCCAGTTGGAAAAGCAAAGATTAGCCACCGGAGAGTTGCGAGTTGAAACTGGGTCCAGCCAAAGTCCGTCGTATTGACAGGCACTGATGCAGATTAAATCTATCACGGGCACAAATCTCCTCGCGTGGACGTGGTGTGGCTTTTAGCGTGACGTGGTGTGAAGAAAAGAGCGTAGTGTGCGAGCTCAGGTGTTGTTATAGTTATCTGACTGTGGTTGAGAAGGGCGAGTATTCCTCTGATCTTTCCATTCTGAATGGATCCCGGACCCTCGTCACAAGCCCGTTGTGTTGCTTCACTGAGACGTTATTTAACTACCTAGCTACCAACTCAAGATAGGTAGGCAGTTGAATTAACGTCGCTCTCGAACAACGCAACGAGCTATTGACTACGGTCAGTGATCCATCTCGGAGGGAAATGTCCGAGAACCACACCTCGTAATTTTTTATCCATGATGAGATGAAGAGAACACCAGAGCAAGCACCTTACTCTCCGGTTGATAATCCGCTTCTCCTACAATCTGGCTACCGCGGCACCATCTCAAGTTAGGAAAACACTATTACGGTATAGGAAATTTGTGGTTGTCCACAGAGTAAAGAGAACACTCTCTCGAATACTTAGTGGCTCTTAATTTGAAAAGTATAAGTAAAATAAAATCAAATAGGAAGTAAAATATCGAAATATGGGATCTCGTTTAAGGCCTGTACACAGTATTTTTTGAACAAGATAAACTATGCTAATTAGTTCCAAGCTTACTTTTGATTTCTAAATCAAGATCATTCCGACAAAGAATATAAGAAATAGTATTGGATTGGATTAGTTGTTGGGCTTTTTTATGGCATAAGGATTATAAATTGTAGGTACCCTACACTGCGAATTCCTACAAATTTCTGTTTTCCCTTTAGACGGACTATGATAGGATTTTTCATTGAAGCATAAGCTCTCCTGGTGGTTTTCTCAATGAGTTATCTCATCAGAAGTAAACCTGACTAGATCTTGACGTGAAAGATCTGTCGTAAAGTGAAAAAAATGACCAGATCTTGATCTTTCATCATCAAAAAATCGGCAGTGTCTTGATCCCGTCTTTAGAAAATTAGTCAGATATTGATGGACGAGATATCTCGTCAAAACTACTTGAAAGATTAAAATCGAGGGTGGTGTGTGTTTCGATAACCACTTTCGTTACCCTGGCATAACTTAACACGTTACTCGAATGCAATCGAGCACAGTTACAGATTGCCCATAAACGGGAATCCTTTTTAAAAAATTAGTAATTGAAAATTTAATTAATTTCTATGTTTCTAATTAATTTTTATTGCAAATTATTGTATTCCAATCCTCACAAAAGGGTCTAATTCGCCTCGTATAGCAAAAAATGCTGCCGGTTATATTTCATTCACCCTGTTAAGGTCTAATTAGCTCAGGTGTAGCATAAACGAATCACCATAGACTGGGAAAACAAACCCCCACTTTGTAAGATAAGAAACTCCAAGTCTTAATCTGACTTCGTTAACCTGAATATTAGTAATCCACACAATCGCCCACACTTAACAGTAAACATCGCACCTGCGTTGCGCATTTAGTAAACATCAACAAGCACGCGTGTGCACTGTAACAACTTGACTAAACCCAAAGGGTCCTCGAACGGCATTCAGATATCGCTATTCGGACGGAATTCAAGATCCAAAACGTGGGATATTGCACCGCTTCAGACCGGATCCACCTCTCCACCAATGCAGATACCTGTGATTAACTCCAACAAGCATCTTCTATCACTGCTACATCCTACGGGATTCACACGTTCTGTAAGGCACATACCTAATGAGGCAGGAATTCCAGCGGGGATAGGCATCACTACGGAAATATGTGTAAATTAAGCTCCGATGGCTCACTGCATCCGCATAAAGACATAAGAAAATGAGTAGGGAGAAAACGAGCCTTCGTGTGCACTGTGACACTTGAATTGAAGTGGGATTTAAAATTTACATCTCAATATGAAGCATGTCGCGGAGCACAGTGATAAATTGCTGCCTGAGCGACCCTGCTTAATTTAAATTTTCATTAAGGTTGCGTTGTTAATTTTGGTCTCTTGGAAAATGTGTCGTTGGGTGTGAGAAATCAATTACACTTCGGGCCGTGATTCAGCGGGGTTTCGAGATCCGGCTGTTTTAAAGTTCTCGGGCATCGATGGATGGAGGAGCGTGTAATGTGCGTTCGATGGGTTTAATTGATGTTCGGTGGAGTGTTTCGGATGGCCGAATAGTTTTATCGGGAAGTGAAAGTTCTTGGAATTGGAAGCGATTTCGCGATCCCCGTAGCGCGCCCTGATCAGTGCGAAAAATTCAAAGAGCTATTTTCATCAGTAATTTGTTTTTAGAGAATACTACCCTGTATAATTAATGAAGATATGAATTGTACAATTTATTCGTTCTATAACCTAAGATTAGGGATAAGAATATAATCTTGCCGTTTTATAAGGGTTTAGTAAGACCACATCTAGAATATGCTGTACAATTCTGGGCTCCATATATGAGAAAGGGCATAGAATCAATTGAAAGGGTTCAGCACAGAGCTACAAAAATAATAAAGGGGCTAGCAAATTTCGACTATAATGAACGTTTAAGTAAGCTAAACATGTTTACACTGGAAAGAAGAAGAAGGAGGGGGGATTTGATTCAGCTTTTCAAGTTTGTAAAACAAGGGGACACAGAGGGCTTAAATTTCAATAGGGATAACAGAACAAGGGGCCATGGGTATAAATTGAATAAGACACATTTTAATCGGGATTTAAGGAAAAACTACTACTTTAATAGGGTAATAGACAGTTGGAACGCGTTGCCAGAAAATATAGTTAATTCAAAGGGAGTGTACGAATTTAAGATACAATTGGATAGTCAGTGGGAATTGGGGAATTCATAAACAAAGGACCAACCTTGTTGGGCTCGAGCCTGTAGCTGGTCGTCAATATTTGTATTTGTATATTTTATTTAAAAATGGAATACGGAAGAAATATTGTTTTGGCTTGCAGAAGTAATCTATTGACGCATCACAACCCGACAAGGAAATTGACGCAATTCAAAATTGCAGAATTTGAGAAACATCAACTTAAAGGATACTATAAAACTTATATTGAAATAGTATAATCTTCTATTAAGTTTTAGGTAAGTATTTATGGTGGTAACTTCTATTATATTCTATAGAATAGTAATATAACACGCGCTGGGCCACCTTATTCGTATTTTTCAATGACATAACAGCATTTTTTTATTTTTTGACTTGTGTCTCTTTTCTTGCCGGTGTACGACATGATACTGACGAGGTATCTTGTCATTAACTAAATTGAGAAATTATTGATGTACGAGATATCTCATCTATTAAGATGTAGTCCAATATCTCGTCATCTGTATAATTAGATGGACGAAATATCTCAAAATCAGCAAAATTGACCAGAACTCGATGAACAAGAAATCTCATCAATAGAAATAACCAGACCATATCTTGATGGACAAGAAATCTCGTCAATAGAAATAACCAGACCAGATCTTGATGGACAAGAAATCTCGTCAATAGAAATAACCAGACCAGATCTTGATGGACAAGAAATCTCGTCAATAGAAATAACCAGACCAGATCTTGATGGACAAGAAATCTCGTCAATAGAAATAACCAGACCATATATTGATGGACAAGAAATCTCGTCAATAGAAATAACCAGACCAGATCTTGATGGACAAGAAATCTCGTCAATAGAAATAACCAGACCAGATCTTGATGGACAAGAAATCTCGTCAATAGAAATAACCAGACCAGATCTTGATGGACAAGAAATCTCGTCAATAGAAATAACCAGACCAGATCTTGATGGACAAGAAATCTCGTCAATAGAAATAACCAGACCATATCTTGATGGACAAGAAATCTCGTCAATAGAAATAACCAGACCAGATCTTGATGGACAAGAAATCTCGTCAATAGAAATAACCAGACCAGATCTTGATGGACAAGAAATCTCGTCAATAGAAATAACCAGACCAGATCTTGATGGACAAGAAATCTCGTCAATAGAAATAACCAGACCAGATCTTGATGGACAAGAAATCTCGTCAGTAGAAATAACCAGACCATATCTTGATGGACAAGAAATCTCGTCAATAGAAATAACCAGACCAGATCTTGATGGACAAGAAATCTCGTCAATAGAAATAACCAGACCAGATCTTGATGGACAAGAAATCTCGTCATTAGAAATAACCAGACCAGATCTTGATGGACAAGAAATCTCGTCAATAGAAATAACCAGACTAGATCTTGATGGACAAGAAATCTCGTCAATAGAAATAACCAGACCATATCTTGATGGACAAGAAATCTCGTCAGTAGAAATAACCAGAACCATATCTTGATGGACAAGAAATCTCGTCAATAGAAATAACCAGACCAGATCTTGATGGACAAGAAATCTCGTCAATAGAAATAACCAGACCAGATCTTGATGGACAAGAAATCTCGTCAATAGAAATAACCAGACCAGATCTTGATGGACAAGAAATCTCGTCAGTAGAAATAACCAGACCATATCTTGATGGACAAGAAATCTCGTCAATAGAAATAACCAGACCAGATCTTGATGGACAAGAAATCTCGTCAATAGAAATAACCAGACCAGATCTTGATGGACAAGAAATCTCGTCATTAGAAATAACCAGACCAGATCTTGATGGACAAGAAATCTCGTCAATAGAAATAACCAGACTAGATCTTGATGGACAAGAAATCTCGTCAATAGAAATAACCAGACCAGATCTTGATGGACAAGAAATCTCGTCAGTAGAAATAACCAGAACCAGATCATGATGGACAAGAAATCTCGTCAATAGAAATAACCAGACCAGATCTTGATGGACAAGAAATCTCGTCAATAGAAATAACCAGACCAGATCTTGATGGACAAGAAATCTCGTCAATAGAAATAACCAGACCAGATCTTGATGGACAAGAAATCTCGTCAATAGAAATAACCAGACCAGATCCTGATGGACAAGAAATCTCGTCAATAGAAATAACCAGACTAGATCTTGATGGACAAGAAATCTCGTCAATAGAAATAACCAGACCAGATCTTGATGGACAAGAAATCTCGTCAGTAGAAATAACCAGAACCAGATCTTGATGGACAAGAAATCTCGTCAATAGAAATAACCAGACCAGATCTTGATGGACAAGTAATATCGTCAATAGAAATAACCAGACCAGATCTTGATGGACAAGAAATCTCGTCAATAGAAATAACCAGACCAGATCTTGATGGACAAGAAATCTCGTCAATAGAAATAACCAGACCAGATCTTGATGAACAAGAAATCTCGTCAATAGAAATAACCAGACCAGATCTTGATGGACAAGAAATCTCGTCAATAGAAATAACCAGACCAGATCTTGATGGACAAGAAATCTCGTCAGTAGAAATAACCAGACCAGATCTTGATGGACAAGAAATCTCGTCAATAGAAATAACCAGACCAGATCTTGATGGACAAGAAATCTCGTCAATAGAAATAACCAGACCAGATCTTGATGGACAAGAAATCTCGTCAATAGAAATAACCAGACCAGATCTTGATGGACAAGAAATCTCGTCAATAGAAATAACCAGACCAGATCTTGATGGACAAGAAATCTCGTCAGTAGAAATAACCAGACCAGATCTTGATGGACAAGAAATCTCGTCAATAGAAATAACCAGACCAGATCTTGATGGACAAGAAATCTCGTCAATAGAAATAACCAGACCAGATCTTGATGGACAAGAAATCTCGTCAATAGAAATAACCAGACCAGATCTTGATGGACAAGAAATCTCGTCAATAGAAATAACCAGACCAGATCTTGATGGACAAGAAATCTCGTCAATAGAAATAACCAGACCATATATTGATGGACAAGAAATCTCGTCAATAGAAATAACCAGACCAGATCTTGATGGACAAGAAATCTCGTCAATAGAAATAACCAGACCAGATCTTGATGGACAAGAAATCTCGTCAATAGAAATAACCAGACCAGATCTTGATGGACAAGAAATCTCGTCAATAGAAATAACCAGACCAGATCTTGATGGACAAGAAATCTCGTCAGTAGAAATAACCAGACCAGATCTTGATGGACAAGAAATCTCGTCAATAGAAATAACCAGACCAGATCTTGATGGACAAGAAATCTCGTCAATAGAAATAACCAGACCAGATCTTGATGGACAAGAAATCTCGTCAATAGAAATAACCAGACCAGATCTTGATGGACAAGAAATCTCGTCAATAGAAATAACCAGACCAGATCTTGATGGACAAGAAATCTCGTCAATAGAAATAACCAGACCATATATTGATGGACAAGAAATCTCGTCAATAGAAATAACCAGACCAGATCTTGATGGACAAGAAATCTCGTCAATAGAAATAACCAGACCAGATCTTGATGGACAAGAAATCTCGTCAATAGAAATAACCAGACCAGATCTTGATGGACAAGAAATCTCGTCAGTAGAAATAACCAGAACCAGATCTTGATGGACAAGAAATCTCGTCAATAGAAATAACCAGACCAGATCTTGATGGACAAGAAATCTCGTCAATAGAAATAACCAGACCAGATCTTGATGGACAAGAAATCTCGTCAGAAGAAATAACCAGACCATATCTTGATGGACAAGAAATCTCGTCAATAGAAATAACCAGACCAGATCTTGATGGACAAGAAATCTCGTCAATAGAAATAACCAGACCAGATATTGATGGACAAGAAATCTCGTCAATAGAAATAACCAGACCAGATCTTGATGGACAAGAAATCTCGTCAATAGAAATAACCAGACCAGATCTTGATGGACAAGAAATCTCGTCAATAGAAATAACCAGACAATATCTTGATGGACAAGAAATCTCGTCAATAGAAATAACCAGACCAGATCTTGATGGACAAGAAATCTCGTCAATAGAAATAACCAGACCAGATCTTGATGGACAAGAAATCTCGTCAATAGAAATAACCAGACCAGATCTTGATGGACAAGAAATCTCGTCAATAGAAATAACCAGACCAGATCTTGATGGACAAGAAATCTCGTCAGTAGAAATAACCAGACCATATCTTGATGGACAAGAAATCTCGTCAATAGAAATAACCAGACCAGATCTTGATGGACAAGAAATCTCGTCAATAGAAATAACCAGACCAGATCTTGATGGACAAGAAATCTCGTCAATAGAAATAACCAGACCAGATCTTGATGGACAAGAAATCTCGTCAGTAGAAATAACCAGACCATATCTTGATGGACAAGAAATCTCGTCAATAGAAATAACCAGACCAGATCTTGATGGACAAGAAATCTCGTCAATAGAAATAACCAGACCAGATCTTGATGGACAAGAAATCTCGTCAATAGAAATAACCAGACCAGATCTTGATGGACAAGAAATCTCGTCAATAGAAATAACCAGACCAGATCTTGATGGACAAGAAATCTCGTCAATAGAAATAACCAGACAATATCTTGATGGACAAGAAATCTCGTCAATAGAAATAACCAGACCAGATCTTGATGGACAAGAAATCTCGTCAATAGAAATAACCAGACCAGATCTTGATGGACAAGAAATCTCGTCAATAGAAATAACCAGACCAGATTTTGATGGACAAGAAATCTCGTCAATAGAAATAACCAGACCAGATCTTGATGGACAAGAAATCTCGTCAGTAGAAATAACCAGACTATATCTTGATGGACAAGAAATCTCGTCAATAGAAATAACCAGACCAGATCTTGATGGACAAGAAATCTTGTCAATAGAAATAACCAGACAATATCTTGATGGACAAGAAATCTCGTCAATAGAAATAACCAGACCAGATCTTGATGGACAAGAAATCTCGTCAATAGAAATAACCAGACCAGATCTTGATGGACAAGAAATCTCGTCAATAGAAATAACCAGACCAGATCTTGATGGACAAGAAATCTCGTCAATAGAAATAACCAGACCAGATCTTGATGGACAAGAAATCTCGTCAATAGAAATAACCAGACCAGATCCTGATGGACAAGAAATCTCGTCAATAGAAATAACCAGACCAGATCTTGATGGACAAGTAATATCGTCAATAGAAATAACCAGACCAGATCTTGATGGACAAGAAATCTCGTCAATAGAAATAACCAGACCAGATCTTGATGGACAAGAAATCTCGTCAGTAGAAATAACCAGACCAGATCTTGATGGACAAGAAATCTCGTCAATAGAAATAACCAGACCAGATCTTGATGGACAAGAAATCTCGTCAATAGAAATAACCAGACCAGATCTTGATGGACAAGAAATCTCGTCAATAGAAATAACCAGACCAGATCTTGATGGACAAGAAATCTCGTCAATAGAAATAACCAGACCAGATCTTGATGGATAAGAAATCTCGTCAATAGAAATAACCAGACCATATATTGATGGACAAGAAATCTCGTCAATAGAAATAACCAGACCAGATCTTGATGGACAAGAAATCTCGTCAATAGAAATAACCAGACCAGATCTTGATGGACAAGAAATCTCGTCAATAGAAATAACCAGACCAGATCTTGATGGACAAGAAATCTCGTCAATAGAAATAACCAGACCAGATCTTGATGGACAAGAAATCTCGTCAGTAGAAATAACCAGAACCAGATCTTGATGGACAAGAAATCTCGTCAATAGAAATAACCAGACCAGATCTTGATGGACAAGAAATCTCGTCAATAGAAATAACCAGACCAGATCTTGATGGACGAGAAATCTCGTCAATAGAAATAACCAGACAATATCTTGATGGACAAGAAATCTCGTCAATAGAAATAACCAGACCAGATCTTGATGGACAAGAAATCTCGTCAATAGAAATAACCAGACCAGATCTTGATGGACAAGAAATCTCGTCAATAGAAATAACCAGACCAGATCTTGATGGACAAGAAATCTCGTCAATAGAAATAACCAGACCAGATCTTGATGGACAAGAAATCTCGTCAATAGAAATAACCAGACCAGATCTTGATGGACAAGAAATCTCGTCAATAGAAATAACCAGACCAGATCTTGATGGACAAGAAATCTCGTCAATAGAAATAACCAGACCAGATCTTGATGGACAAGAAATCTCGTCAATAGAAATAACCAGACCAGATCTTGATGGACAAGAAATCTCGTCAGTAGAAATAACCAGACCAGATCTTGATGGACAAGAAATCTCGTCAGTAGAAATAACCAGACCAGATCTTGATGGACAAGAAATCTCGTCAATAGAAATAACCAGACCAGATCTTGATGGACAAGAAATCTCGTCAATAGAAATAACCAGACCATATATTGATGGACAAGAAATCTCGTCAATAGAAATAACCAGACCAGATCTTGATGGACAAGAAATCTCGTCAATAGAAATAACCAGACCAGATCTTGATGGACAAGAAATCTCGTCAATAGAAATAACCAGACCAGATCTTGATGGACAAGAAATCTCGTCAGTAGAAATAACCAGAACCAGATCTTGATGGACAAGAAATCTCGTCAATAGAAATAACCAGACCAGATCTTGATGGACAAGAAATCTCGTCAATAGAAATAACCAGACCAGATCTTGATGGACAAGAAATCTCGTCAGAAGAAATAACCAGACCATATCTTGATGGACAAGAAATCTCGTCAATAGAAATAACCAGACCAGATCTTGATGGACAAGAAATCTCGTCAATAGAAATAACCAGACCAGATCTTGATGGACAAGAAATCTCGTCAATAGAAATAACCAGACCAGATCTTGATGGACAAGAAATCTCGTCAATAGAAATAACCAGACCAGATCTTGATGGACAAGAAATCTCGTCAATAGAAATAACCAGACCATATCTTGATGGACAAGAAATCTCGTCAATAAAAATAACCAGACCAGATCTTGATGGACAAGAAATCTCGTCAATAGAAATAACCAGACCAGATCTTGATGGACAATGAAATCAGGTCAATAGAAATAACCAGACCACATCTTGATGGACAAGAAATCTTGTCAATAGAAATAACCAGACCAGATCTTGATGGACAAGAAATCTCGTCAGTAGAAATAACCAGACCATATCTTGATGGACAAGAAATCTCGTCAATAGAAATAACCAGACCAGATCTTGATGGACAAGAAATCTCGTCAATAGAAATAACCAGACCAGATCTTGATGGACAAGAAATCTCGTCAATAGAAATAACCAGACCAGATCTTGATTGACAAGAAATCTCGTCAATAGAAATAACCAGACCAGATCTTGATGGACAAGAAATCTCGTCAATAGAAATAACCAGACCAGATCTTGATAGACAAGAAATCTCGTCAATAGAAATAACCAGACCAGATCTTGATGGACAAGAAATCTCGTCAGTAGAAATAACCAGACCAGATCTTGATGGACAAGAAATCTCGACAATAGAAATAACCAGACCAGATCTTGATGGACAAGAAATCTCGTCAATAGAAATAACCAGACCAGATCTTGATGGACAAGAAATCTCGTCAATAGAAATAACCAGACCAGATCTTGATGGACAAGAAATCTCGTCAATAGAAATAACCAGACCAGATCTTGATGGACAAGAAATCTCGTCAATAGAAATAACCAGACCATATATTGATGGACAAGAAATCTCGTCAATAGAAATAACCAGACCAGATCTTGATGGACAAGAAATCTCGTCAATAGAAATAACCAGACCAGATCTTGATGGACAAGAAATCTCGTCAATAGAAATAACCAGACCAGATCTTGATGGACAAGAAATCTCGTCAATAGAAATAACCAGACCAGATCTTGATGGACAAGAAATCTCGTCAATAGAAATTACCAGACCAGATCTTGATGGACAAGAAATCTCGTCAATAGAAATAACCAGACCAGATCTTGATGGACAAGAAATCTCGTCAGTAGAAATAACCAGACCATATCTTGATGGACAAGAAATCTCGTCAATAGAAATAACCAGACCAGATCTTGATGGACAAGAAATCTCGTCAATAGAAATAACCAGACCAGATCTTGATGGACAAGAAATCTCGTCAATAGAAATAACCAGACCAGATCTTGATGGGCAAGAAATCTCGTCAATAGAAATAACCAGACCAGATCTTGATGGACAAGAAATCTCGTCAATAGAAATAACCAGACCAGATCTTGATGGACAAGAAATCTCGTCAATAGAAATAACCAGACCAGATCTTGATGGACAAGAAATCTCGTCAGTAGAAATAACCAGACCAGATCTTGATGGACAAGAAATCTCGTCAATAGAAATAACCAGACCAGATCTTGATGGACAAGAAATCTCGTCAATAGAAATAACCAGACCAGATCTTGATGGACAAGAAATCTCGTCAATAGAAATAACCAGACCAGATCTTGATGGACAAGAAATCTCGTCAATAGAAATAACCAGACCAGATCTTGATGGACAAGAAATCTCGTCAATAGAAATAACCAGACCATATATTGATGGACAAGAAATCTCGTCAATAGAAATAACCAGACCAGATCTTGATGGACAAGAAATCTCGTCAATAGAAATAACCAGACCAGATCTTGATGGTCAAGAAATATCGTCAATAGAAATAACCAGACCAGATCTTGATGGACAAGAAATCTCGTCAGTAGAAATAACCAGAACCAGATCTTGATGGACAAGAAATCTCGTCAATAGAAATAACCAGACCAGATCTTGATGGACAAGAAATCTCGTCAATAGAAATAACCAGACCAGATCTTGATGGACAATAAATCTCGTCAGAAGAAATAACCAGACCAGATCTTGATAGACAAGAAATCTCGTCAATAGAAATAACCAGACCAGATCTTGATGGACAAGAAATCTCGTCAGTAGAAATAACCAGACCAGATCTTGATGGACAAGAAATCTCGTCAATAGAAATAACCAGACCAGATCTTGATGGACAAGAAATCTCGTCAATAGAAATAACCAGACCAGATCTTGATAGACAAGAAATCTCGTCAATAGAAATAACCAGACCAGATCTTGATGGACAAGAAATCTCGTCAATAGAAATAACCAGAACCAGATCTTGATGGACAAGAAATCTCGTCAATAGAAATAACCAGACCAGATCTTGATGGACAAGAAATCTCGTCAATAGAAATAACCAGACCAGATCTTAATGGACAAGAAATCTCGTCAATAGAAATAACCAGACCAGATCTTGATGGACAAGAAATCTCGTCAATAGAAATAACCAGACCAGATCTAGATGGACAAGAAATCTCGTCAGTAGAAATAACCAGAACCAGATCTTGATGGACAAGAAATCTCGTCAATAGAAATAACCAGACCAGATCTTGATGGACAAGAAATCTCGTCAATAGAAATAACCAGACCAGATCTTGATGGACAAGAAATCTCGTCAATAGAAATAACCAGACCAGATCTTGATGGACAAGAAATCTCGTCAATAGAAATAAACAGACCAGATCTTGATGGACAAGAAATCTCGTCAATAGAAATAACCAGACCAGATCTTGATGGACAAGAAATCTTGTCAATAGAAATAACCAGACTAGATCTTGATGGACAAGAAATCTCGTCAATAGAAATAACCAGACCAGATCTTGATGGACAAGAAATCTCGTCAGTAGAAATAACCAGAACCAGATCTTGATGGACAAGAAATCTCGTCAATAGAAATAACCAGACCAGATCTTGATGGACAAGAAATCTCGTCAATAGAAATAACCAGACCAGATCTTGATGGACAAGAAATCTCGTCAATAGAAATAACCAGACCAGATCTTGATGGACAAGAAATCTCGTCAATAGAAATAACCAGACCAGATCTTGATGGACAAGAAATCTCGTCAATAGAAATAACCAGACCAGATCTTGATGGACAAGAAATCTCGTCAATAGAAATAACCAGACCAGATCTTGATGGACAAGAAATCTCGTCAATTGAAATAAACAGACCAGATCTTGATGGACAAGAAATCTCGTCAATAGAAATAACCAGACCAGATCTTGATGGACAAGAAATCTCGTCAATAGAAATAACCAGACCAGATCTTGATGGACAAGAAATCTCGTCAATAGAAATAACCAGACTAGATCTTGATGGACAAGAAATCTCGTCAATAGAAATAACCAGACCAGATCTTGATGGACAAGAAATCTCGTCAGTAGAAATAACCAGAACCAGATCTTGATGGACAAGAAATCTCGTCAATAGAAATAACCAGACCAGATCTTGATGGACAAGTAATATCGTCAATAGAAATAACCAGACCAGATCTTGATGGACAAGAAATCTCGTCAATAGAAATAACCAGACCAGATCTTGATGGACAAGAAATCTCGTCAATAGAAATAACCAGACCATATATTGATGGACAAGAAATCTCGTCAATAGAAATAACCAGACCAGATCTTGATGGACAAGAAATATCGTCAATAGAAATAACCAGACCAGATCTTGATGGACAAGAAATCTCGTCAGTAGAAATAACCAGAACCAGATCTTGATGGACAAGAAATCTCGTCAATAGAAATAACCAGACCAGATCTTGATGGACAAGAAATCTCGTCAATAGAAATAACCAGACCAGATCTTGATGGACAAGAAATCTCGTCAGAAGAAATAACCAGACCAGATCTTGATGGACAAGAAATCTCGTCAATAGAAATAACCAGACCAGATCTTGATAGACAAGAAATCTCGTCAATAGAAATAACCAGACCAGATCTTGATGGACAAGAAATCTCGTCAATAGAAATAACCAGAACCAGATCTTGATGGACAAGAAATCTCGTCAATAGAAATAACCAGACCAGATCTTGATGGACAAGAAATCTCGTCAATAGAAATAACCAGACCAGATCTTGATGGACAAGAAATCTCGTCAATAGAAATAACCAGACCAGATCTAGATGGACAAGAAATCTCGTCAGTAGAAATAACCAGAACCAGATCTTGATGGACAAGAAATCTCGTCAATAGAAATAACCAGACCAGATCTTGATGGACAAGAAATCTCGTCAATAGAAATAACCAGACCAGATCTTGATGGACAAGAAATCTCGTCAATAGAAATAACCAGACCAGATCTTGATGGACAAGAAATCTCGTCAATAGAAATAAACAGACCAGATCTTGATGGACAAGAAATCTCGTCAATAGAAATAACCAGACCAGATCTTGATGGACAAGAAATCTTGTCAATAGAAATAACCAGACTAGATCTTGATGGACAAGAAATCTCGTCAATAGAAATAACCAGACCAGATCTTGATGGACAAGAAATCTCGTCAGTAGAAATAACCAGAACCAGATCTTGATGGACAAGAAATCTCGTCAATAGAAATAACCAGACCAGATCTTGATGGACAAGAAATCTCGTCAATAGAAATAACCAGACCAGATCTTGATGGACAAGAAATCTCGTCAATAGAAATAACCAGACCAGATCTTGATGGACAAGAAATCTCGTCAATAGAAATAACCAGACCAGATCTTGATGGACAAGAAATCTCGTCAATAGAAATAACCAGACCAGATCTTGATGGACAAGAAATCTCGTCAATAGAAATAACCAGACCAGATCTTGATGGACAAGAAATCTCGTCAATAGAAATAAACAGACCAGATCTTGATGGACAAGAAATCTCGTCAATAGAAATAACCAGACCAGATCTTGATGGACAAGAAATCTCGTCAATAGAAATAACCAGACCAGATCTTGATGGACAAGAAATCTCGTCAATAGAAATAACCAGACCAGATCTTGATGGACAAGAAATCTTGTCAATAGAAATAACCAGACCAGATCTTGATGGACAAGAAATCTCGTCAGTAGAAATAACCAGTACCAGATCTTGATGGACAAGAAATCTCGTCAATAGAAATAACCAGACCAGATCTTGATGGACAAGAAATCTCGTCAATAGAAATAACCAGACCAGATCTTGATGGACAAGAAATCTCGTCAATAGAAATAACCAGACCAGATCTTGATGGACAAGAAATCTCGTCAATAGAAATAACCAGACCATATCTTGATGGACAAGAAATCTCGTCAATAGAAATAACCAGACCAGATCTTGATGGACAAGAAATCTCGTCAATAGAAATAACCAGACCAGATCTTGATGGACAAGAAATCTCGTCAATAGAAATAACCAGACCAGATCTTGATGGACAAGAAATCTCGTCAATAGAAATAACCAGACTAGATCTTGATGGACAAGAAATCTCGTCAATAGAAATAACCAGACCAGATCTTGATGGACAAGAAATCTCGTCAAAAGAAATAACCAGACCAGATCTTGATGGACAAGAAATCTCGTCAATAGAAATAACCAGACCAGATCTTGATGGACAAGAAATCTCGTCAATAGAAATAACCAGACCAGATCTTGATGGACAAGAAATCTTGTCAATAGAAATAACCAGACCAGATCTTGTCGGACAAGAAATCTCGTCAATAGAAATAACCAGACCAGATCTTGATGGACAAGTAATATCGTCAATAGAAATAACCAGACCAGATCTTGATGGACAAGAAATCTCGTCAATAGAAATAACCAGACCAGATCTTGATGGACAAGAAATCTCGTCAATAGAAATAACCAGACCATATATTGATGGACAAGAAATCTCGTCAATAGAAATAACCAGACCAGATCTTGATGGACAAGAAATATCGTCAATAGAAATAACCAGACCAGATCTTGATGGACAAGAAATCTCGTCAGTAGAAATAACCAGAACCAGATCTTGATGGACAAGAAATCTCGTCAATAGAAATAACCAGACCAGATCTTGATGGACAAGAAATCTCGTCAATAGAAATAACCAGACCAGATCTTGATGGACAAGAAATCTCGTCAGAAGAAATAACCAGACCAGATCTTGATGGACAAGAAATCTCGTCAATAGAAATAACCAGACCAGATCTTGATAGACAAGAAATCTCGTCAATAGAAATAACCAGACCAGATCTTGATGGACAAGAAATCTCGTCAATAGAAATAACCAGAACCAGATCTTGATGGACAAGAAATCTCGTCAATAGAAATAACCAGACCAGATCTTGATGGACAAGAAATCTCGTCAATAGAAATAACCAGACCAGATCTTAATGGACAAGAAATCTCGTCAATAGAAATAACCAGACCAGATCTTGATGGACAAGAAATCTCGTCAATAGAAATAACCAGACCAGATCTAGATGGACAAGAAATCTCGTCAGTAGAAATAACCAGAACCAGATCTTGATGGACAAGAAATCTCGTCAATAGAAATAACCAGACCAGATCTTGATGGACAAGAAATCTCGTCAATAGAAATAACCAGACCAGATCTTGATGGACAAGAAATCTCGTCAATAGAAATAACCAGACCAGATCTTGATGGACAAGAAATCTCGTCAATAGAAATAAACAGACCAGATCTTGATGGACAAGAAATCTCGTCAATAGAAATAACCAGACCAGATCTTGATGGACAAGAAATCTTGTCAATAGAAATAACCAGACTAGATCTTGATGGACAAGAAATCTCGTCAATAGAAATAACCAGACCAGATCTTGATGGACAAGAAATCTCGTCAGTAGAAATAACCAGAACCAGATCTTGATGGACAAGAAATCTCGTCAATAGAAATAACCAGACCAGATCTTGATGGACAAGAAATCTCGTCAATAGAAATAACCAGACCAGATCTTGATGGACAAGAAATCTCGTCAATAGAAATAACCAGACCAGATCTTGATGGACAAGAAATCTCGTCAATAGAAATAACCAGACCAGATCTTGATGGACAAGAAATCTCGTCAATAGAAATAACCAGACCAGATCTTGATGGACAAGAAATCTCGTCAATAGAAATAACCAGACCAGATCTTGATGGACAAGAAATCTCGTCAATAGAAATAAACAGACCAGATCTTGATGGACAAGAAATCTCGTCAATAGAAATAACCAGACCAGATCTTGATGGACAAGAAATCTCGTCAATAGAAATAACCAGACCAGATCTTGATGGACAAGAAATCTCGTCAATAGAAATAACCAGACTAGATCTTGATGGACAAGAAATCTCGTCAATAGAAATAACCAGACCAGATCTTGATGGACAAGAAATCTCGTCAGTAGAAATAACCAGAACCAGATCATGATGGACAAGAAATCTCGTCAATAGAAATAACCAGACCAGATCTTGATGGACAAGAAATCTCGTCAATAGAAATAACCAGACCAGATCTTGATGGACAAGAAATCTCGTCAATAGAAATAACCAGACCAGATCTAGATGGACAAGAAATCTCGTCAGTAGAAATAACCAGAACCAGATCTTGATGGACAAGAAATCTCGTCAATAGAAATAACCAGACCAGATCTTGATGGACAAGAAATCTCGTCAATAGAAATAACCAGACCAGATCTAGATGGACAAGAAATCTCGTCAGTAGAAATAACCAGACCAGATCTTGATGGACAAGAAATCTCGTCAATAGAAATAACCAGACCAGATCTTGATGGACAAGAAATCTCGTCAATAGAAATAACCAGACCAGATCTTGATGGACAAGAAATCTCGTCAATAGAAATAACCAGACCAGATCTTGATGGACAAGAAATCTCGTCAATAGAAATAACCAGACCAGATCTTGATGGACAAGAAATCTCGTCAATAGAAATAAACAGACCAGATCTTGATGGACAAGAAATCTCGTCAATAGAAATAACCAGACCAGATCTTGATGGACAAGAAATCTCGTCAATAGAAATAACCAGACCAGATCTTGATGGACAAGAAATCTCGTCAATAGAAATAACCAGACTAGATCTTGATGGACAAGAAATCTCGTCAATAGAAATAACCAGACCAGATCTTGATGGACAAGAAATCTCGTCAGTAGAAATAACCAGAACCAGATCATGATGGACAAGAAATCTCGTCAATAGAAATAACCAGACCAGATCTTGATGGACAAGAAATCTCGTCAATAGAAATAACCAGACCAGATCTTGATGGACAAGAAATCTCGTCAATAGAAATAACCAGACCAGATCTAGATGGACAAGAAATCTCGTCAGTAGAAATAACCAGAACCAGATCTTGATGGACAAGAAATCTCGTCAATAGAAATAACCAGACCAGATCTTGATGGACAAGAAATCTCGTCAATAGAAATAACCAGACCAGATCTAGATGGACAAGAAATCTCGTCAGTAGAAATAACCAGAACCAGATCTTCATGGACAAGAAATCTCGTCAATAGAAATAACCAGACCAGATCTTGATGGACAAGAAATCTCGTCAATAGAAATAACCAGACCAGATCTTGATGGACAAGAAATCTCGTCAATAGAAATAACCAGACCAGATCTTGATGGACAAGAAATCTCGTCAATAGAAATAAACAGACCAGATCTTGATGGACAAGAAATCTCGTCAATAGAAATAACCAGACCAGATCTTGATGGACAAGAAATCTTGTCAATAGAAATAACCAGACTAGATCTTGATGGACAAGAAATCTCGTCAATAGAAATAACCAGACCAGATCTTGATGGACAAGAAATCTCGTCAGTAGAAATAACCAGAACCAGATCTTGATGGACAAGAAATCTCGTCAATAGAAATAACCAGACCAGATCTTGATGGACAAGAAATCTCGTCAATAGAAATAACCAGACCAGATCTTGATGGACAAGAAATCTCGTCAATAGAAATAACCAGACCAGATCTTGATGGACAAGAAATCTCGTCAATAGAAATAACCAGACCAGATCTTGATGGACAAGAAATCTCGTCAATAGAAATAACCAGACCAGATCTTGATGGACAAGAAATCTCGTCAATAGAAATAACCAGACCAGATCTTGATGGACAAGAAATCTCGTCAATAGAAATAAACAGACCAGATCTTGATGGACAAGAAATCTCGTCAATAGAAATAACCAGACCAGATCTTGATGGACAAGAAATCTCGTCAATAGAAATAACCAGACCAGATCTTGATGGACAAGAAATCTCGTCAATAGAAATAACCAGACTAGATCTTGATGGACAAGAAATCTCGTCAATAGAAATAACCAGACCAGATCTTGATGGACAAGAAATCTCGTCAGTAGAAATAACCAGAACCAGATCATGATGGACAAGAAATCTCGTCAATAGAAATAACCAGACCAGATCTTGATGGACAAGAAATCTCGTCAATAGAAATAACCAGACCAGATCTTGATGGACAAGAAATCTCGTCAATAGAAATAACCAGACCAGATCTTGATGGACAAGAAATCTCGTCAATAGAAATAACCAGACCAGATCCTGATGGACAAGAAATCTCGTCAATAGAAATAACCAGACTAGATCTTGATGGACAAGAAATCTCGTCAATAGAAATAACCAGACCAGATCTTGATGGACAAGAAATCTCGTCAGTAGAAATAACCAGAACCAGATCTTGATGGACAAGAAATCTCGTCAATAGAAATAACCAGACCAGATCTTGATGGACAAGTAATATCGTCAATAGAAATAACCAGACCAGATCTTGATGGACAAGAAATCTCGTCAATAGAAATAACCAGACCAGATCTTGATGGACAAGAAATCTCGTCAATAGAAATAACCAGACCAGATCTTGATGGACAAGAAATCTTGTCAATAGAAATAACCAGACCAGATCTTGATGGACAAGAAATCTCGTCAGTAGAAATAACCAGTACCAGATCTTGATGGACAAGAAATCTCGTCAATAGAAATAACCAGACCAGATCTTGATGGACAAGAAATCTCGTCAATAGAAATAACCAGACCAGATCTTGATGGACAAGAAATCTCGTCAATAGAAATAACCAGACCATATCTTGATGGACAAGAAATCTCGTCAATAGAAATAACCAGACCAGATCTTGATGGACAAGAAATCTCGTCAATAGAAATAACCAGACCAGATCTTGATGGACAAGAAATCTCGTCAATAGAAATAACCAGACCAGATCTTGATGGACAAGAAATCTCGTCAATAGAAATAACCAGACTAGATCTTGATGGACAAGAAATCTCGTCAATAGAAATAACCAGACCAGATCTTGATGGACAAGAAATCTCGTCAATAGAAATAACCAGACCAGATCTTGATGGACAAGAAATCTCGTCAATAGAAATAACCAGACCAGATCTTGATGGACAAGAAATCTCGTCAATAGAAATAACCAGACCAGATCTTGATGGACAAGAAATCTTGTCAATAGAAATAACCAGACCAGATCTTGTCGGACAAGAAATCTCGTCAATAGAAATAACCAGACCAGATCTTGATGGACAAGAAATCTCGTCAATAGAAATAACCAGACCAGATCTTGATGGACAAGAAATCTCGTCAATAGAAATAACCAGACTAGATCTTGATGGACAAGAAATCTCGTCAATAGAAATAACCAGACCAGATCTTGATGGACAAGAAATCTCGTCAGTAGAAATAACCAGAACCAGATCTTGATGGACAAGAAATCTCGTCAATAGAAATAACCAGACCAGATCTTGATGGACAAGTAATATCGTCAATAGAAATAACCAGACCAGATCTTGATGGACAAGAAATCTCGTCAATAGAAATAACCAGACCAGATCTTGATGGACAAGAAATCTCGTCAATAGAAATAACCAGACCATATATTGATGGACAAGAAATCTCGTCAATAGAAATAACCAGACCAGATCTTGATGGACAAGAAATATCGTCAATAGAAATAACCAGACCAGATCTTGATGGACAAGAAATCTCGTCAGTAGAAATAACCAGAACCAGATCTTGATGGACAAGAAATCTCGTCAATAGAAATAACCAGACCAGATCTTGATGGACAAGAAATCTCGTCAATAGAAATAACCAGACCAGATCTTGATGGACAAGAAATCTCGTCAGAAGAAATAACCAGACCAGATCTTGATGGACAAGAAATCTCGTCAATAGAAATAACCAGACCAGATCTTGATAGACAAGAAATCTCGTCAATAGAAATAACCAGACCAGATCTTGATGGACAAGAAATCTCGTCAATAGAAATAACCAGAACCAGATCTTGATGGACAAGAAATCTCGTCAATAGAAATAACCAGACCAGATCTTGATGGACAAGAAATCTCGTCAATAGAAATAACCAGACCAGATCTTAATGGACAAGAAATCTCGTCAATAGAAATAACCAGACCAGATCTTGATGGACAAGAAATCTCGTCAATAGAAATAACCAGACCAGATCTAGATGGACAAGAAATCTCGTCAGTAGAAATAACCAGAACCAGATCTTGATGGACAAGAAATCTCGTCAATAGAAATAACCAGACCAGATCTTGATGGACAAGAAATCTCGTCAATAGAAATAACCAGACCAGATCTTGATGGACAAGAAATCTCGTCAATAGAAATAACCAGACCAGATCTTGATGGACAAGAAATCTCGTCAATAGAAATAAACAGACCAGATCTTGATGGACAAGAAATCTCGTCAATAGAAATAACCAGACCAGATCTTGATGGACAAGAAATCTTGTCAATAGAAATAACCAGACTAGATCTTGATGGACAAGAAATCTCGTCAGTAGAAATAACCAGAACCAGATCTTGATGGACAAGAAATCTCGTCAATAGAAATAACCAGACCAGATCTTGATGGACAAGTAATATCGTCAATAGAAATAACCAGACCAGATCTTGATGGACAAGAAATCTCGTCAATAGAAATAACCAGACCAGATCTTGATGGACAAGAAATCTCGTCAATAGAAATAACCAGACCATATATTGATGGACAAGAAATCTCGTCAATAGAAATAACCAGACCAGATCTTGATGGACAAGAAATATCGTCAATAGAAATAACCAGACCAGATCTTGATGGACAAGAAATCTCGTCAATAGAAATAACCAGACCAGATCCTGATGGACAAGAAATCTCGTCAATAGAAATAACCAGACTAGATCTTGATGGACAAGAAATCTCGTCAATAGAAATAACCAGACCAGATCTTGATGGACAAGAAATCTCGTCAGTAGAAATAACCAGAACCAGATCTTGATGGACAAGAAATCTCGTCAATAGAAATAACCAGACCAGATCTTGATGGACAAGTAATATCGTCAATAGAAATAACCAGACCAGATCTTGATGGACAAGAAATCTCGTCAATAGAAATAACCAGACCAGATCTTGATGGACAAGAAATCTCGTCAATAGAAATAACCAGACCAGATCTTGATGGACAAGAAATCTTGTCAATAGAAATAACCAGACCAGATCTTGATGGACAAGAAATCTCGTCAGTAGAAATAACCAGTACCAGATCTTGATGGACAAGAAATCTCGTCAATAGAAATAACCAGACCAGATCTTGATGGACAAGAAATCTCGTCAATAGAAATAACCAGACCAGATCTTGATGGACAAGAAATCTCGTCAATAGAAATAACCAGACCATATCTTGATGGACAAGAAATCTCGTCAATAGAAATAACCAGACCAGATCTTGATGGACAAGAAATCTCGTCAATAGAAATAACCAGACCAGATCTTGATGGACAAGAAATCTCGTCAATAGAAATAACCAGACCAGATCTTGATGGACAAGAAATCTCGTCAATAGAAATAACCAGACTAGATCTTGATGGACAAGAAATCTCGTCAATAGAAATAACCAGACCAGATCTTGATGGACAAGAAATCTCGTCAATAGAAATAACCAGACCAGATCTTGATGGACAAGAAATCTCGTCAATAGAAATAACCAGACCAGATCTTGATGGACAAGAAATCTCGTCAATAGAAATAACCAGACCAGATCTTGATGGACAAGAAATCTTGTCAATAGAAATAACCAGACCAGATCTTGTCGGACAAGAAATCTCGTCAATAGAAATAACCAGACCAGATCTTGATGGACAAGAAATCTCGTCAATAGAAATAACCAGACCAGATCTTGATGGACAAGAAATCTCGTCAATAGAAATAACCAGACTAGATCTTGATGGACAAGAAATCTCGTCAATAGAAATAACCAGACCAGATCTTGATGGACAAGAAATCTCGTCAGTAGAAATAACCAGAACCAGATCTTGATGGACAAGAAATCTCGTCAATAGAAATAACCAGACCAGATCTTGATGGACAAGTAATATCGTCAATAGAAATAACCAGACCAGATCTTGATGGACAAGAAATCTCGTCAATAGAAATAACCAGACCAGATCTTGATGGACAAGAAATCTCGTCAATAGAAATAACCAGACCATATATTGATGGACAAGAAATCTCGTCAATAGAAATAACCAGACCAGATCTTGATGGACAAGAAATATCGTCAATAGAAATAACCAGACCAGATCTTGATGGACAAGAAATCTCGTCAGTAGAAATAACCAGAACCAGATCTTGATGGACAAGAAATCTCGTCAATAGAAATAACCAGACCAGATCTTGATGGACAAGAAATCTCGTCAATAGAAATAACCAGACCAGATCTTGATGGACAAGAAATCTCGTCAGAAGAAATAACCAGACCAGATCTTGATGGACAAGAAATCTCGTCAATAGAAATAACCAGACCAGATCTTGATAGACAAGAAATCTCGTCAATAGAAATAACCAGACCAGATCTTGATGGACAAGAAATCTCGTCAATAGAAATAACCAGAACCAGATCTTGATGGACAAGAAATCTCGTCAATAGAAATAACCAGACCAGATCTTGATGGACAAGAAATCTCGTCAATAGAAATAACCAGACCAGATCTTAATGGACAAGAAATCTCGTCAATAGAAATAACCAGACCAGATCTTGATGGACAAGAAATCTCGTCAATAGAAATAACCAGACCAGATCTAGATGGACAAGAAATCTCGTCAGTAGAAATAACCAGAACCAGATCTTGATGGACAAGAAATCTCGTCAATAGAAATAACCAGACCAGATCTTGATGGACAAGAAATCTCGTCAATAGAAATAACCAGACCAGATCTTGATGGACAAGAAATCTCGTCAATAGAAATAACCAGACCAGATCTTGATGGACAAGAAATCTCGTCAATAGAAATAAACAGACCAGATCTTGATGGACAAGAAATCTCGTCAATAGAAATAACCAGACCAGATCTTGATGGACAAGAAATCTTGTCAATAGAAATAACCAGACTAGATCTTGATGGACAAGAAATCTCGTCAATAGAAATAACCAGACCAGATCTTGATGGACAAGAAATCTCGTCAGTAGAAATAACCAGAACCAGATCTTGATGGACAAGAAATCTCGTCAATAGAAATAACCAGACCAGATCTTGATGGACAAGAAATCTCGTCAATAGAAATAACCAGACCAGATCTTGATGGACAAGAAATCTCGTCAATAGAAATAACCAGACCAGATCTTGATGGACAAGAAATCTCGTCAATAGAAATAACCAGACCAGATCTTGATGGACAAGAAATCTCGTCAATAGAAATAACCAGACCAGATCTTGATGGACAAGAAATCTCGTCAATAGAAATAACCAGACCAGATCTTGATGGACAAGAAATCTCGTCAATAGAAATAAACAGACCAGATCTTGATGGACAAGAAATCTCGTCAATAGAAATAACCAGACCAGATCTTGATGGACAAGAAATCTCGTCAATAGAAATAACCAGACCAGATCTTGATGGACAAGAAATCTCGTCAATAGAAATAACCAGACTAGATCTTGATGGACAAGAAATCTCGTCAATAGAAATAACCAGACCAGATCTTGATGGACAAGAAATCTCGTCAGTAGAAATAACCAGAACCAGATCATGATGGACAAGAAATCTCGTCAATAGAAATAACCAGACCAGATCTTGATGGACAAGAAATCTCGTCAGTAGAAATAACCAGACCAGATCTTGATGGACAAGAAATCTCGTCAATAGAAATAACCAGACCAGATCTTGATGGACAAGAAATCTCGTCAATAGAAATAACCAGACCAGATCCTGATGGACAAGAAATCTCGTCAATAGAAATAACCAGACTAGATCTTGATGGACAAGAAATCTCGTCAATAGAAATAACCAGACCAGATTTTGATGGACAAGAAATCTCGTCAGTAGAAATAACCAGAACCAGATCTTGATGGACAAGAAATCTCGTCAATAGAAATAACCAGACCAGATCTTGATGGACAAGTAATATCGTCAATAGAAATAACCAGACCAGATCTTGATGGACAAGAAATCTCGTCAATAGAAATAACCAGACCAGATCTTGATGGACAAGAAATCTCGTCAATAGAAATAACCAGACCAGATCTTGATGGACAAGAAATCTTGTCAATAGAAATAACCAGACCAGATCTTGATGGACAAGAAATCTCGTCAGTAGAAATAACCAGTACCAGATCTTGATGGACAAGAAATCTCGTCAATAGAAATAACCAGACCAGATCTTGATGGACAAGAAATCTCGTCAATAGAAATAACCAGACCAGATCTTGATGGACAAGAAATCTCGTCAATAGAAATAACCAGACCATATCTTGATGGACAAGAAATCTCGTCAATAGAAATAACCAGACCAGATCTTGATGGACAAGAAATCTCGTCAATAGAAATAACCAGACCAGATCTTGATGGACAAGAAATCTCGTCAATAGAAATAACCAGACCAGATCTTGATGGACAAGAAATCTCGTCAATAGAAATAACCAGACTAGATCTTGATGGACAAGAAATCTCGTCAATAGAAATAACCAGACCAGATCTTGATGGACAAGAAATCTCGTCAATAGAAATAACCAGACCAGATCTTGATGGACAAGAAATCTCGTCAATAGAAATAACCAGACCAGATCTTGATGGACAAGAAATCTCGTCAATAGAAATAACCAGACCAGATCTTGATGGACAAGAAATCTTGTCAATAGAAATAACCAGACCAGATCTTGTCGGACAAGAAATCTCGTCAATAGAAATAACCAGACCAGATCTTGATGGACAAGTAATATCGTCAATAGAAATAACCAGACCAGATCTTGATGGACAAGAAATCTCGTCAATAGAAATAACCAGACCAGATCTTGATGGACAAGAAATCTCGTCAATAGAAATAACCAGACCATATATTGATGGACAAGAAATCTCGTCAATAGAAATAACCAGACCAGATCTTGATGGACAAGAAATATCGTCAATAGAAATAACCAGACCAGATCTTGATGGACAAGAAATCTCGTCAGTAGAAATAACCAGAACCAGATCTTGATGGACAAGAAATCTCGTCAATAGAAATAACCAGACCAGATCTTGATGGACAAGAAATCTCGTCAATAGAAATAACCAGACCAGATCTTGATGGACAAGAAATCTCGTCAATAGAAATAACCAGACCAGATCTTGATAGACAAGAAATCTCGTCAATAGAAATAACCAGACCAGATCTTGATGGACAAGAAATCTCGTCAATAGAAATAACCAGAACCAGATCTTGATGGACAAGAAATCTCGTCAATAGAAATAACCAGACCAGATCTTGATGGACAAGAAATCTCGTCAATAGAAATAACCAGACCAGATCTTAATGGACAAGAAATCTCGTCAATAGAAATAACCAGACCAGATCTTGATGGACAAGAAATCTCGTCAATAGAAATAACCAGACCAGATCTAGATGGACAAGAAATCTCGTCAGTAGAAATAACCAGAACCAGATCTTGATGGACAAGAAATCTCGTCAATAGAAATAACCAGACCAGATCTTGATGGACAAGAAATCTCGTCAATAGAAATAACCAGACCAGATCTTGATGGACAAGAAATCTCGTCAATAGAAATAACCAGACCAGATCTTGATGGACAAGAAATCTCGTCAATAGAAATAAACAGACCAGATCTTGATGGACAAGAAATCTCGTCAATAGAAATAACCAGACCAGATCTTGATGGACAAGAAATCTTGTCAATAGAAATAACCAGACTAGATCTTGATGGACAAGAAATCTCGTCAATAGAAATAACCAGACCAGATCTTGATGGACAAGAAATCTCGTCAGTAGAAATAACCAGAACCAGATCTTGATGGACAAGAAATCTCGTCAATAGAAATAACCAGACCAGATCTTGATGGACAAGAAATCTCGTCAATAGAAATAACCAGACCAGATCTTGATGGACAAGAAATCTCGTCAATAGAAATAACCAGACCAGATCTTGATGGACAAGAAATCTCGTCAATAGAAATAACCAGACCAGATCTTGATGGACAAGAAATCTCGTCAATAGAAATAACCAGACCAGATCTTGATGGACAAGAAATCTCGTCAATAGAAATAACCAGACCAGATCTTGATGGACAAGAAATCTCGTCAATAGAAATAAACAGACCAGATCTTGATGGACAAGAAATCTCGTCAATAGAAATAACCAGACCAGATCTTGATGGACAAGAAATCTCGTCAATAGAAATAACCAGACCAGATCTTGATGGACAAGAAATCTCGTCAATAGAAATAACCAGACTAGATCTTGATGGACAAGAAATCTCGTCAATAGAAATAACCAGACCAGATCTTGATGGACAAGAAATCTCGTCAGTAGAAATAACCAGAACCAGATCATGATGGACAAGAAATCTCGTCAATAGAAATAACCAGACCAGATCTTGATGGACAAGAAATCTCGTCAATAGAAATAACCAGACCAGATCTAGATGGACAAGAAATCTCGTCAGTAGAAATAACCAGAACCAGATCTTGATGGACAAGAAATCTCGTCAATAGAAATAACCAGACCAGATCTTGATGGACAAGAAATCTCGTCAATAGAAATAACCAGACCAGATCTAGATGGACAAGAAATCTCGTCAGTAGAAATAACCAGAACCAGATCTTCATGGACAAGAAATCTCGTCAATAGAAATAACCAGACCAGATCTTGATGGACAAGAAATCTCGTCAATAGAAATAACCAGACCAGATCTTGATGGACAAGAAATCTCGTCAATAGAAATAACCAGACCAGATCTTGATGGACAAGAAATCTCGTCAATAGAAATAAACAGACCAGATCTTGATGGACAAGAAATCTCGTCAATAGAAATAACCAGACCAGATCTTGATGGACAAGAAATCTTGTCAATAGAAATAACCAGACTAGATCTTGATGGACAAGAAATCTCGTCAATAGAAATAACCAGACCAGATCTTGATGGACAAGAAATCTCGTCAGTAGAAATAACCAGAACCAGATCTTGATGGACAAGAAATCTCGTCAATAGAAATAACCAGACCAGATCTTGATGGACAAGAAATCTCGTCAATAGAAATAACCAGACCAGATCTTGATGGACAAGAAATCTCGTCAATAGAAATAACCAGACCAGATCTTGATGGACAAGAAATCTCGTCAATAGAAATAACCAGACCAGATCTTGATGGACAAGAAATCTCGTCAATAGAAATAACCAGACCAGATCTTGATGGACAAGAAATCTCGTCAATAGAAATAACCAGACCAGATCTTGATGGACAAGAAATCTCGTCAATAGAAATAAACAGACCAGATCTTGATGGACAAGAAATCTCGTCAATAGAAATAACCAGACCAGATCTTGATGGACAAGAAATCTCGTCAATAGAAATAACCAGACCAGATCTTGATGGACAAGAAATCTCGTCAATAGAAATAACCAGACTAGATCTTGATGGACAAGAAATCTCGTCAATAGAAATAACCAGACCAGATCTTGATGGACAAGAAATCTCGTCAGTAGAAATAACCAGAACCAGATCATGATGGACAAGAAATCTCGTCAATAGAAATAACCAGACCAGATCTTGATGGACAAGAAATCTCGTCAATAGAAATAACCAGACCAGATCTTGATGGACAAGAAATCTCGTCAATAGAAATAACCAGACCAGATCTTGATGGACAAGAAATCTCGTCAATAGAAATAACCAGACCAGATCCTGATGGACAAGAAATCTCGTCAATAGAAATAACCAGACTAGATCTTGATGGACAAGAAATCTCGTCAATAGAAATAACCAGACCAGATCTTGATGGACAAGAAATCTCGTCAGTAGAAATAACCAGAACCAGATCTTGATGGACAAGAAATCTCGTCAATAGAAATAACCAGACCAGATCTTGATGGACAAGTAATATCGTCAATAGAAATAACCAGACCAGATCTTGATGGACAAGAAATCTCGTCAATAGAAATAACCAGACCAGATCTTGATGGACAAGAAATCTCGTCAATAGAAATAACCAGACCAGATCTTGATGGACAAGAAATCTTGTCAATAGAAATAACCAGACCAGATCTTGATGGACAAGAAATCTCGTCAGTAGAAATAACCAGTACCAGATCTTGATGGACAAGAAATCTCGTCAATAGAAATAACCAGACCAGATCTTGATGGACAAGAAATCTCGTCAATAGAAATAACCAGACCAGATCTTGATGGACAAGAAATCTCGTCAATAGAAATAACCAGACCATATCTTGATGGACAAGAAATCTCGTCAATAGAAATAACCAGACCAGATCTTGATGGACAAGAAATCTCGTCAATAGAAATAACCAGACCAGATCTTGATGGACAAGAAATCTCGTCAATAGAAATAACCAGACCAGATCTTGATGGACAAGAAATCTCGTCAATAGAAATAACCAGACTAGATCTTGATGGACAAGAAATCTCGTCAATAGAAATAACCAGACCAGATCTTGATGGACAAGAAATCTCGTCAATAGAAATAACCAGACCAGATCTTGATGGACAAGAAATCTCGTCAATAGAAATAACCAGACCAGATCTTGATGGACAAGAAATCTCGTCAATAGAAATAACCAGACCAGATCTTGATGGACAAGAAATCTTGTCAATAGAAATAACCAGACCAGATCTTGTCGGACAAGAAATCTCGTCAATAGAAATAACCAGACCAGTTCTTGATGGACAAGATATCTCGTCATTAGAAAACACTGACCAGATCTTGATATCATCATCATAACAATATCAGAAATATTTTGATGATGAGATATCTCATCATTATCAAAATTGATCATATCTTGAGGTACGATATATTTCGTTGAAAACACTTTGATAGTTAACCATCTGAGCACCATGAGATTTCCGAATTGTTTGTCCCACAGCAAACATATCGTCTAAATACCCATATATATTGTTTAAAAAAATCCTATTGGTCTAAATGGTTAAAACTGGTCAAAAGTCATACGTTCAATAACGGATATATGCGTGTGTACCTCTCAGAGGGTTAATTTAAAGCGTTCTGCACACACTGGTACATAACTTGACGCTTGTTTTTTTCAAGAAGGGAAACGAACGGAACTAAACAATATAAAATAAACCGTCACTGGAATCATTCACCACTTTTGCCGATTGCTTTAAGTATGCTCGATTTAGGTTATAGAGCCGGTGAGTATTGCTAAAACACCACTCAAGAACTCTATACTTTAATAAAAGTCTTCAGCGGTCTCTTAAAAGAAGATAGTGATAAATATAGAAGACATAAATTGATGGAGAAAAGAAAATGCGAGCGAATGCGAAAATAGGTTTAGACATCGAAAAATACCGAATCGCTTTCTGCAAGCTGGATGGAATTGAAGTGGACGTTTAGAAACTAATTGAGATAACATGACTGAAGTGTGCACTTTCTGCCTCGCGCTTTATTGGAAACAAGAATTGACGCTGGGAAGAAGTAAGCGAAATGCTGTTTAATATTTTTGTCATATTTTCTTTTCTTTAAAGATATAAAATGTGAGTATAAAGACGCTGCCGTCAATAGATAAAAGGACTAAAAGCAAAGGAACTTCAACGCAAATGCCATGCACGGTTCTCAGTATAAAATAAACCGTTACTTGAACCATTCGACAAATTTGACGCTCGGTTTAAGTATGCTTGATTAGGACTAAAAGCTATAAATGTTGCTGAAATTGACGAAAGTCTCGCCACTCTTTAATGAAATTGCTCAGTCGTTTCATTACACAAGGCGATACGAAATATAGACGACAGAAAATCAACGCAGTGAAAAGAAAATATGAGCTAATGTGAAAATATGTTTTGACTTGAAAAAATATCTAATTGGTTTTGAACATGTGATTGGGATGCAATTGAAAAGGACTCAAGATGCTAAGTATGGTAACATGATTTAAGTGTGAATCTTTAGCCATATGCTGTTTTGGGGATGAGATTTGACACCGGTAAGTAGACAAAATGCTGCTTTATGTTTTCGATTAATCTGATTTTATTCTGAGTTTTAAAATGCGTGTATCTGTGTACATATCGATGCTTATATTCATTATAAATAGAATTAATTAAGGTATGAAATGTAAAAATATGTTTTGACATGGAAAATATCGAATTGGCTTTGGTGTATGCTTGAACCGGTGAGTAGACAAAATCCTTCTTTATGTTTTAGATTAATCGGATTTCATTTCGAGTTTCGAAATGTGTGTATCTCGATGCTTATATTCATTATAAATTGAATTAATTAAGGTATGAAATGTGAATAAAATACTTCCATCTGTAGATAAGGGTAATTAAGAATCCGGTGCAAATGTTTGATAGTGCCTGTTAGTTTGTATATGCGTAATTGAGAACATTTTTCCTTTATCCGAAGATAAACTTGAATTTTAAATGCAGATATGCAACATATGACATGTTTATGAGCCGCTGCACCGTTATGATTGAGTGTGACAATTATGTAAGTCAGGAATCAAGAACCAATAATCTACTTTAAAATGTGCTTTGAAATACCGTATAAGGAGATTTCGCCACTCTGCGAATTGCTAATTCCCGTGAGCATCTACTACAATTCCTTTTATATTTGTATATTCCGTAATTTAAATTAACTTCGAACTATAAATATTTGCATTTACACTACCAAATGTTAAAAGGTATGTGTCTTTCACAGATAAGAGTAGAAACTAAGTCACAGATGCACATGTGAAGCTAATAATTTTGTTATTGAGACAAAGCCGGTTGGTAAGCAATCAATGAACTAAGTATTGTTATCAAGAGGAATCAATTTCTTGCGCATAATTTAGTAGTAGTTATGATTGATATAAAAAGGCTCTACATACACCTAATTAGAATCTTAAATAAATAAAAGTATAATCATTATATCAATACCCATTACAATTGCATTCATTTGTAGGTATTTTAATCAACACAATAATAATTCTTAGAACATAATAGTATAGAAAGGATGATCATAACTGGTTATAATACGTGCTAAATATAAACCTCGTCTCAACGGAGCCTTGTGGCTATCTCTAAATAAATAAGTGCTTTGAGTTGCCTCCATCAGACGTCTTCAGGATTCATACTGGAAGACCTAGCGGGCCTTGCGACTGGTTTACCAAGGCCAATCCTCAACCTGGATATATTCCCTATTCATTCACTGGCGAACAATCAAAAATAATGAAACCAGACTGTGAAAAATATTCAAATGATTTCCATCTAATATACAGGGTGTTTCAGTGAACCGTTACAGAACTTCTAAGAGGGGTAGGGTACATCCTGACGAACCAAAATCATATACCAATGGGCAGTCAGAAATGCTTACCTGACGCGGTAGATGGCGTTGTGCGAAAATCCCGAGCTTTCGTGTAGGGAATCTTCATTTCGCACAAGAACGCCAAGTTAGTAGGATGGATGATTACACGATCGCAGAGTTAGCCGATATGCATTTGGCGTTTGGGGGCTGCAAATTGTAGTGGGCCAGCCGCACAGCGTTTGTACGCGGAACGATATCCGACGAGGCGTATCCCCAGTCATAATTTCTTTGCAAGACTGCACCAGAGGTTAGCTGAGACAGGTTCATTAGAAAGAGCTGACAGGGACAGGGTAAGAACAGCACGGACTGCAGACGTCGAACAGAATGTGCTGCAGCATGTACAGGGGAATCCAAGAACGAGTACACGAAGTGTAGCAAACGCAGTCTGGGTTTCCCATTGCAGCGTCTGGAGGATTCTCCGAGAAGAAGACATGCATCCGTTTCACGTGCAGCGTGTCCAGACAGAGCAACCGGAGGATTATGCACCTCGTATTGCTTTCGCACAGTGGTACCTTGGAAAATGTGCTACAAATCCCCTTTTTCCTGCTGAAGTGTTGTTTTCCGATGAGGCATCCTTCACAAGGGAAGGAATTTTCAACACGCATAACGACCATATATGGGCGGTCGAGAACCCGCATGCAATACGACGTCGTGCAGCACAGATTCGATTTTCGGTCAATGTATGGGCCGGTATTATGGGAGATCACCTCATCTGACCTTACCTGTTACCGTCTCGTCTAACCGGACCTAACTACTTGCTCTTTCTGCAGCAAGTATTGCCACAACTTTTGAGAGATGAACAGATTTCTGCATCGACGCAACAGACAATGTGGTTCCAACACGATGGAGCCCCTGCCCATTATAGCGGAGATGTTTGTAACTACCTGGATGTCACATTTGGTCAGCAGTGGATCGGACGTGGTGGTCCCGTGCGTTGGCCTGCTCGGTCACCCGACCTATCATGTCTTGAATTTTATTTCTGGGGTCTTCTGAAATCGCTAGTTTATGACACCCCTGCTGACAATGTTGAGGAGCTGGTTGCAAGAATTGCAGTAGCTGCCGGAGAAATTCGAGATATGCCTGGAGTATTCCAGAATGTTCGGATGTCCATGCGTCGGAGATATGAGGCGTGCATTGTAGCCCGTGGAAGAAACTTCGAACACTTACTTTAATCCATGTACCTTTTGCTTCTTTTCATGTATTATTAAAACGATTTCTCACTTACGGTCTCTTTTCTTTACGGTGCTTCTGTGTACAACACCGCTTCAGGAAAGCATTTCCGACCCCACATTGCTATATGATTTCGAGTTGTCAGGATGTATCCTACCCCTGAAACGGTTCACTGAAACACCCTGTATATGATAGGACATCGTACAAAAAAGTGTAGTTTTCATCTTTCAGACATTTGGGAAGGACTCACAAGAATATTTCTAGCATGACACCACACAAATATCAATAGCCGATCGAATATGGTGTGAGTATGGGCGTGTAACATTAGAATTTTACGATGCCCAATATGACTGTTTATTAATAATTACACCACCACGTGTAAGCGTTACTTCAGAAGTCCACAAGATCTACTTGGTGAAAGCGTTATCTGCTACTCACACATACTGTCTGTAATCCTTTTGGAGAATATCTTGTTTCGCCGAAGTGACATGATCAAAATTGCAGGTCTTGATAGTGCAGAATTTATAGGTCTGTGTGAGTAATCCTGCTGAAGAAGACCTTGCGCTCATGTGAAGTGATAAAGTTGCCGGTCTTGGTAGTGCAGAACGGATAGTAGGAGTATATTCTCGTGGTCAAGAAGTATGTGTTTAGTTGAAGAACCAGCTAAAAAACAACTTTTAGTTCGTCACTTAACTAACGATGATGCATGCATCATTATAAAACATTGAAAGCTTCATCTTTGCAAGAAGTATAGCACTTTATCACATACTGCAATGTTGCATAAACTAAAATACGTACACGTTTGCACGTACCTAAGTATGTGCAAACTGTTATCATGATGTGCAACGAAAACTTGTCTACAACTATTTAATATAATCTTACTGATATCCTTATCAACCGAAAGTCGAGAAGTCTAAGTGAATTAGTAACCGACTCCGATCATCAAGCTATCTCCCAACTTAAATGGTGGCAATGGTGGTATTCAATCCCCAACATTAAATGGTGACAGCCGTGGGAGGATTCACAGTCCCAACAGAATATATCTCTTAATGCATTATAAATCAAACCTTGTATTGTTTGTTGTGGGGGATAAAACCTTTATGTGTGTAATTAACATTATATAAACCTCCTGGTGAGTGAATCGACATGCCATCTCGTCATTAGTAAAACTGATCCAAAAGATGAACAGTCATTATCTCCGAATAAATTAGGAACCGGTTAGGGGATCGCGTTTTCTCCTAACTTATATTGTAGCAGTGGTTAGCACCACCAGTTCTTGATGGATAAGATATCTTGTCACTAGAATAAAACTTAACAGGTCCAATCTCGCCATCATCAAAAATTCGGCAATATCTTTATGTCGAGATATCTTGTCATCAGCAAAATTGGTTTGATCTTCATCTCGTTATCATTAAATATTCGGCAGTATCTTTATCACGAGATGTCTTGCCATTTGCAAAGTTGATCATATCTCGATAGACGAGATATCTCGTCGAATTTATTTAGAGGGATAAGTAGCCAGACGCTTAAACACTCCGCCATGAGCAAATGGGAAATACCAGAAAGGGAAAGATAAAGTTTTTCTGCATTGAATTCAAGGAGTAAATGTAAAAATTAAACTATCTAACACGTTCATTACTTCAAATAAAATGAAAAAGGAAGAGTGTAGTAATAAAACTTTTATTGTAAGAAAAAATTCTTCACTCGATAAACATAGAAAAAAAACAAATTGTGCGCGTCTATCACGCTTATGTAAAACATTGTTCGATTGTACAACTAGTCAAATATTTATCAGAACATGAAATACTTTTGTGACAGAGGCAGCCTTTTTGCAGCTTCGCTTGTCAAGTGCACCCAGACATCTTCTCCGTTCAGTTTCTCTGCGACGTAAACTTTATAATTTTCTGGATCAACTGCAATGATAGATTTCAATTCTATTACTAAACACTTTATAAATTCAATAATGAAAGTTGTCAAACAGCGATAGTTACGTCCGTATTCAGAAGTATCGAGTAAACCCGAGGATCAATTGATCCGCGGGGCATCACCATAAACCGTATTCTCAAACGGCGGGTTAAATGATACACGAACTAAAATGATACACTCGCTGTGATTGGCTACTACCGTCTCCTCGTGTTCACGTGATATTGTTTACATTTGTTACGACGCCAGAATCTGCATTCATACTGATCAAGCACGTACTTCGCCAGCAGAATTGATTCCACATTGTGATTTTAATTGCACGTATACGGCATTTTAATTTGGGTTTGGGAAAAGAAATGCAAAGGTATTTAATTTCAAATTGGATTTTTATGGAAACAACCTTGACAAATCAATGTAATCCAATTATCTGTGTACTTGTCAGTATGGTTGTGTGTTAGTGTAATTTGAAGTAACACTTGCATTCTCAATTTTCTTTCTCATTTTCGTAATAAATCAACAAAATAATTTTTATTCCGTGACAAATTTGCATCTGTCATGGTCATATTCAAGCGTTTGCTCTCCTATTGGGTACTACTCTGGCATTCCATAATATAGTTCGAAAAAGAACACATCCGGGCATATCTATTTTATAGAAAATGTAATTACGTTCTTGTTCCAATTCATATATGATCAATTGAATGCGCGTCGTAGCAATACTGTAATTTAGCATAGAATGCAGTGCGTCGTTCATTTTGTTTTGTTTACAGTTTCTATTGCTTCTTCCGCAAAAAGATAGTACAGCGCATGCGTAACACTCGAGCAAGAGTGATTTCGGCGATTTCGGAGGATTAAAATGTAACACCGAAACAGCGGTTTAAAATTCGGATCAGGCATTGTGAATACGTTTTTTCGATAACCAGGGGATTATCGTTGATTCGTGGTTTATTTCAGATTTGTGAAAACGGCCGTTAATGTTTTTAGGATAACATTGTCATTGAAAACTACCAAATTTGAGAATATTCTACATACGATACTTTAATGTTGAGAAAATCACAGCTACAAATATATTCATATTTTTTCATGTTAAAAATAATTGCAAATTATAACGTATTTATTTGAAATTTCATCTATTAAAAGTGGCCTTAACAATGAGTAAAAGTGTATTCTCTTAAGATTTTAATGTAATTTTTTCTTCATTAAAATCAAATTTTTTGTTCTATTTTCCCCCATTTGTATCAATTTACATACATGAAAGATTTTAAATAGTTGCACTTGTTTTAGTTAATGTGCTTTTCAATCTATTTTCAACCGAACTAATACACTTTTACTCTGAAACCTAAAAGCAATCAAGTTCAATATCGTCTGTGTTTTGTTTCAGATAATCATACATAAAATTTTCAAAATTACTATAGTGATTAAAATTATTATCCCAATATTTAGGGGTAAAAACTTTTTACTTGTAAATATACTTTTATATCCTAAAAAATCTAAACACAAAATATGTGGTTAAAATCTATTTTTACATATTTAATAAAGCCTTTAAATATTTTTATGTATTAAATGTTCTTGTAAGTTTTTTCACCGTACTCGTATTTATTCCTGATTCTCTTAAACAATGAAATTTAAATTAGGTACATAAATAAATTAAAAATGAATATCTCTTCCTATGCAGTACACAAAGTAGTGTAAACGCATATACAATATTATTAAATGTTATGGCAATGGTGAAGTACAATAAAGCAAACTCTTCGTGTAAAATAAATCCTTATAAAAATAACATGACAACAAAGGAACGGCACTAAAATGTTAATAAAAAAATATTTGGAAAAGTAAAATTAATTAAAACACTCTAAAGAGTTTCTAGTTGAAATTGTATTTATACTTCCTAAATGCATACTTAAATTAAAATTAATTCAACTCCATCTATACTGAAAATGTTGTCCAGGGATTTTTTGAAAAAAGGACATTTTTATGAGAAAATAATTTTTAATGTTTTTGTCAATGCTTTTTTCTTTATGTGCTAAAAGCAAGTTATTTTTATAGTTAATTACAAATTGGTGTTTGAAAAAATTTTTATTTAAAGAAAACTATGGCATTGTATTTAGTTACTTGAATATGAAATATAATTGTTTGAAGCAAATAAAACAGGGATAAAAGTGATGAGTGTAAAAAGGTTTACTAGAGATGTAAATAAAAAGAAATGTTTTGGTCCTAAAACTTAAAAAAAAGAGTTCTTGAACCACCTAATTTTAAAGTAAAGTTAAAATGGCAATTGAATTGAATTTAGTCATAAGCTTATATGCGCATGTTCTCTTACATCGTCATACATGTACAGTTGCGGGGGGGAAAACGAACCACCCTTCTTCATTCGAGTAATTTTAACAGTAAAGAAAATTCAACGATGGCAAAAACTAACGTCTTCTAAAAATTAAAAATGATAGTTTGCATAAGGGGTCGTCTTCATACTAAATTGAGCATCGATTTTACTATTTCCAATAGGAATGCTCAGTTTCGTCACTAAATCTACATCCAAATTCAACTTCAGATACCAAATTTCATGTCATTAGGTCTTACTGTTTCGAAGTTATGAGTACAAAAGATTGGAGCTTCTAATGTTAAATCATTTTCTTCGATTTTTATGGATATCTTCCTAAATAATATTTCTTTTGAGCTGATATTTTGTACTATGATGCGGTCAAACAATCCAAATATAATCTACTAACAATTATATTTTGAAGAACATCTAGTATGGTCATGCAAAATTTCAGCTCTTTCCTATAATTAATTTTTGAGCTGTATTAAATATTCTGAATTATTGTGATTTGTGGTACAAACCAAAAGTTTATAAAGCGCCTCTTAAACTTCGGATAATAGCTCTCTGATCGTTTGCACTTGCATAGTATATAATTATAATAATGTAATTCTCAAATCGTTTGCACTTGCATAATAAATGTAATAATTTTCGGATTGCTGAAAAATAAATTTGAAATAATCTTCAAATTTGAAATTAGGGTAACAATAACTACAGTTAATCTTGATCTACGTATAGCGTCTTTCTATGTGTAGATGATCCCTGAAATTGAAACTTATTTAACACTGAATACCTCAGAATATATTGATAGTAAAGACATGGAATTTTATATTTAGGCTAATTTAACTATGCATAATCTGATTACGGTATCAAAACACAGTGATTCCATTCGAAATTTTGTTTATATAAAATTTTATATGAAGACGTCCACTTATCCAACGTTTATGCATTTGAATTTTTAGAGAACGTTATTCTCTATTGAATGATACCTTTGAATTTACTCTAGAATGAATAGTACTCAAAAGAGAAGAGGTGGTTCTGGTTTTTTTTTGCAACTGTAGCTGTTATGAAGCAGACAAAGTAATATTATGTTAGTGTGAAGAGGAATATAAAGGAGATACGCTAATCCTCGTCGAAAGATACTTTGTTCATAGTTAACTCTGGTATTCACGAACAAATAGTAGAACATTGCTCAAATGGAATTGATGTTCCATCCGTACAGTTGTCTTCTTTTTTTATGAGCCTTCAACTCTTTAATTATACACAATTCTTAGCTTTACCTATTATTCTTCGATAAGGAAACAGTAATATCCCCATCTTATTTTTTACATCAAAACTTTTTACTAAAATAATAAACTTCGAACAACTTAAGAGGAAAGTATAATTTGGAAGATTACTTTGTGATAACTAAATAAATTCAAGTAGTATTTTTTCCACTAAAAGGCATTTCTAAAAGGCAGACATCTTATCCACAACCACCTCCAAAATCAACTATGAAATCTGCCCTGAATCAATCAAAAACAGAACATTTCCCATGTGGAATTAATGTTATTCCTGCACTGTTGCCTTCTTTGAGTTTACTCACACTTTTACATTGTGGTGTCTTCGCCCCAAAATGGTAGAGTGAAAACAGCACGAATCGTTCACAAGGAAAATGCATCCAATAGCTAAGATATTTAAGTTCAAATTATTCCATAAGAATATACAATACTAAATCATCAAATTAAAAACAATACTCCAATAAATAAAATAATACATTCTCCCAGTCCAGCACGGTAAACAACCTCACTCGCTGCTTTTGGATCTCTCTAACAGTCGTCTCCAACATGATCTGCCGCAGTCTAAATATAACCCGCCGGTAAAAGTCAAGAACTAATTAGAAATTAGCTGGACGAACACCACCTGTTCTTCTCAAGTTGTAAAACGCGCGACGCAAGAACAGCAAACATTGCCAAAATATAACCAATGAGAATACATTCGACATTCCGAAATTCAATGGAGTAGGCACCTGCCCTTCAAGTGACCCTTGCCAAAGGTCAAGTACAACGTAATTTCTCACTATGTCATAACACTAACAGAATCCGGTCAACCTGAAATAATCTTAATACTGTAGATCTTGGAAAGCCAAGTCCATAAAAAATAATTTGTTCGTCTCAATAACTCTCACACTGCCTGAATCCAGAGCGTTCCACTTCAATGCACAAAAATCTACACTAATCGGATTCGGATGGACTCGTATTCAGTTGGTTTGAAGGATACCTTCACAAACGCATCGATTGTGTGATCATTCCTAATCTTCATCTTATTTTTACATCTGAAACCTTATTCAAATTACTTTTATTATAAGTGGGAAGTATAATCTAAGAAGGATTTGCCTCGTGATAATAAAGTAAATTCACGTAATATTTATTCCACGAACCTAATCGGAAGATATCTTGTTTACAACCAACTTGGGTAATGAAGATAAAAAAAAAGTGCTCTGAACCAAAGGAAAATAAATTCCAAAACGGAATTAATGTTCCTACCATACAGTTTTATTAGGGTGTCGCCAATACTTTCACATCAATATAATCCGCTTAATCAGAAACAATCTGAACCCAGTAGAAATTGATTCACGAAGATCCTGGAAAGCCACCTCCATAAAAATCAATTTGTTCGTCTTAAACCCCTCACACTCACTGAATCCAGAGATTTAGGCTCCAATGCACCCAGATCTACGTTAGTGTAATGCAGATTGACCCGATATTCCCAACGAATTTTCTTGGTCGAAGAAGCCCTTATCAAACACACTTTGATAATTCGTAATCTTCATTTTATTTTTTAACCTCACACTCATATTCAAAATCATGAACTTTAACCTTTAGACTACGACCAGTTGTACTTTGATCGTGCCAAAAAGAATTTAGACTACGTCCAGTACAGCAGTTGTATATACCGTGAATATTAGAAGAATCTCGCCAAGAAAGACTTTAGACTACGCTCGGTACAGCAGTAGTACCGTAAAAGTTATAAGAATCGCACCAAAAAAGAATCGTGCCAGTTATATCTTTTATAAAAGCCACAGTCAAAAGGTTCAAATAATTTTAGGATAAATTGGAAGTATACCTTAAGAAGTTATAAGAGAATCGCGCCAAGAAAGAATCGTGCCAGTTATTTCTTTTATAAAAGCCGCAGTCAAAAGATTCAAATACTTTTAGGATAAATGGGAATTATACTTTAAGAAGCTTTTCATTCTCGATAATGAAATAAATTCACGTAATATACCACAAATATATTATTTCCATGCAATCTAATTGAAAAATATCTTGTTCACAACCGAGTAATTGGAAAATTAAACACGCACGGAACAAAAAAAACAGGATAGAACATATCACAAACAGAATTAATTTTTCTTTCGTACAGTGTCTTGTCCGGATGTCACTCACACTTTGACAGCAAAAGAATCCGGTCAATTTGAAACAATCTGAATCCAGTAGAAATTGAGTCAAATTGATCTTGGAAAGTAAATTCCATAAGAAAATAACTTGTTCATCTTCAAACCTTTCACAGTTCCTGAATCCGGAATGTCTCTCACTTCAGTGCATTCAATTCTACGTTAGTTGGATTCAGATTGGCCCAAATTTTGTTGTTGGGAATAAGCCCTTGCCAAATACTTTTCAATTGACACTTTGTAATCCCCATCTTATTTTTAAATCTGAAAACCGTATTCCAAATCATAAACTTTAAATTACTTTTATGATAAGTGGGAGGTCTAATTTAAGAAGCTTTTCCCTCACGATAATGAAATGAATTCACGTAATATTTATTCCATGCAGCCTAATCGGAAGATATCTTGTTCACAACCAACTAGGGAGTTGAAGAAGAAAAAAAAAGAAGAAAAAAAAAACGCAGGAACCCCAAAAAAAAGAAAAGAGAGAGAACATTTCCCAAACGGAATTAATGTTCCTTCCGTACAGTTGTCTTCTTCGGGTGTCAGGCTTCAACTCTTTGATTATAGAACGAATTTTTTATGTTCCGCCCGCTTATAAGTTACTGCGTTCCCCGAGAGACTAAAAAAGAACGAAAAAATCAATAAGATTATTTTCTTTTTACTTAGCAATTATTGTTTTCTTCCGTTCTTAGGAAGTAATTATTTCTTTTTCCACTTAGAAATTAATTACTTCTTTTTTTTAACAATTCCGAAGGCGTGTTTTCCTTCCGCCGAAACTACTGGAATTGGCTTTCTTCTGTAAAATTAATGATTCATTGATTGTCGATTACGTGCAGTACTGACCACTTCTCGAAGAATCTGCATTCGAACGAGAAGGGGGCTCTTCTGCGTCTTATTGTCTTCGAAATGATTATGATTTTTTTCTCTCGTTCTAACAGAATAATTGAAGTGTTATAATTAACACGCAAATCGATGGGCAAGCAATTAACTTCAGGCATTGGAAAAGAGGAAATATGATTTAATAATGTGAGTGAAATATCTGTGTGTGTCTATAATCCCACAACCTAATTACCTACTGCTATTTAAAAAATATAATGTACTATCCAAAATAGAAGTTTTTAACAATCTGTATTTTTTTATTTACTCAAAGAAACAAGAAAATGTAATATGAAGTTCTTTTGTCATTTTCTAAACGCTTTTTAGAGAATAAAATCTCTGTATTAAAATTCTTTTATAATGTAGTACATAACCATATTATAAGTGCTCAAGACTTCTTGAGATAAACATTGATGTGCTTTCACATAATACAAGTGAAAAAACGGTTTTCAAAGAAATATTTTATATCAAGAGTTGCTTAAATAATAAACCGATTTTCCAATTCATGAAGATCACCAAGTATGGGCATTTTCTTTAAGAATCTCTAAGGTCTTCGAAATTCTATTATTGACTTTTCAAAAGCACAAATTTCAGTTCTTAAATTTAATGATTGCGTGTTTTTCCCTGGTACATTTACAGCGTTTGAGCTTATTAGTATGTCTGTGTATTTTAATATCGTTCATTGTGTTTTACCTTCTGTTATTTTCTATGCTTTTTCTATTGTAATGTAAATTAATAATTTCTTTGTGATAAATTGAATAAATATATTCATATTAATTATCTTATTCCAAGAATGAACTATCTTCTACCTAACTATGCATTTATTTTCTCTAAATGTCCAATGCATTGCTATTTTCGTTTACCCTAATGAGTCTATGGAATGGAAACTTAATCATGATTTGATCTTGTGAGTTAAATATATGTATGTCTGCAATCATAACAACATTTTATTCAAAAATTAAGCTGAAGTAATCAGAATGAAATACTTAAATAAAAATATTTATTATATTTTTTTTATTTCTTAAAAAACAGGGGAAATCAGATTTTTCTCTTTGATAGATTGTCTTTATAATTTTAGAAATAAAATAATCATTAAGTAAATGTTTCTATATCGACATTAAATCTGAATAAAACTGTACAATTTTAGAAAGTTTAAAAAGACTCCATCATTATTTAGGAATTTGTGAAATAAATCACCCTATTTCTAAAATTACGCGGCATATTTTGTGTTATTAAAATAAACTCAGAAATATCCAAATTGGAACGTTTTTGAAAGATACGTATTTTTAATTTAATCAAAATGCAATGAAATATAATTATCCGTGTTTATAAAAGAATTTGTGCTCTCTTCAGAATTGAATACTTTTATTGACTGGTTGTATTGGATAATTTTTAGATGTTCACATTTAGCCAAGTTGCGTCTTCCACTTTATGGGGACGATTCAAAAGTCCTTAGTCTAACAGAAAAGGTTGTACTTTAAACTATTCATACTTTAAAACACTGCAGAAAACATAAGCTATTTCATTCCTGTCTTGAGACCAATTTGTAGTCATGAAAACTGGCACACAGGTAGTCGTTAAAGTGCCCTCGAAGTCCCAATTTTAAATTATAAAGTTTGTTATTCTGCAATAAATGAACATGGATGAGGAAACAAGTTCTACAGGTTTGTGTAAGAGTTAACACAGGTGGAAAATGTCGTAGTCATATTTTAGCTGTCGCAGTAGGAAACACGTTCTACAGAGTTTGTGTATTTGATTTAACACAGGGAAAAAACGCGGTCTTATTTGAAACCCAAGAAATGCCGGGTCTAGAGCAAAATGTCTCTGATTGTATCGCCAAAGTTAAGTTCTCATGTAGCAAAAATTGACCTCAGATCGGCATAGCAAACTAAAAGGCTCGGTCAATTAATGTAGTGACATTGCCAATTTTCCAACTTTAGAAATCCTATAAGAGCATTCACTGGCCATATCTAAAATACTGTGCCGAGTACACCACAAAAAGACATATGGCCATTTGAAATAAGACATATCCGTGATGATTCATATTGCTAATTTTTGCACTTTATAAAAGAAAATTTGAACGGTAATTGATTGCTACTGAATAATCACACCTAAGCTATAATGTTACTTATTATCCATTTGTACAGTACAGTTAAGTACCTAAAATACATACCTCTTAACTTTGGTAAACAATCATTATGGACCATATCAGATTTACCAATTTTTCGACAACCGTGTATAGCAACGATGTCTTTATGTGTGCCGTAATTTTGTACAATATTCTTATCCATAGATACCTGAAAATACACAGTCATCATGAATTTAGAAACTTTGCTTTAACAATAATAAAATTATTTTAATAGTGATTTACTCCTACATCTCGAAATTAAAATAAATGTACACTACCCTACAATAATGGACCGGACAGCAAGATGAGATGGTATAAGGGAAATAATACATGCTTTAAAAGGTGGATGGTCCCCTACATGCTGCAATTACACTAGTAACCCTTCTGGGCATACTTTCATCAAGGCTTTGATACACAGCTATAGGTATTTGTGTCCATTCCCGCAGCAAGAATGTCGCCATCTCAGCTGTAGATTTCGGACGTGGTTCCATGGTCCATAAGCTTCGCTCTAACTCGTCCCACAAATGTTCCATGGAGTTTAGGTCGGGACTCTGAACAGTCCAGGGAAGACGTTTTACATCCATATCTCGATACCACTGCTTGGCAGAGGCTACAACATGACATGGATCATTATCGTACTGGAAGTAACATTCGTCCATTCCATAAAATTTCCAGAGTGTAGGAAGAACCTGATTGTCCAAAATGTTCATGTAAATGTCGGCGTTCAATTTACCAGGAACAACATGCAAAGATTCCAGGCCATACCACGAAAAACACCCCCAAACTAGTATGCTAGTTTTATGCAAATCCGCTGGCGTCCGGTCCAATATTGTAAGGTAGTGTATTCTTGCGCAATTTGACAAATGTATATTCTTAAGGAAAATGACCTTTGTATACGTTTCGTCATTTACTGGTTCAGGGTATGCACATAACGTGAAAATAATTTACCTTTGAAACAAAAACACATGAGTTTTTCTGTGGACTTTTTCCATATGCTCCAAACATTTTTCGATACATAACAGGCTCCACTGTAGGAATTGAAGCATTTGGCATACCTTTAGAATATTTTTCACAATTAATTCCTCATTATCTGAATTACAAACAATAATTTCTATCTGGTCGAGATATGTAATGTAGCAGCTAAAAATTCGTGTGTTGTAAGGCAATTACACTTACTTCTGCTCTCACCAGAATACAGTACTTCAAAAACGTGCAAATTGAATTAACCTAGGATTTCTTATTACTAGACATTACAATGGTTATTGTGCAATTTTTTAAATTAACACCAATAAAATCTGTACTTTACTTTCATGTGTGATTTAAAACTTAATGCTATTGATATTTAAAATTAATATTGATATAAAGAATATATAATACTATACAGATAATAATAATAATACTGTAATAAATATATTAAAGTAGAATTATATTAAAATTAATTATTGATATTTAAATTAAGATATTAAAACTTTTGATAGTTCTAAATAAAAATGCGAGGAAGAGAAAACACTATTAAACAAACTGACGTATGCTTACACATCAATTATAATTTTAATAATTTAGAGTACTCATTCATTCAAAAAAATTTAATTTTGAAAAAAACTACTTTAGAAAATAAAAAAACTTAATTTTTTAATTAAAATATTTCATCATTCATTCAGTTAATATTAACATGTATGGTATTAGAAATTATTTAAATTCTCGGTCATTAAATTAATATAGTGAAATTCTAATATCTCTAAAATCGTCATGTTATTTAGGAAAACTCGTAACTCGTATACGTTAACAATGGAACAACGAATTTTGTTAAGTAGCATGGCGAAATATATCGTCGCTCAAAGTGCAAAAGGTCGTATGTCTAAAAACTGCATTTTTCAGGAGAACAAAAACTAATCGGTTTCCTTTAGATTCAAATCAATAATTACTATACACATTTGCTAGTACCTTTTAGTGAATCAGCTGATGGCATAAGATATTTTGCCACTAGGTGTAAATCACAAAATGCCACAACTAGCAATAATAAATTAAGAAATGGATATCTTGACATACGACCTTTAGCACTTTTAGCGAAAATATGTATTCTACCCCATCTCGAAATTCATATTTTAAATATTAAAAAAAATAAGATCTACTCCTTAGAAAATAAAATGGTTTGCTGACAAATGTTTCAAAATTTCTACGTGACTGATATTTTTTTATTTAAATTCTATTTATCGTTCCAATCATAAGTATATTTTGCCAGAGTTCAGAGTGTGTGTGTAACGTGAAAACTAGTATATTTTGATTACGTGATAGATTAGAAGATTTGCTTTTCACTAGAAAGATGAGAACAGAAAAATCTTTATGCCATATCCTTTGTATTATATGATTATTATATGATAATGTACTTAAATATACGAGTAATTTCACAATGTTTCTTTGAAATTTACATATTCTAAAATGATAATTTAGCCTCAAATTTAAGGTAATCGTTAGGTAAGAAATCGTAGGGTGATGTGGATGAATAGTTGAAAATCCATGTACCCATTTCCGCCCAAGCTATATCACCGCCTTTTATTATTAGATCTGGTTTCGCACCGAAAAAGGCAGGATTCCATAAGACTAGGTCTGCCATCTTTCCTATCTGAAACATAAAAATTTGAAGAGATTAGTTATACTCTTCCAAGACCAAATTTTCGGTTTATATACAACAATGTCACTCAGTGTAACACGATTTATTGAAAAGTATAGAATCTAATACAAACGAAATATCTATTTAAAAAATTCATTAATTATTGTTAACTCAAAATAAATTACTGACATTAACTTAACGCAATCTTCCAAGTATTCAAATTTAAAAAATTAAGGAAGTACACTCTATAAAAAACAACTGATGCAACAAGAAAGAGTTGTACGATTGCGATAAAAATTGGTGGCTGTGGAAGAACATACGTATAAAATTTCAGAACAAGTGAATGATTTATTTCAGAGTTTGACCGTTACAAAGGGAGGAAGTCAATAAGGTTTTGGTCCACATCTGGCCAGGATTCAAGCTTGCACCCGGCGTGGCATAGACTGAAATAGTTACCGGATTGTGTCCTGCGGAATTTATTACCAAATCGTCTCCAACTGTCGAGCTAAATGGTTAACATAATGGGATGGTTGCGATCGCCTTCCCATAACGTCCCACATTTGCTCTATGAGAGAGAGAGATCTGGAGACCTAGCTGGCCAAGGAAGTGTTGGAAAAGCTTAAAGAAAATTGATAGCAACACGTGCAGTGTGCGGCCGGGTATTATCTTGTTGAAAAGTAAGTCCGGGGTGTCGCAAAAGTAACGGTAACACAATCGGTCGTAGAATGTTGTCTACGTACCGCTGTGCTGTAAGTGTGACATAAATGACTACTAAAGGGGCACGGCTATCAAAGGAGATGGCACCCTAGACCATAACGTCCTTTTGTGGACTTGTGCGATATTAAGGACAGGATCCATCAGCTGCCCAGGACACAGTTGGCATAGGTAATTGTAATTTTTTTTTGGTTAACGTCGTACTAGAGCAACCCAACGGGCTATTGACAACGGTCAATCCCTGAAGGGAAATATTTGAGGACGACACCTCGTAATTTTGAACCACGGTCAGATGACGAAGCAACACCTGAGCTGGCACTCCCACTCTCCAAATATCCACACCAACCCAACGTGAGGACTTTCGGCCACGACAGATTTAAAGTGCATCAGCCGCCTCTACACCATACGCTTACAAACTTACATGCCCGGAACTGAATACGAACCAGGAACCTTCCGATCTAGAGGTTAACACCTTAACCACTATACCGGTTGGTAGGCAATTCGAATAGGGACTAGTTACTAAAGATTATACATCCCTAGTCAGCGCCGTTCCTAGTTGATCAAGCCCGGCACCACCTGTAATTCTGCACCTCCTTAGCGCGTTGATTTTTTCGTTATACATTGTATTTGATAGAGCTTATATCTAACACTATAGATCTCCAATTTTTATTGAACTTTATTGGTGATGGTTTTACAGAAAATATATATTACATACACATTTGTTTTCAGAACTCTCAAAAAACATGCATATCACAGCAACACTTAAAAGTACCCTGCTTCTTATGAAACGAAAAGAAAAGACGCCAAAGATCTACAAGTCCAAGGGCCGTAAAAAAAGGTGCTTTTAACAATGGAAACAAAGTTAACTAAAACTACGTGTTAGACGCTCAATTGATGGTAAAACCATCTTAATTAATACTAAGTATGGTTTATAATATTTTTTTAACTAATTTCTTCTTATTCATGCTTTTGAGACGGAAACGATGTATCGAGGAATTGCTGCGCATCTATTTCTATCCGTAAAATGAGATATTTTGACAAGGTTGACAGGTAGGTAGTTGGATTTACGTTCCATGGAAACAACGAAACGAGCTATTGGAGATGGTATGGGATCAATTTTGAAGGAAAAGTTCCAAGGACAAAGCATCGTAGTTTTTAACTACGGTCGGATACCAAGGTCAACACCCGAGCTGGCATCCAAATCTCCAAACTTCTACACCACGCCAAGCAATACGAAGAAGATAGGTCGGTAGGAAGTTGAAATCACGTCGAGTTGGTCCGGAATCCATCTGGAAGGATATGATCTGAGGACATCACCTCGTAATTTTGTACCACGGTCAGATGACGAGGGCAACTACTAAACTCGTCAGTGTTGACTTAGTCATTTAATTGTGAGTGAACTCCTCGCTAATCGTCTACGCCACCCAACAGATCTTTACCTTAAGGGGTTGATACCGGAACTTTTCCAATAGCTCGTTGTGTTGCACAAGTGCGACGTTAATTAAATACCTACCACGCCACTTAATACGAAAATGGTAGTTGAATATACGTCGTACTGGACTAATACAATTCATCAGAAAATTGGTCGGGAATAGTATAGACACCTGATCTGGCCCTCTGTAAACTTCTACGCCAAGTTACCTGATACGATAGGTTCGTGCTTTTGACAACGCTCCGGGATGAATCTCGAAGATGCAAATACAACATCTCATTACTTTGAAACACGGTCACATGATATTTAGTAAAGATTATTTCTGTATAACAAAATGCTTTGAACATTTTTGAATGGAAAAAAGTACAGATACAAATGAATATAAGAGAGGGCAATATCTCAAAAGACATTCAAATATTTAAATCTACCATCTGTTATTACAATCGAATCATATAATCTGAAATTATGTTTATTATAAAGGATGAAATTCCTACTTCAATTGATCCAACAACATGGGACAGTCCTTGGGCCACTGCTGGGTTGATGGTATATTTGGCAATGTACCGTTTTACTCGAAAGTTGTCGCTGCTGGTACTGTCCTCTGGTAAGGGACCTCGACTCTTCTTCATTTTATCAGCAGTCTGCCATGTCCTACTTATCACTTCGGATATCCTTCCCATGGCCTAAAAGGAAATTTTGAAATCTGGTTAAAAGAAACTGCTATTCAAAAAATATACTTAACAGACCTATCTCATTTTAATTTTAAAACATTTGGTGGCAATTTAATATGTGGAGTAAAAAACAAAAACCCAAACTAAGCTAGTAGTCAATTGTGTAAAATCTTCAAAATGTGACTTATAAATGTAAATAGTTGAATTTTTGTTTCATTATAGAAATACAATGGACTATTGACGACTGTTTGGAATAAATCCACAAAGGAAAGACTCAAGGATAACACCTTAATAATAACAAGAATTATGTACAAAGATGAAAAAATATTTAATTTTCGTGTATTAAATGATGATGTGATATTTGGGTCGTTAACAAAATTATGTTTAAAGCTTAACGAACCAAACCAAACTTACACAAATAAGGGTTGTGACCACCTCGAACTTTTACACAAACTGTACAACAATTTTCCATGCTTTTAATGGGGTTATCAACCATCACAGATGCAATCAAAGGCCATTCCTACATTAGGGGATTTTCCAACTGTCTAAGACTGGTTGGAGGAGGTAAACGTGCAGAGACAGCACGCCCGAGGGCATCTTAAAGTTTTTCAATGGGATTAAGGTAGGTGGAACACGCAGGCTACTCGAACTTTTACACAAACTGTACAACAATTTTCCATGCTTTTAATGGGGTTATCAACCATCACAGATGCAATCAAAGGCCATTCCTACATTAGGGGATTTTCCAACTGTCTAAGACTGGTTGGAGGAGGTAAACGTGCAGAGACAGCACGCCCGAGGGCATCTTAAAGTTTTTCAATGGGATTAAGGTAGGTGGAACACGCAGGCTACTCCATACATAAAATGCCCTCACTACCAGGTACTCATCAACGATGCAGGCTCGATGGAGACGGGCATTATCGTTGATAAGGAGGAAATCAGGTCCAACTGCTGCAGCGTAGTCTCACAATGGAGTCTAGCCTTTCATCCCGATGAACTTTACACCCGATTACCACGTATTTGTTTTCCACTAACCGCCCAAGTTAGAAGCGCCATATTAAAGGGGTGTCGTCAAAATGTACATTGGACTGTCTCAGATTGGTGCAACGTTCTATTTACAGACCGGTGGCATCGTCATAGTGTGGGTTGGAATTTTAATGGGATATCGCACCTAGTTCCATATCTTCAAAGGTGGTTCTTTGATGGCTGTGCGGTATTGGGATGAAGTCCTAGACCACATTATGAGACTCTACACTGCAGCGGTTGGACCTGATGTCCTTATTGTGGACTATAATGCCCTTCCCCATCAAACCAACATATATGATGAGTACCTGGAAAGTGAGTGCATTTCTCGTATGGAGTGGCCGGCGCATTACCCCGACCTTAATCCCATTAAAACCTTTGGAACGCCCTCGGTCGTGTTGTCTCTGTATGTTTACCTCCTCCAACTAGTCTCAGGGAGTTGGAAACTGCCCTAATGAAGCATCGCTCGCATCTGCGACGGTTGATCACTCCATTGAAAGCATAGAAAATCATTGTTAAGTTTGTGTGAAGGTCCGAAGTGGTTACAATACTTATTAAAGTAAGTTTTGTTTGGTTTGTTTGGCTTTAAACATCATTTTGTTAATTATCCAAATGTGACGTCATCATGAATCTAAAAGTAATGAAGTCTCATTACTTTAAGATTTATAGCAACAATCCTATGTATCCATTGTGCATCTAGCTTTATTGTCCAACTTTTATAGAGGTTTCATCTTGCCTCTATTTCCTCAACAGTTTTGTTGGGTATTCGACCAGCTTTTTGAGCTTTTATCCATTTTACGTAGTTGTGTCTACTCTTACAATTGCTCGGCTCGAGGCAGATTTCGCCGTTTTATGTTGATTCCAGTTTGATTAAGATTTTCTCTTTACGTAATGTTTGATGTTTAAATTATTTTATATTTTATTTATAATTATTTCATATTTTATTTATAATTATTTCATATTTTATTTATAACTTTTTTATATTTTATTTAAAATTATTTTATATTTTATTTATAATTATTTTATATTTTATTTATAATTATTTTATATTTTATTTATAATTATTGTATTTTTATTTATTCTAAGGAAAGAGAGCTGAAATTAGCTGTTCTGACCCAGATATTTCAGGGGTATAAATTGGGGAAATGTCATGACGCCAGAACTCTGGGTTGAATACTGCTTCCTCAGACAAAAAGATATATGAAGTAAATACAATATTGCTGTCAAAGTAACTTTTCTTGATGAATAAATCATAACAAGGCATAATAGCTTTTTTTTGTATAAGCAGATATATTCTCATGTTCCCAAAGTACTTCTAGATTTTCCAATCATTAAAAGTTGTTCAGAAGTATTCACAATTCACTTTTAGAAGTCGTCTAGTTCATACTAATTACTTTTGAGAACCTTTTTGAAGCAATACCTAAAATTATAATGAAATGCAATCTCAATATTCTCCTTTTGAACTCCTTTAATATAATTACCTCATAGACTTTTTCTCAAAGCTCAAAGTTTTGCTTATTAACATATGTTCCGTCGCATAAGATCCGACACATGCAGTTCAAAGTATTCTCCCATTAATAATTTAGATGCATATTTGATAATTTTCCTGCCGGGATAATTTTATTAAATACCTTCAGAATCAGATATTCACTCAATAATTGGAAGAGTCAGGAAATCCTTTTGAATATAACCACCACTTGCAGATACTGCGCACCAAATTATTCTTAATCTTGTCCTTCGAAATCAGTCTCAACAGGACATACATCGCCATCGACGCACTTTAAGCTAATTATTCCCAACCAGCTAATCTGAACTTCAAATAAGCTGCTTTGCGCATTCCCTTGTAGTGAACATCAAACGGTTCGGTAGGCTTTTCAAAAGAAGTCCATCCCATCAAAGCGGTCCTAAACGCTCCTTCCCAAAGACTCCTACTCCTCTAGGTCGAATAAAAATAAATCATTATATTAAGCCTCTCCTAATCGAAGCTTCCTTTATTCAATTAGTGTGCAAGTACGGTAAATTCTCGCTGCTTGGATGAGGTAGAATCTAATTTGGGCTTTCCAGCCTCGGACTAATGCTTTAGTACTACAATCAATCTTCTATGGGAAAGGACAACTTGCTTCTTTTTGTGAGTTCACCATGCAGTTTCATTTCAGGTTGCAGAAAATTTTTCGTTTGTACAAGTTGATGAACAGTTTCATTTGAGTTAGCAGAAAAGAATAATTTCTACTAGTTGAGCAATTTCATTTCAAGTACCAGAAATGTGTTAACTTGAACAATTCAATGAGCCGGTTTGATTTAGGTAACAGAAAAGTGTTAGCTTTTTCAAGTTGACGAGCTATTTTACTTCGGGTTGCAGAATCGTATTAGCTTGTACAAGTTAATGAGCAATTTCACTTCAGGTACACGAAAAGTATTAGGTCGTGCAAGTTCACTGTTTCACTTCAGATAGCAGAAACATACTAGCTTGCTCAAGTTAATGAGCTGTTTCACTTCAGATTGCTGAACACTTTTCGCGTGTACAAGTAATGAACAGTTTCATTTCAGGTAGCAGAAAAGTATTCGCTTCTACTAGTTGATTAGCAATTTCACTTCAAGTACGAGAAAAGTATTAGGTTGTGCAAGTTAATTATCTGTTTCACTTCAGATAGCAGCAAATTATTAGTTTGCACAGTTTAATGAGCCGTCGTTTCGTTTTGCTTGTACAAGTTAATTAACAGTTTCATTTCAGGTAGCAGAGAAAGATTTTCTTGTTCTAGTTGATGTGTCGCTTCACTTCAGGTAGCAATAAAGTATCACCTTGTACAAGTTGATTAACGGCTTCTTTTCATGTAGCTGAAAAGTATTAGCTATTGCAAATTGATGAACAATTTCACTTCAAGTAGCAGAAAAGTATTAGTTTGTTCAAGTTAGCAAGCCGTTTCACTTCAGATACCAGAAAAGTATTAGCTTGTACAAGTTCATGTGCCGTTGCACTTCACAGTGTGCAAACTCAAGGTCACTTACAAGTCTTTGTTCCCTCAGCTATCGAATGACAAAAGACTGGTTAAGTTTACGACGATAATATAGAAATTATTTTAGATCGAACTCGATGCCCTCGACTTCTTAAGGCTGAACTTTCTTTACTGACCATCTAGTATACTAAACTGATTTTAATCTCCCTGGGTATGCCATGGTATGTCATCATTTAGCAAAACAGACCAGATGGACGAGATATCTTGTCTATCGAGATCTAATGATGAGACCTTTCATGACCTTGACTGAAGAGATATTTCGTCTGTGTCGTCGTCTTTCGTCATTTTTACAAAACTGACCAGATCTTAATTTCGCATTTTGCAAAACGTACCAGATCTCGATGGACGAGATGCCTCGTCGAAATCGCTTAAAAAGTTAAGATCAATTCTCATGAAAATGTTTTTCAACAACAAAAGTATTATGTTGGCACTTCCATTCGTTTCCAAAGATTGTACACTTCAGTCAAACTAAAAATACCTGAGAGTCTGATGACATTATACTTATGGCACCCATATCATGCAGAACGTCCTCCGAAGCTATGGTTTCAACTCGGATTCTGGACTCAGCAAAGGCCAGGTCCTCTTTCAGATTCCTGAAATTCCAGATGATATGCGTTATTGCTTCTATCTTAATATTGCACAGGAATGTTATGCATTCCTCCCTTGATAACAAAAAAAAATCTTATTTTTCCTTTGAAATTGGATAAAGAATCTTATACATGTTTCTCTGATAGTGATGGAGAAATCCATTACTCTCTTTCTGTCTTTTATTTTTACTATCCTGAGTACATCTCATCAATGGCAAAGTTAGTCGCGCACATCGGTCTTAAATAAGTAATTTTGCATCAACTAACTGGATATAGAGTTATTTATCAAGTTAGTTTATATACAATCGTGTCTTTTTAAATGATTGACGAAACGATTGCTGATCTAATAATAATTCTCGTGTTTTATCCTATGTCTCTGGGCATATAACTTGGAATCCTTAATTTAGGTACTAATAAATATGCAATTTTTTGCATCCAATGAAAACATAAATGGTGCTTAGGTGCTAAAAATTTAAAATCTGCCAACTCAATATTTCATTCAAATATACAGGGTGTCCATAAATCTCTTTACAATTTCAAAAATTTATAACAATGTCAAATGAGTGAAAATTATTACAAAATGAGATGGATATATTTAAGTTTTTTCCTCATTTAATACACCTCTATATGGGCACCAATAGTTGCACGAAGTACATCAAGACGATACTCGATTTCTTGCCATGTTTGTAGTAACATACCCACATCATTGGTGACAATGGTATACTCAATATATTTTACATAACACCATAGAACAAAGTCGAGGGTAGTGAGATCTGGTGAAAGATGTGGCTAGGGAATTGGACCACCCCTTTCAATCCACCAGTCTGGAAATGTTTCATTTAGGAACCCACGAACATGCAGTCCTCAATGTGGTAGTGTATCTAACAAAGGTACGGGGCATCATTAATCTAAATCAGAAAATTACTGATGCCCTTGCCAAGATTGATGAGGGCAAGAAATCGAGTACCGTCTTGATGTGCTTCGTACAGCTAATGGTGTCCATATAGAGGTGTATTAACTGAGTCAAAAAAAATTAAATATATACGTCTCATTTTGTAATAATTTCCACTTCCATCTGTCTTTACATTTGCCTTTGTAATAAATTTTTGAAATTGTAAAGAAACTTCATGAACACTCTATACATGAACACTTGTGCTGCGAAAACTTAAGCCAACACTAGTAGAAAATATACACTAGATATTATAAAAATATTACACCTTGGAACATGAAATAAAATTAACTTTGTAATGGAAGAAACAGAAAAAAGACGCTCTAACCAATTACATAAGTTTAGTAAGGTTAGTTGTACTGATAGTATGAGTTCAATAAGGTCCGATGCACACATCCGGTTATTCAACGTGCGGCGCTGCTGCGGCACCGAACCCAACACATAAAGGTGAATTGACGCACGAACTCATTTCGCGTCATTTGCGATAAATATTCTATCGAAGAAAACGTGTTTATTTCGCTTACTTGGTGTAAAAAAGGTATATTTTGAAACAAAATAGGCGTTACTGGATACAACCATTTATTAATTATTATTTATATTCCATTTGTTTATGAAAACAAGGTACTTTAGAACGGAGACTCACGTGCGTTGGAACTGAGGTACAAATTACACGCAAGTTGAACGTGAGTCACCCCAGCGGCGCTGGAGGCTTGTGTGCACTGCTCCATTGGATCTAATGTATCTCAGATCGCACTTACGTTGCGGCAGCGTAGCCGCACGTTGAAAAACCGGATGTGTGCACCGGGCCTTAAACTGTGAGTTGATTGTCTTTTCAGTGACTATATTAAAGAAACACACTTGTCTTACTTATAAACTGACTTTAAATTAGGAATTTCTCTTCATCAAACTTAATATCAGATTTAGGAAATGAAACCTCAAATTTGAATAAAAATTCTGAACATACATATTATCAGAATGACCGAGCGATGTTTAATTTGATAGACAGTGTGTGTTGTAGTGACCACGAACAGAGGGACAATGCCTACCTAGATTGAACATTGACATTTATTTACAGTATAATATAAAGTTTCAAATATACACGCCACACCGTCCGGTGCCAGAAATAAGTCTCATTCCTCTGAAGTGAACAACGAATCTGTCTTTATTCGTGTTCTTTTTCAGAATAGCAGTAGAACAGTAGCAACTAGAACACAAGAACAACTGTTCTTGTGACCTATCTGAGTTCGTAACCAACGAGGTGAAAAACAAGGAATCGTTACACATATTATACTAAGATCTACGCAAAATTAATTTCATTCTAAAAAGAATTCGTTTCTCCATAATTAAATCCTCAGTTCTTTATCATAATTAACCCTCCAAGTGATTTCGACGTGATACCTCGTCCATCAACGTCTGAGTAATTTCGCTAATGACTAGGTACCTCATCGTCAAAACATTGCCAATATCCATGATTTTTAGTTCATAAATAGTGTCGTCAAACATCTAGGTTTTATTTTATATTGCTTTTAATTTTTTGAATTTCGTCTTTGTCTCAATTAATTCAAACCACCGATAATTATTGAAAGCTGAGAGAGAGAGAAATGGTATTTTAAAATATTACATTCACAGATATTCTTACAAAATTTCAGAAAGCAAGAAAATTTTAAAAACAGTAAAGTTTTATGAAAGAGTGAACTCAAATGCTTGAATTTCTCTTTTGAATGCTTTTTACACACATGCATCACTATGTCTCTCAACCCCACATATGATTCCAGTTATACAGATGCACTGAAACAACACTGGACAATCACTTACTTATCCAAATGATGACACACCAGCAGCATATCTATATGCTCATCAATCGTGTTCCTAGTGTACGGCCTTGTGGGATTAGTAGAGGATGGAATGCAGTTGGGCTCACTACATACCCTAATGATATCAGGGGCGTGCCCTCCACCAGCCCCTTCAGTATGATAGCAATGTATTGTGCGCCCCTGGAAAGCTTCTATCGTTTGCTCCACACAAGCTGACTCGTTTAAGGTATCAGAATGAATTAGTATCTAGAATAAAATAACATTTATCCGTCTTAAACAACATGAAAACGGTGGTGGTTGTATGTGAAATAGTATATCCTTCTTGATTCTTGCTGTAAAAGTCTTGTTTTCTGTTAGATTTTGGGCGTGATATCAATTGAAGGGGTGAGTGGAAGCAGCTATGTAACAGTTTTATAGTTTCGAGGTATATGGCCTCAAAGTCGTTAGTACTTTTACTAGATGAGTTGGAAAGAGTTTGGGATTGGTGTCGTTGTTTAAGTATCCGTATAGGGTTATTACAAGTATCTTTTCTTACACATACCTAACCCTGAGGCCAACTTCAAAACTGCAATAACCCTAAAATGTAAACAAATGTCAAATAGCTCCTTAATTCACTCACCTTTTCAATTCTGTGTTGCCAAGTCAGTGACAATTGGCTTGGTATTGCTGATAGGATGCCAATTTGGCGACTGAATACGAGAGGGAATTTTTTAGAGTAAATCAAACGAACCAGACGGACAACGTTGATTTTTCTTCCGCTTCCCAAATGCCCTTGCTTAGTGCATATCGGTTTTACCTTAGCATGTAGTTTATCGGCATTGGGTGTGTAATTTTATTGGTACTGACCAATCATCATACATCAATTTGGGATTTGGGATTTTTATTGAAGTGCTGAAATTATATTCAGAAAACAACACAAATGGTGCTCTATCAGAATACATACAGGAACACATTCCACCGAAGGAGCTCTATTGCCGCCTGCATTTAGCTTGATTAAAAAAAAAAGCCTCAGAATAGCATTTAAACGTTTTTGCACTTGCGAGAGTTGACATACGCCAAAAGATATCTTAGTAAAGTCAAAATATCGCCAATCCCACAGCTTTAACCTTTTGACTACGGCTATACAGGGTGGTCCCGAATTCATGGTACAAACTTTAATGGTAGGTACAGGACATTGTAACAATGATTTATTGTATAGGAATGTATAGTCGCAAGTGACGCGGTGAGGCGTAAACAGGGCCGGTAGAGGGCAGTAGATGTCTAGCCGCTGTTGAACATGATGCATCGCAGTAGGGAAAAGCGCCATTCACAATTGTGCTGCCGTAGACGATGGGTGACTTTACGTATGCAGAAAAAGCAGACATGCATTACATGTACGGCCGTGCAAATGGTAACGGCAGAGCTGCGTTACGAATGTATCGCGCGGAGTATCCTGATCGACGAATGCCGGATCATAGAATTTTTCAACGGTTACATCGTCAACTTTGTGAAACAGGTGCGTTCGACGTCAACAGACATGGCGCTGGTCGAGTAAGAGCTGTACGCACTCCAAGGCTGGAAGAAAGCATCTTGAACATTGTGGCTGATAGACCCGAGTCAAGCACAAGAACTGTTGCGCGTGACGTAGGTGTGAGTCATCAGACTGTATGCAGAGTGTTAAACGAAAATCGCTTACACCCCTTCCATTTTCAGAAAGTACAAGCATTGAATCTGGCAGATTATCCTCGCCGCGTGAACTTCTGCTTGTGGGTGATGCAGCAATGTGCGTTGCAGCCGGATTTCGTAGATTATGTGCTATTTACAGATGAAGCGACATTTTCACGCGAGGGTGTCTTTAATGCGCACAATTCCCATGTGTGGGCAACCGATAATCCACATGCTACGCGTCGACATGCGTTTCAACAACGTTTCAGTATTAATGTGTGGGCTGGTATTGTGAACGACTTTTTGATTGGCCCATACTTACTACCCACGCGGCTCACTGGCGGAAGCTATCTTATTTTTCTGAAAGAAGTGTTACCACAACTGCTGCATGATGTTCCGATCGCCATTCGTAACCGCATGTGGTTTCAGCACGATGGGGCACCAGCACACTTCAGCATTGATGTACGGAATTACCTGAATGCCACGTTTGGTACTCGATGGATTGGGCGTGGTGGACCAGTCCCTTGGCCACCCCGATCTCCCGATTTATCGAGCCTCGATTACTTTTTATGGGGACATCTAAAGCATCTTGTTTATGAGACTCCAGTTGACTCAGATGAGGATCTCGTCGCTCGCTTATCTGTAGCTGCTGCAGGTGTGCGTGAAATACCAGGCATCTTTGAACGTGTACGCCAATCGCTCCACCGACGCTGTCAAGCATGTATCGATACTGGTGGACGCAATTTTGAACAATTACTGTAAACATGACACTTGTCAACAACGCTTTCAATAAAATCTTTGTTTTTCCTTTCGGCCGTTATTTCCCCTGTTTTCGCCTCACCGCGTCACTTGCGACTATACATTCCTATACAATAAATCATTGTTACAATGTCCTGTACCTACCATTAAAGTTTGTACCATGAATTCGGGACAACCCTGTAGATATAACAGGTACGATTCGTTCTTGGCGCGATTCTTATAACTTTCAAGGTACAACTGCTGTACAGGCCGTAGTCTAAACTCCTTCTTGGCGCTATCAAGGTACAATTGCTGTGTACCGGCGGTAGTCTATATGTTAAATTAAAACAGCTTAACTCGTTACCATTTTGAGGATACGATCGGGGCATCCTATTCGATATTTTAATCAAATCCGTGTAAAAATGCAGAATACGGTACGTGGCTATGTACTTGGCATTTTTAATTGCATTTGTGATAAAACTTGTTCAATAATCCACATGACTATCTCTTCACTTGTACTACATGGCATTTAAAACACTAGGTGTACAGGTAATATAAAATACAATACATCACAGAGCCAAATAATATAAACCATAGATTACTTTGGCTGCAGAATTTATATCTATGAAATGCTACAAAAATATTCATAACTTGTCTACTTCATTTTACATGTCATTCGTAACTCTTATTCTTGAGTTAAAATTACAACACCCAGTGAAATTTACTTGAATATTTATCTATCTAAACCTATTCATGATTTTAAATATCTCTTAAAAGTAAATTTTTAAGAGACAATAAATTTTTATGAAAGTAAATAATAAAAATTAATAATGTATTGTGTAGCTCACTATACACATATCGTTGTTAGAAAACTACACACAGAAATTTCGTCGACTTGCAAAAATAACTGACGAAAAACATTTCAATGTGTGTACAGCTGTTTAGATAACAATTCAGGTCTAAAAATAGAAAGTGTAAGCATTTGGAGAAATAGTTTAAATCAAACAGATTATAAATATGATAATGTATTTTTTCATCAATAGGAATTTTGTGGTTTCGAAAAAATATTAGTGAATGCGTTTCTGCTATAATTCGACGATTTATTTCGAATAACCAACTCAAGGATGTGTCAATTAACACGTATTGTGCCAATCAATGCCAAGTGTCAATGTTTAACATATCACCAAGAACTTTAGCACCAATTCTGGTTACATACCTATTTTGTCTATTGAGTGTTGGCATATCAATTGAGTATTGGTACGTCCATTAAGTGTTGGTAGGTCCATTGCGTGTTGACATGTTCATTGAGTGTTGATATGTGCCTCGAGTGTTGATATGTCCAATGAGTGTTGGTATGGCCATTGAATGTTAGTATGGCCATTGAATGTTGGTATGTTCATTGAATGTTGATATGTCCATTAAGTGTTGGACGTCCATTGCGTGTTTACATGTTCATAAAGTGTTGATATTCCCACTGAGTGTTGATACACACATTAAGTATTGGTATGTCCATTAAGTGTAAGTTCCCTTGCATATTGGCATGTCCATTGAGTGTAGGAATGTCCATTGAGTGTTAGTATGTTCATTGAGTGTTGGAATATCCATTGCGTGTTGACATGTCTATTGAGTGTTTCCGACCCTGAATTAAACTACAAGCATGCAATTTAGATACAATGTTGAGCTAACGAAGAAATTTCATGTGGCTACTTCAACGTTCCGGATTCTGCAACTTTATCCCAAAAAGTATTTTCAAAGTCTTAAAGAAGATTATATTAGTCTTACTTGAACATCCAGAGCATCAGCCACCCTAAGAGCACAGTCAATAGCTGCTGGAGTACAGCCCCAATCCTCGTGAAGTTTTAGTCTGTCAATACAATAGTTATAAGGTTATTAGAAATAGGTCAGAAATTAATTGATAATTCCTAGGTAAAGAAAGTTTTTTTTTTCCAATGGCAAGGCTGGGTACAGATTGCACAGACAAATACAATATACATAATACAATACAGAAATACAATACAGTACAGAATTGACCGAAGTCATTGTAGCCTTATACAAGGCCAGAAGTGATGGTCACTTGTAAAGGGGCACCCAGTGGGTGGACCATCATTGTCCCTAACAAAGGACAGCACAATTTACATCCATGCCCTGACCCGGATTCGAACCAGGAACCTTCCGATCCAGAGGCCAACACCTTGACCACTAGACCGGTTGGTCGGCAAGTAAAGGAAGTTAAGTTACAAATTCGTTATTTATTAGGCAATTATTTCATGAGCAGAATCTGGTTTGTTCAAATTTATTAACATCGTACAACAGCTCATTTGCAAATGGTGTAAAAAAGTATATGGCTTTTTTACGAAATTATTCAAGCACCATTATTCAGGATCAAAATGACTCTGGTTCTCACTTTTGTCATTAGTCCCAATCAGATTTGGTCATGAACAATTATAGTGATGGTAATGGCAATTAATTAACGTCGCACTGGAACATCACAGTTTGCTATTTATGAGCAATTATGAGTAGCTGCAAAATTAATCAGTATTGTTTTTACCATGAAAGAATTACATATTCTTCAGAACCGAATTTGACTATTTTTTTAAGAAACTTTTATTTTACGAATCTTATTTATAACTCAACTTGAATGCATATACATGTACGGCGTGTTTCAAAACTTCCTGGTACAGACTTAAGTTCTCCAAGTGGTTTCTATGCAATACTGTATATTGTCCATTAAGACCCCGTGAATATTTCTAACGACGAGATAAATCGTCATCACGATATTTCCGTCTTTTTATGATGACAAGACCAAGATCTGGTCACTTTATTTCTATTAACGCGATATCTCGTCTATCCAGATCTGCTATTGAAGAAATATCTTGTCATGACAACCACGAGGAAGTTTAATGGGAAACAAGGAAACTTAACTAAACCGTATTCGCTCCGGAATAACCGGTATAGTGGTTAAGGTGTTAGCCTCTAGATAGAAAGGTTCCTGGTTCGAATCCGGGTCCGGGCATGGATGTTTGTAAACGTATGGTGTAGAGGCGGCTGGTGCACCTTAAATCTGTCGTGGCCGAAAGTCCTCACGTTGGGTTGGTGTGGATATTTGGAGAGTGGGAGTGCCAGCTCAGGTGTTGCTTCGTCATCTGACCGTGGTTCAAAATTACAAGGTGTCGTCCTCAAATATTTCCCTTCAGGGATTGACCGTCGTCAATAGCCCGTTGGGTTGCTCTAGTACGACGTTAACTAAAATTACCAATTACCAATTACCGCTCCGGAATAAATGTCACCAAGTACCAAATGGATTAAATCGGCATTGACACATTTGACCTATTTGTGCCATTATCACTTTAAACGCTGACTTTGTGTGTGTAACATGTCTCATTTAAGAAACCCAGATGCACTTAGCGGAAGTGTATTAAATGGAAACTGATGAACCGTTGTGAGGGTGTATAGTTAATGGTTTCCCTAAAAAACATCGATTTCTTCCTCTGGGGATACCTCGAAGTCACCAATCACGAGACACCCATTGAAGTCCAAGCTTATATCATAGCAAGAGTTGCTGTCGGTGTTATTAGTGGTATTTCCCGTTTCTAACTTAGTCCCGACGACAACCACAGACTTGAATGGAGACGTCCAGGGCAGCTTGGGGATCCTGCACTTACTATCACACGCCACAAATGCCCACAACAGGGTGTTATGGACTGGCGTGCCATCTCCTTTGATAGCCGAATCCCTTTGGAAGACATTTCTGGCACACTTACAACACAACGGTACGTAGGCGACATTTTGCGACCGGTTGTGTTAACGTTCCTTTTGAGACACCTCGTACTTACTTTTCAATCTGGCAATAACTTCCGCAGGACACCATCCGGGAACTTTTTTAATCTATGCCACGCCGGGAGACAGCTTGTATACAGGCCAGAGGTGAACCATCGCATTATTGACTTATTTCCTTTGTAACGGACAAACTCTTAAACAAATTATTCAATTGTTCTGAAATTTTAATCGTTTATTTTTCTATGTATGTTCTTCACTGCCACCAGTTTTTAAAGCAATCGGGCAACTCCTTCTTGGTGCGTCGATTTTTGTTATCTATATATAAAATTCAAATACCACCCACTCACTCACTGACTCACTCCCTCATCACTGTATCTGAAGAACTACAAGTTCTAAGAAGCTGAAATTTTGCAGGGCGATTCTTCTTGTACCGTAGGGGTGCATTAAGAAAGGATTTAGAAATATTCGGATCGGAAGATGCCTAAAATTAACCTAAGGACTAAGCCAAAAGCAATTCAAAATCACCATAGAAGTAACATTGAATATACACAGTCCAGTCACATTAATGTGACCACCTGTCAAAAGCCAGAATAACCACCTTTGGCAGAGCGGACCGCTGCGAGACGTGTAGGAATAGAGTCAATTAGGTTTCTGAAGGTGTTCACTGGGATGTTGAACCATGCCGACTCCAGTGCCGTGGCCAGCTGCGCTAGATTGCGCGGTTGACGATCCATGGCGCGAACAACCCGATCGAGGTGGTCCCACAGATTCTCGATTGGGTTGAAATCCGGTGAGTTTGCTGTCACGCCGCTGATTTTGGATAGTGCCATTTTGCAATGCACGGTATACTTTTACCACGGCGGCACACGAACAGTTCACAAAATTAGCCGTTTCCGAAATGCTTCCACCCTTGGCCCGAAAGCCAATAATCATGCCCTTTTGGACGTCGGATAAATCGCTACGTTTCTGCATTACGCCAATGATTGAAATGCTTTCCGATGCCATAGGACATCCTTTATATACACTCCACTGCAATGTGCTGCCACCTGCCTTTTGTGATAGGTTATTTCACGTTGACGTCGAAAGTAGGTGGTGGTGGTCACATTAATGTGACTATACTGTGTAAAACGATAGCTGTACGCAGCTCAGATTGCATTAACAGTGCTGATAGGAAAACAATTTTTTTGGATCAAATAAAATTATAATATTCATATTTGAACTGACTTTTTACTCCTTCCTATGATGAAAATAATATTTATAAACATTTGATTAATGAAGAAAGAATATATAAAGCATTTAATTTTACAAACTAACATTTTGTTATTGAACACGAAAGCCTAAAAGATAAACTCATTTATCATAAAAGCGTAATTTTGTTTTTCGGTATCTGGCAACGTCAGAATTAATGTTTTATTTTTTAATTTAATTTGGAATTCTTTGTTTGTGTATTTGAGTTGACAGCGATCATATTGAACGGTCATATTTGAGGATTCTTTTTGTTTTTAAATCATTATTGTTTTTATCAATATTTTTCGTCTTTTGTCTAATTGTTCTATTTCTGAATATATTCAGGAAGATGAAATATAACACGTTGGAACACAATTTTTGTTTCATAATTCTGCATTTTTTTCAAGGATTGGAATTTTGTTTCCGTTTGCATTAACGTGCCCGTTATATTACCTATTGCAGAAATGTTATTCAGGAGTTTTTTTTTTTTAATTATTTATTTATTTCCTGCAAACTATTACAAGACAATAATAATTCCTTTGAGGTATATGTATATTTCAACCATTTTTATTTACATCTTTGGTTAAATATGTAATGGTGTGCAGATTACTGTATCATAAAATAAATAAAATTTATACATCAAAATATTTTTAAAGCGTGTAACTTCTTATTTTAAAATAACAAGTAAATTTCAAAAAATAACTTTAAGATAAGATGGGTTACGTTAAATTGAAATGGGTAGCCATATGATGTAGCTCAAATATATTTCAAAATTTTGATGTAGCTTTTCATTGAAAAATGATTAAAATCAATTAAATTTCATTTGTTTTTCGTGTTTCATTCGGTGTTATTGAAAGTTGTACTTCATAGAGTCGAGTAACTACATCTATCATTCTAAATAGGTACGTGCTTTCTATTTAGAAACCGAATTTCTGTGAATTTAAAAAATACCATAAGAGTACAATTTAAAACTATATGTCTTTTGGAAAAAAGGGAATTTTAAACAAAACTTAGTTGATATTGGAATAATATCACACTTAGTAATTTTGAACTGTTGAAATTTTTTGTCTTAAGTGACAGAAAGTCGAAGTTGCTTACTGAACACATTGAAGCTGTTCTTATTCAACGTAGATACATGTGAATCATTCGTTGAACGCAGTGCTTCTCGCTTTAAAAGCGCTATAAAATCTTTATTTCTACCACAAGCTCCGTTATTCCACATGCCGCTGAATATAATTTTCAGGCAAAAGTGCATTTGTTTCCAACTAAATTAGTCACGAATGCCGTAACAATTTAATTTATCATCCTCTCATATTGATGATGAAATTTTAAAATATCGCATACTAGGTGCAAGAATGGCATAAGTAAAACATATTCATAGAAAAGCTAAGTGCAAGACTATCCGCCAAAAATTCGCTATTTTTACTGAAAATGAATGAACGAGAATATTCGTAGTCATTGAAAACTCAAAATCAACTTTCTGTAGTAGTCACCATTAGAAAAAAATATACTTTCAGCAGAAGTGCGACGATTATGAAATGGATTATATGGATGGATACAGCATGTATGTATATTTGCATCCGAAGTAAATTGTAGTAGCGATGGAGAAGTTAAAATGGTTAGTCAAAATTTTTTTCCGTACACTTAAATGATGCTAACATTTTTTTTTATGAACAATAATTCATGATGACTTTTCAATCAACGTGTTATTAATTCAACCAAACTGAAAATGAATGAACGAGAATATTCGTAGTCATTCGAAAACTCAAAATCAACTTTCTGTAGTAGTCACATTAGAAAAAAAAATACTTTCAGCAGAAGTGCGACGATTATGAAATGGATTATATGGATGGATACAGCATGTATATGTATATTTGCATCCGAAGTAAATTGTAGTAGCGATGGAGAAGTTAAAATGGATAATCAAAATTTTTTTCCGTACACTTAAATGATGCTAACATTTTTTTTTTATGAACAATAATTCATGATGACTTTTCAATCAACGTATTATTAATTCAACCCAAGCAAAGCCGGGTATTTCTGCTAGAAGTGTATATTTAAATGGATATTTTTCAAATTATTTTCAGAACGATTGTATTGCTTTATCTAGATTGCATAGACGTACTCCACGAATAGTTGTGATCTAAACATACTACAATTTTCAAAATAATAAGCAGGGTACGAAGCGATAGTGATAGCAAAAATACCTTCATGGATATTACCCAATAGCTCCTGCTTCGATTTGTTCAACAAGTGCAGCTGACAATTCTCCACTGTCGGAAGTACTACCTTTACCTGGAACAAAAATACTCGAACCTTGAACAATGAACATACACATGGATACAGAATATAAATACAGAAAAACCTCTCTGCAGAAATATGCAAAATGTATTTCCTCTCGCCTGCCTGATCACTAGGTGGCGCTGGTGATGCGTACTTCAGTAAATCGCGGAAGGTTTCGCACTATTACCCCGCTCAGTCCCTTTGTTAGCATGCCTTGAGAGTTCTTCCTCATTGCATGTTCTTATTTAGCACTAAAAAGCACTTAGAATGAGATGGCAGTGGGGAAATTCATTTATTCGAAATTGGTAAAATTAATGGCTACCTAACCCAAAATCGTATATTGCTCTCTATTGCAATCGAAAAAAAATTTACTTTGCCATCCTGTAATAAATGCTCTTGCTTTTGACAGAGCTAGAATCAACACCACCAATTGCTCGAGCTCGTTGTTTACGCTTAACTTACCCCTTATTCAATGAATATAATCGTTAAAAGCTACTTGACTCATTTGCCAACCCATCAGAATCGGACTCTATTATTTCAATGTACTAAAAAATATTTTCATACATATAATAATTAATTCATATAAATGTTAACTTAATAAATGTTACGCTTGCGGTAGTTAGTCATTGAATAAAAAACTTTTTTTTTATGTCTAAAATGTTTAAACTTACAGTGAACAACTTATTTATAAAATGCAGTTTAGAACTTGTAGATTATAATTGAAAACTATGAAATTTACAATTTTTAAACAGAAATGAATAGTAGTTCAGATTTCATCTTTCCAAACATTAAGTTTCAGATTCAGTTTAAGACACTGGATTATCTTTTGATCCAAGGGTTGATTTCTGCCGTAGTCTACCTAAGCAAAACTACAGCATTCTTCTTTTAGCATAAGTAGGATAGCTTTTCAGGAGTCAGTGTGCAAATTGGAATGTAATGCATGCTATTTCAAATGAACTTTCCAATTTGCACTTAACGCTGCGTACACATTTTGAAACGTCCTTCACTTAGACTTCCTATAACTGATTTCCATAACAAGTAAGATACTCTAGTGATCTGTTTTTGACTCATGGGGTTTACCGTCTCGTAAACATGGATGTGTTCTTGGGGTACAGCAGACCAAGCAACTTCCACACGTTGCCAAAGTTGATCTGGTGTGGCAGCTGGGGATGTAATCTGGGTCAATCGTTGAGCAACCATGGACCACATGTTTTCTATCGGCGAAAGATCCGGAGAGCGAGCTGGCCAGGGAAGCAATTCAATCTGGCAATTGACGAAGAACCCTTGGACAATGCGTGTCACGTGTGGTCGCACATTATCCTGTTGAAATATGGCTGTGGGTAAGGTAAGGTAAGGTAAAGAAGGACAACTGGCTCCAACACCTCGGAGATGTAGCGCTGGCTGTTTAAAGTACCGGCAATGCGTACTAGAGGACTGCGAGAGTGATATCCAATACCGCCCCATACTATAATACCCGGTGCAGGACCAGTGTGGCGGTGCATAACGCAGCTGTTCAGCATCCTCTCTCCACGGTGTCTCCAGACTCGAACCCGAACATCATGGTGTTACAGACAGAAGCTTGACTCGTCAGTAAAGACAATATCCTTCCATTCTGCCGTCCACATCCTTCTTTCATCGCACCATTGGCGGCGGAGAGGTCTGTGGTTCTGCGTCAAGGGTAGACGAAGCAATGGACGTCTTGCGGACAGACCACTCTGCTGTAAACGGCGTCGAATGGTACGCGCAGACACTGTATGATGCGTTACAGACTGAATGTGATGTGCTATGGTTCGTGATGTGGCTGAGCGATCCGTCACTACCATACGCACAATATGCCTGTCATCACGTGAAGTGGTGCACTGAGGTGGATGCGATCGAACACGTCGGTCCGTCGTACCCTCCTGCATCCAACGGTCACATATCCGCATAACAGTTGTTTGGTTTCGTCCAACACGATTACCGATTTCCCTGAAAGATAATCCACAATCTCGGTAGGCCACTATCCTTCCTCTGTCGAACTCGGATACTTGATCAAAACATGATCGTTGTTTTCTACGAGGAATAATTGATCGTTTTTTTTTAAACCACAAGAAAAACACAATTGCCGTACTTGAAATCGTCGAAATCTCCAAGCCTTAAATAGCGCTTTGAAGTCGCGCCATAGGCGCGCGTGATGTGCGTCTGCGCTGAAATTCTAATCATTTGCATATCTCACCTCCGCTAATGCATGTTGTAAATTTCATATTATTTGCATGCTTCCTTCAGGGTGTTGCATTTACGGTGGCCAGCAGTGTATTTATATATTATACACTGTATTATATAATTACACTAGCAACCTTTCTGGGAATACTTTCAACAAGGTTTTGATACACAGCTATGGATATTTGTGTCCATTCCTGACACAAGAATGTATCCAGCTCAGCTGTAGATTTCGGACGTGGTTCCCTCGTCACTAAGCGTCGCTCTAACTCATCCCACAAATTTTCTATGGGATTTAGGTCGAGACTCTGAGTAGGCCATGGAAGACGTTTTACATCCATATCTTGATACCACAACTAGGCAGATGCTTCAACGTGACATGGAGCGTTTTCGTCCTGCACTGTAAAAATTATCCGTTTTTTTTACGGACTTTTCCCGTATATTTGACGGTTTAAAGCTGTTTTGTTGACAAAACGGTTTTTTACCGTTTTTGACTCCAGACATATACGGTTTAAAACCGTCAGTTCAAATTCTAGTCCTCGTCATTACGGTATTGCTTTGCGTACGATAACTTTGCCTTTTCTTAAATCATTTTAAGATTATTTTCTACACTTGCTCTTATTTTTCAGCAATTATTTTATGGTTTTGATCATTGTGTAAATAAAAGTGCGATTCGACTTTTATTTAAGCTTTTCGTTATTTATCCGTTGGCAACCAGGTCGTAGGTTTATTGGGCGCCATTTTTGATCGACAAAAGCTCAAATAGTTTCAACTCTAATTATCAGGTGAGCTTTTATTTACTTTTCATGCTCCTTTTGTTAATTTTTAGAAATTAGATTCTTACCGTAATGCCTGTGTTTAAATGTGAACTCTGTAATTTCTAAACAAAATTAATCAACCCCTATGTTGTCCTCTGGAGTTTGCATCGAAATGTTCACGGAGTAACATTCCCTTGTGGTGCTCAATCTTGTCATCTCCGTTTTAAAAACTACAGGGTGTCCTAAAAGTTCCCGTACTCCAACTTTGAAAATAATTCTTGCCCGTGGTTTTTTTTAATTATTAAATTTTATCGGCTCTGTAATTTTTATCGTTTCATTTTCTTTGCACTCAAGTTGTGCGATAATAAAGTTCCACGTCATTTTGTTCTTCATTGCAAGATGAATTTATCACGCATTCAGAGAATTGCGCTGTTTTAAACTTATTTTGAATGCAAAGAATTTTAGCGACATAAATATCCAAGTGAATGCAATACCGAGTAAATATGGATCATTCTGAAATAAAATAGAAATTTGACAGTCAAAACTTTTTTGAAAAATAAAATTAAAGTTTTAGAATTTATTTTATGTATTTATGTCATGTTAGTGCAATAAAGTTGTGCAACTGAAACAGGTCAAGAAAATATTTTAAGCAAATTAAAGCCAATTTTTTATTTTCTTAAAACGTGGAGGTGAAGAGATGTTTCAGTTTCATCTAACACAATGTAATATCTTCAGGTATTTAATCAAAAATGTACTATTCATGAGTATTCATTGTCAGTTTTTTGAAAATGGCCATAGCCTCATCTTGAACTGTTGCTTCACATTCTTCATAGGAAACAAATTTGTTTTTAGTGTCATGTCATCTTGACATGAAGCGGATCTGGTAAGAAACTTCAAAACATTCAGTGACATTTGCCACATAATAGCAAACACTCTTTCTACCAAATACTTTGACAATTATATATTCATTAAATGCATTTGAGTCGGGTCGCAAAGATTCAGACAATGAGCAGAATGGCAGAACGTTAAGTTTTTCACTATTTTCAATTTATCTATGTAATGTGATTTGGTCATGTGAATTTCTGAAATGCACACGTTGTATCTCCCAAAATCAACATGTATCGGTATCTCATCTGTTCCAAGGTTATCTTTAGGTTGAAAATTGACCTGTATTGATGGGACTATATTGCAAACATGCTTCATGAAGTAAGGAAGCATATCATTAAATTTATTAACTAGCGCTTTGACTTCTATTTCAACTTTTGATTTAACCACTTTCTTAGCTAACTTTTTTTTTATTTATTTAACTGTAAACTTCTTCCCTCTTCCATTGCTCAACACATGTAATCACAATTTCAAAATAATTTGTCTCTACGTGTTTGTTAATGCACTTCTTTCCAGACATTCTTCTTCACTTTTTACTACATCCTGACAGCAGAGATTTAACCATCTGATCTAAATCATTGTAATTAAGAACTTTAAGGCTTTTTAATTTGTCAAAAGTTAGCAACATTTTCATGCTTTTCACATGCACATGTTTCTTATATCAGGTTGCAATACCCAACAGCTTCATCTGGGTTAACTACTTCACTCTGTTTGGTGGAATATTATTTTATATTCAAACAAGATTTTCTTGTCTTTTCAACCTATTTTTTTTGTTGCTGAGCCCTCTTTTATGTCGTAAAGTTCTGGATCATTTTTAATTCTATTTCTTTTTTGCTAAGACTCCTTCCAGACTTTCCTAAATTTGATTATATCAGATTTCTTAGACATGGTACCAACTAGGCCAGATTGACATGATACCAACTGGTACCATGTCAGAAACAACAAAGAGAATTTCAGTCATGAGGATACTTAAATTATCTCTCAACTCAATGCCATATTTTTAAAGAAAAATTAAAAGAATTTATCAGCATACATAATCAGACCCAAAGTTACAAGTGTTCAAACATTGTAAATCAAATAAAGCTGGTATGCTTTATTCTACAGGTTCAAGTCAGTACTGGTTAGAGAAAAGACAATTGGACTGCTTATTTGTTTACCCAAGATTGTTCTTACTTTAATAAATAACCATTTATAATCACTATTTTACCATATCATTGTACAAATTCCTGATAAGAAATATTTGTTCACCTCCATGGATGACTGTCACCTCCATGTTGGAACTTAGCCATGGATGTGAAATTTCAATGGTTGGACCACATTTATGCCTAACCTAAAACAATCCCAGCCACTTGCTTTGATTTCCAGATTATTTTGTACATTTTCTAACTATCTGTTGAAATAAGTTCAGCAATAAATGAAAATATATTAAGTTAAAAAGTGCCATGGTAGTGACATTGTTAAAAGAACTCACAAGTTTTCTTAGTACAAATATAAGAAACAGACAAAGTAATACTTACTATTGAGTCCAAGATATCTTACAGTAAAGATGGCTCATTAGAGCTTCTTTTAATTACACTTTCAGACATGTACTGCCTTCTAGTAGACTTTTTTAAAGGTTATTTAGTTTTTATGCAGAGCCAACAAAAATAGTAGGGACAAAATAATTTACTGATTTTTCAACATTAAATTTAATAAAAAATATAATAATTTCTGGTGCAATGAAATGAAAACTATTATCAATGAAACTATTAATATTAAATACATCTATTAAATAAAGGAATTTTTATACTTTTTAAGTTTCAAATATATTTCTTAACCTAGAAATAGGGTTAGGGACAGCCATGGAGGTGATATTTTCCTTGTTTAATTCACTTTTTTAAGTATAAATGTGCGAATATTTATTCACTTGAAGATATCTGATGAAAATATACCTCAATTAAGATCTATTACTATTGTATAAAAATCAATTGACACATGAAATTCATAAAAAAAAAATACATGTGACTCAAATTTCCACTTTTTTTCAGAATGACCCAGATACAGTATATCAACTTATTCAACAATTTTTTGGAATATTAGAAGTGCCTGATCAAGACTCTTGGTTCCAACAAGACGTTGTAACCTGCCATACAAGTTATGACACCATGGGCATGCTTCAAGATTTTTTTGGCGATCGACTCATCTCAAGAAACCATTGGCAACCTCGTTCCGTGATCTGCACATTCCTGACTTTTTTGTCTGTGGGGATATTTAAAGAACAAAGTTTATGAAGATAATCACCAAACAATAGGTGATCTGAAAATTGCCATTATACAAAGGATACAAGAAGTCACTCCCAGCATTTTGAAAGGTGTTTCTAAAAATATGTGTAAACTACTTCAGCTTTGCCTCCCAAGAAAATTGCAGAAATTTTAAACATTTACTATAAATGTAAGTCTAAATTTTTTTCGTTTATAAGTGCTTTTCACCATTAACATAAAAATATTTGTTTTAAAGTTTGTTGATTTTGTATAGTAAATTCACGAATCGTCAGTACAGGAACTTTTAGGACACCCTGTACAATTCATGTTTTTCAAGATCATAAATTTGTCAAAGAAATGTGAAGAATTGAAGGCACAATTGTAAATTGCAGTTTAAGTACATGCGAGAACATTACTTTAACTGATTTGTCGCAGTTAATTTCTCGCATGATATTTATAAAAAAAGGGTTGGGTGCTATAGTGTTTGATTGTATTTTTTAAATTAGCTTTAACCCTTAACTGCTGTGTCACAAACCGTCTCGTAACTAGTGTGGAGGGGTCTCTCAGACCTCGCTCACTAAAGTGGGTATAAAGTTAAGGGGTTAGGTACCTTTTAAATGTCAAAATATGCAAATAAATCACTACATTTCGAATCTTAATATCTCCATGAATAAACTATTTAAATAAATGAAATTTTGTATGCAGATTTTAACTACCTTTATCTTTTGTAAACTATTTAAAAAAAATTACTACCCCTTAAATATATTGTAAATTGGATCAAAATGAAATGCATTGTTTTTGTTGTTAGAATATTATATGGTACATTGCGCGCAGTATTCTGGGCAAAATAATTATTATTCTGAGCTGAATTTTTTTATATACTTAAAAATATATACTATAATTACAATGACAAACTCTTGTATTTTTTTTTTTTAATTTCTTACAAAAAAAAATTTTATTAAAAAAAAATTGAAATTTTTTTCTTTTTTTCAACACAAAATTAATTTTTTTTCAAAAACTTTCAACAGGATAGACACAAAAGTTGGTCATTTTAAACATATATATGGTTTACATAATCAATTAAAATTTCATGTAATTCTAACCAACCATTCCAGAGAAATCTTACGCGCAAGTGGTAAAATCACAGTTTTGAGATATCGTCGTTAAAAACAATTCGCTTGTGAAATTCTTTCGCATTAAAGGAAGGAGACAAATGAAACTAAAAGTAGAAGTCAAATACGTTGTTCCCAGATTAAAAATTAAATTAATTAAACAATGTACATGGAGATGGTTTTAGCAGTATAGAGCGTATTCAAATTACATTTTTGTGATCACTGATAGCGACGAAGTACAAAATGGAAACAAACCATTTGGCTCTAAATGTTTGATTAAGGGCTTCACTCTTTTAACCATAACTTCCGTTCTAGAGTGAAATTTTACACCAGGTTTGTTTTAAAACGTTACTAAGAAACAGAGCATTAAAATTAGATCATAATAATTTTTTTTATTTTTTTTTATTTAAAAGGTACCTAACCCCTTTATGAATATATATTAATGAAAGATTCTTTAGATAATTATTATTTATACATTTTAAATTTAGATAATTCAATTCTTAACATGAAATATATTTTATATTACTATACAAGAAAAGTAGATTCCATGTCTCTTCAGGCTCAGCTTTCGGAACTAATTTTGCAGGACATTTCAACCCTGGAAACTAAAACTATGTTGTAGTTTGGTGTTCTAATGGCACAATTAGGTTCCCCCCCCCCAGCATTCCATTTGAAGTTATTTTTTCCGTAGAAATATTCTTGTGAAGACGCACTTGAAATGTCTTCATCTGCATAAATTTCCGAATCCGTTTCATGTTTGCTTTCAATAGTATCCGAAATTTCACTGTCCCAGCACCCTATTTCCGACCAATTATCAACAATATCCTGAATTTCTTTTTGTGCTAGATACAGAGGTAGTTTCTTAGTAAAGTTTGTTATCATTTTAGACTCAGCTGAAATTCCATACTCAAACTTAGACTATTTCATTCAGCAAGAACAGTAACGCAAATGCTGTGAAGGGTCTAAGAGACCGTGCGGGAAATGCAAATAGTGTGAAATACGAAATAGTTGGGACAGCCAAACCAGTGTTGGAATGTGGCTTCTCTTGGACGTAGTAGGAAGGTACTGAATAGGACATTGACCAATATTCACTTTGAGAGGTGGAAACGACCTGTCACTCGGAGTCTGTGAGACCCATGACAGCAGTTAAAGGTTAAATAAACTTGTTAAAATTTGAAAAAAGCAAAATCACTAAAGATTTTTTCTCTGTAAAATTTGTATTTTACAGGTGTTTTCTAAGGATGAATCCTGATAAAGAATCCAAAGCCTCCAAAAAAAGAAATCCATGAATCAAAAAGTTTTGACCTTATAAAATAAACTTATGGGCTTTGAATAGTGTTGAACATTTCATTGAATAGATATGAAAATATTAGGTATCTTGATTCTGTTAATTGCATCAAAGTTATTATATTGTAACCATGGTTTGATTTTTTTAAATTTAAATCAATGAACCCTGATTATATTTGTATTTCTGTTTATTGTATATTTTTGCCAGCTCATTTTGTATTACTTAAATTATATGCAACAAACAAATGTACCTCACAAAACATTATGTAATTATCGTGTTCAGCACAGCAGTGTATCATGTAACCATATTTAAAGGTGTTTTGCTATTTAATAAAAGTTATCAAGGTTTCTTAAATGAAAAGCTCCAGAGTTCTATATTTTGAAAATTTATCACTGTTGACATTATAAGAAGACAACAATATTTATTTTTTCATTTATACAGACTTTTTTCTACACGTTTATATAGTTTGTTACTTAATAAGTGTCCTCAACATGCATATTGAAATGATTTACTTTAATTTTTATTATTCTGTATAATTGAATAATATTCTAGCATAATTTAGTTAGACTATTTAATTTAAATGTTTGAACATTATTGAAATAACAAAAGTAATAAACATTATACAAGTGAAACCTGTCTATAACCATTCTGTAGGGACCTAAATAAAATATTGTTATAGACAGTATCGTTACACACAGATTTCACTGTATATTGACAGTATTATGAATAAAAGGTACTGTGTATGGCACAGTATTTTTCTTTAATGTATTTGCTCTGCAATAGTTCTATACTATTTTAAAAGATGACTTTATCATTTTATCCACACTTGGAAACTAAATTTCAGAGAAAACCCATTATTTTGTGCGCAAAACTGTTTCAACTGTATAGCTGATATTTACATTTTTACACAATTTGTAAACCTTATAGTATTTAGTGTAATTGCATTATTTTGTGGTAAAACCATATTCACTGCATAATTGCAGCATATTTTTTATGGTAACTGGTTGTAACTTCAATTCCATATGGTTTTGTAAACAGTTATAAACTACAAACCACAGAAAACTTGTTCTTGACTAGTTAAAAATAGTTCTGATTGCGAAATTATACTGTATTTTTTATGGTAACTGGTTGTAACTTTCACCGATTAAATACTTTTATGTAAACAAGTGAAAACTGAAACATACAGAGAAAACTAGATCTCATGGTAAAAAACAGTTGCGACTACAAATTTACTTCATAACTTTTACGGAAAAAATGTGATATCATATAGCAAAATACGGTTTTACTTAGTAACTTTTACGGGGGAAACTTGATCTCATATGGGGAAAACCGTCGAGAATACGGTTTTACTTCGTAACTTTTACGGGGGAAACTTGATCTCATATGGGGAAAACCGTCGAGAATACGGTTTTACTTCGTAACTTTTACGGGGGAAACTTGATCTCATATGGGAAAAAACCGTCGAGAATACGGTTTTACTTCGTAACTTTTACGGGAAAAACTGGATCTCATATGGGAAAAAACCGTTGTGAATACGGTTTTAATTCGTAACTTTTACGGGAAAAACTAGTTCTCGTATGGTAAAAAACCGTTGTTTCTACGGATTAACTTCGTAATTTTTACGGTTATGCACAACCAACCCAGCTGCCAGTTTAAAACCGTAAATTTTACGGGATTTTTTTTACAGTGTGGAAGTAACATTCGTTCATTCCATAAAATTGCCAGAGCGATGGAAAAACCTGATTATCCAAAATGTTCATGTAGGCGTCGGCGTTCAATTGACCAGGAACAACATGCAAAAGTACCAGACCATACCATGAAAAAAAACGAAACAAGAAGTCGAATTTAATGCAAACCCGCTTGTGTCCGGTCCATTATTGTAGGGTAGTGTGTATATATATATAGCATAATAATCATTACAAATTTACTTAAAATATAAAATATTAACATAATAAGTAGGTACATAGCTATTGTATACCTGTGAATCCGAAATTCATGGGAAATCCGTCTGTGGATTCGATCATAAATCTGTTAAACAAAGAAAAGGCTTTATCATTAAGGTGATTTATGTTGTAACATTGCAAACTACTCCTGAAAAAGTCATTAGCTCAGAAACATTCTTTAACAAACTTGGAACTATTAATCTTAGTTATAATATGACAATATTAGAGTTCGTTTTAACTTCATTAATATCAGTGATGTTGTAAACATTTCCAAATCAGACGCTGTGGAAAAATTTAAAACGAGCAGTGTTGTAAACATACAAAAATTCTATACTCTTGAGTAAAAATTCGAAATACCAACAAAAAGGATAGCTGCAATTGAAATCTTGACCTTGTCAAGTCTTGTGCGAACCTTTCCAATATTTTTATGGTGTCTGGAAAGTAACCCAAACATAAACTAAAGCAAATCAGAATGTACGCAAAGAAGTTAAAGAATAGGTTAGTGTTATATTTGAATAATAGATGTTGCTTGAATGCATGTCATTGCCTAAAACTTATCCCTTTTATTTCAGCGTGATTTAATTTGTATCATATCAATTGCGCCTCTTCTTTCGTTTCTTATTTCTCACGCACAACGTTTGAGCCCTATCATTTAAATATCGCTATTTAGTGTTGATTGCAATTGCTTTTACAGGCTTTCTTCGTTTACATCCTCAACCCCCTGACATATCGTGGATATGGTCTTTTTAGTGCATTTTCGTTAGTTATTATGCTCAATCTTGGTTTTACATCACTGCCGAAAGAGAAACGTCATTAATCTAGGTTAAAGTCATTCGCAATAGTTTTTTTGTTGATGCACAACATTGTTATTACGATCTAAACTGTATAAATTTCAACCTTATCCGAAAATTAAATGACGTGATTCCATGTTCAAGAAATCAGCAATCTTCAACATCCCTAGACACAAGCGATTATCAACCTTTTTCACCTCACTGCACACATAAAGTAATTACTAAAATTTCGCGAAACACCAAAATACAGGGTAATTTTTAAGTAAGAATACAATTTCAACACACTTTGTAACAGCGACAGTGTAAGATATTTATGTTAGCTGTAACAGAAGTATACGTGAATGTTTCGAGTTTTTTTTTAGAGGTAGTCACAGATGTTTTATGTGTGCACCCTTAGTAACACTACACACATCAAACAGTTAACCCATTACAAATTTTTAAAAATCAATCGTAAATTAATTTTCTGGTTGGAGATTCTTTTCCAAATCGTGATCGAAAATGCCGTTGTACAATGGTGACAGATTCTATTTTGGGGCTCAATTTAAGAACACAAAACGTCTTCTCCAATGCAGACCTTGCCATTTCCACTGACTAATCACGTGACACGCTCACTATCGCCTACGTCACTTCGCTCGTGAGGGGGACACAAACTTTATGAGTATACCTAGCCAACAGTTCAATTTGGGGACCGTGTCTTAAACTATTCCTGTTTTACAGCATCTGGAAGCTGTATACGTACTTATGAATCATCCTGTATATTACATTTTTTACCGATTTGACAAAACAGTATGTATAATTTTGATTTATTTACTGAATGGAAATAATAGTAATTACCTACCTTTTTGCTCCTACCATAAGGGTTATAAAATTTATATTAGAGATAGTTTATGTGGGACACAATGACTATAATTCAGTATACAGGGTGGTCCCGAATTCATGGTACAAACTTTAATGGTAGGTACAGGACATTGTAACAATGATTTATTGTATAGGAATGTATAGTCGCAAGTGACGCGGTGAGGCGAAAACAGGGGAAATAACGGCCGAAAGGAAAAACAAAGATTTTATTGAAAGCGTTGTTGACAAGTGTCATGTTTACAGTAATTGTTCAAAATTGCGTCCACCAGTATCGATACATGCTTGACAGCGTCGGTGGAGCGATTGGCGTACACGTTCAAAGATGCCTGGTATTTCACGCACACCTGCAGCAGCTACAGATAAGCGAGCGACGAGATCCTCATCTAAGTCAACTGGAGTCTCATAAACAAGATGCTTTAGATGTCCCCATAAAAAGTAATCGAGGCTCGATAAATCGGGAGATCGGGGTGGCCAAGGGACTGGTCCACCACGCCCAATCCATCGAGTACCAAACGTGGCATTCAGGTAATTCCGTACATCAATGCTGAAGTGTGCTGGCGCCCCATCGTGCTGAAACCACATGCGGTTACGAATGGCGATCGGAACATCATGCAGCAGTTGTGGTAACACTTCTTTCAGAAAAATAAGATAGCTTCCGCCAGTGAGCCGCGTGGGTAGTAAGTATGGGCCAATCAAAAAGTCGTTCACAATACCAGCCCACACATTAATACTGAAACGTTGTTGAAACGCATGTCGACGCGTTGCATGTGGATTATCGGTTGCCCACACATGGGAATTGTGCGCATTAAAGACACCCTCGCGTGAAAATGTCGCTTCATCTGTAAATAGCACATAATCTACGAAATCCGGCTGCAACGCACATTGCTGCATCACCCACAGGCAGAAGTTCACGCGGCGAGGATAATCTGCCGGATTCAATGCTTGTACTTTCTGAAAATGGAAGGGGTGTAAGCGATTTTCGTTTAACACTCTGCATACAGTCTGATGACTCACACCTACGTCACGCGCAACAGTTCTTGTGCTTGACTCGGGTCTATCAGCCACAATGTTCAAGATGCTTTCTTCCAGCCTTGGAGTGCGTACAGCTCTTACTCGACCAGCGCCATGTCTGTTGACGTCGAACGCACCTGTTTCACAAAGTTGACGATGTAACCGTTGAAAAATTCTATGATCCGGCATTCGTCGATCAGGATACTCCGCGCGATACATTCGTAACGCAGCTCTGCCGTTACCATTTGCACGGCCGTACATGTAATGCATGTCTGCTTTTTCTGCATACGTAAAGTCACCCATCGTCTACGGCAGCACAATTGTGAATGGCGCTTTTCCCTATTGCGATGCATCATGTTCAACAGCGGCTAGACATCTACTGCCCTCTACCGGCAATGATACCAACCGATCACTCCATTTCTCTTTCCTTTTATTTCCCCTGTTTACGCCTCACCGCGTCACTTGCGACTATACATTCCTATACAATAAATCATTGTTACAATGTCCTGTACCTACCATTAAAGTTTGTACCATGAATTCGGGACCACCCTGTATAAGGAAATGAATAAAAAATATATAATGAGCTTTTTACTCAATATTTATAAGAATGAGGTGAATTGATAGGATTTTGGGCCGTCTTATACCCGAACAATTATAGTTACTTCAAATCTTATCAGTCGTCTACCGCAACGTCTTTGTTAATGGGGTTCTTCTTGTCTTTCGGCCAATTTGGTGGGAAACTCAGCCATTACTGTGTGAGTCCTGTATGGTTGCTTCCCCGAGCAGTTCCCCTATTCTACACTTATAAATTCATAACAATTTGTAATAAAAAATTATCGTAAATTACTTATACGGGTGATTATTTGAAATTATTTGTGAAAATACTTGTCAAAAGTTCAAAACCAAACCACTTAAATAAAATACATTTTACACAATTAAAATCACCATCTATAAAACACATCAGTGCCATTCCAGTAAATACAATAGTGTGGCACGACACACCAGTTGAAAATCTCTGCCCTAGAGGATATAGAATCGGTTAAAAAAAGGTAAGGAAGCATACTAGTACCTAATAGAAAGACAGAAAAAAAGTGGGATTTAGATTAAAAAGAAACTGAAGAAAAATTTCGTAAGCGTGTGTTCTTTCTGATACGCCTATATTTAGAAAAGTGGCATTTTTGATGGCGCAGATAAACCAGAAAAAGTCCATATGTACTTAATTCGAAATTTGTGTGGATTGTTCGGGGGATTAGTTATTTTTAAAATTATGATTGGGATTGAGCTTATAAATTGCAAGTTGCATGAAAGTTGTACCCTGTGCGGATTGTATTGTAATAATTGTGAATGCACAATTTCGAGAAATGGACATTAAAAAAATTACAATTTTGAATCATACTCGTATATTGGATTTTATTAATATTTCTGTTATTTACTTATCGTGTAGTGAATTTATCTTTTTTTCTCTGTCAGTAAATCTCTCGATTTGTATACCCATTTACTTAACTTTTTATGCTTGTATTTGGTGCAGCTTGATAAAATATGTTAATTCGCGTAAACGTAATTATAAATCACAACTTCAGTATATTTGAAAGAACAACATCTACATTTATTTTCTAACGACTACTATACACAAGAGTGTCACGATGCAGAGACAACTAAGTTATTTTATTTAATCTCGTATCGGCGTGCAACATCATATGACCTTTTGCGCCATAAAACCAACCAACAGACCATCATTCTGTTTTAGAAAAAATGTGCCAACTTACACCTAAACGTGATAAAGATGGCACGCAACAAGAGTTTTAATTATTTCAGGAATTCTTGTAATTCAAATCAAGCATATTTCTTTTGTAATACCATAATGCACTTTTTGAGAAACCTATCATTGTCTCTACGAGGTATCTCGTCAGTAGCAATACTGACTAACTCGTGATAGACGAGATATCTCATCATTAGAAAAGACTATTACTTACCAAATATCTAACTAACGATATCATATACCATATAAGTAACGATAATAAATATTTCAATGACAAGATATCTCATCTTATCAAAACCGCTTGGAGGGTGAAAATAAAACTTTTTTTGGATGTTTTGATTATTGAATTCATAGGACTCGATTCAATGTAAAAAGCACCATCTCTCCATCACCTATTTTTGTAAAAATAAAATCCCATCTCTTCAGATGCCACTGACATAAAGCTCCATAAAGCTTGTTGGTGGGAAATTCTCCAACCACATCCTTCACCTCATTGTCCTACCTGAAACTAACTCATACTTCCTCCTTAAGGTGCCCAAAGGCGTGAAAAATGCAGATGGCTTGACTTTGTGCCGCGGATGCTTCCATACTTCCCCGCGGAATTCGTTAAGATCACAATGGTGGCATTTGCGCTATGAGACCAGCATTGTCGTTAAGAAGGATGTGTGGCAGCAAGGAGGCGTGGATGGTTTGACATTGATTTACTCGGCCTTGACAATGTGTCGCGGTGACATATCTTGCAATTTGTTACTCCGCTCTTTGAGTGAATAAAATGTGTTTAAAGTAAGACTAAGTTTTAAAAAACTGAGCCGACAATTTGTAAAGGTCGAGGTCACGTGACAATGCCTATGCAAAGATTTGGCGTCTTGGGTAACATTTTGGTTCTTCTATAGCTTTAGTATATGTTCTGATAAAATATTGGCATTTAAGTTCTTTGCTAGTTGTGATATAAAACATTACAGCATGTTTTCTTTTGCTTAAAGCTTAAAATAAGTTAATTGTTCAAAGGTTTCTGTTATTAAATTACGTTTTTCATAAAGCAATCTGCGTATTACATTTTTTGAGCCCGTATCTGAATACGTTGAAAAAGCCAATTTTGACGAAAATGTGCAATGTTTTTTTATTCTACTAACAAATTTCCTGTATTTTTGTGCTTCTAAGACAGTTTAAGCTTTCAATGTGCGACTAATAGAAACAAAGTTAGGTCAATTTAAATTTGAACGAAATCGTCAATTACACCGGAAGTAGCATAACGAAACCGGAACTAATAATAAGAATATTTTATTTTTACCTTAATTTCTACCTTTTATCTGTTATAGTAAGTTAAAACATATAAAAATTATGTTTCTATAAATTGGCCACTACAATTTTTTAATAAAATTCACTTATTTGTTAAAAGAATTTCGCAATATCTTTACTACCTTGGATTTTGTTTACAAGCATTTTCCTCAGAATTACATTTTAGGCATAAACATTGAATTCCAGAAATGATAACTAAAACGTTATTGATGTATATTTATAAAAAATTTTATACACATTCGAAATAGTGTTTACTAGTACATGCACTAGAATCAAATTGATATCTTTATTTTTTTTTCTTATTTATGAGCTTGCATTTGAATATCAATGTTGCAAAATGGTCAAAAATCCTTTAACAATTTTTCATTGAGTCATAAAACCTTTACTTTTTTTTAATATATTTTTACTTCTAGAGGAAGCACTAGGTAACATCATGAAATTTACTCTGATTATGTTATTTTGCTGCTAATTTAAATTGTATGCCCAGTATCATTTTTCAAAATTTCGAGAAAAAAAAACTTTAAATTTACACACAAAATTTTATTTTTGTTAAATATATTTTTTTTAATTTCAATTATTGATAGTGCAAAATTAATTTTGAACACAAATAATTATAAAAATAATATTAAATTGCTTTTGCATAGCATTTTTTTTAAGTGCTCCAAACGTATGCAGATACCTTAAGGATATAATGGGAGGTTTATGAATTTGGCTAAAAATAAATGTTTAGTTAGCTATTTTTTTGTCTTATAGACATATTGCAACTTATGCTTACATCCTTATGTAAATGGGAACCACCATTGATCAATGGGTTCACCCACTGTGCTTGCAACCTGGGAGTTGTAGGTTGTGCAGGTTTGATTCCTGTAACTTGAGTCTTATCTTCTGTATCAGTAAAACTTTCCTTGCGTGTATTTATCATTAATTGATGTTCTCTACCTAGTGTTTGGCTCAGCTTGTCGAAATATGACTCTTGCACCATAAGAAACGAACTCAAACAACTTTATTTTAATCCGTACCCTTATAGCCAACAAACTTTTTATACTTCTATTGCCTAAGTAATGATTAAAACCGATCTATCCCAAATCAAATTTTTAAAACCTCTGCAAATAAAATTTTGTTTTTGTACAATTTCCTATTATTGCAGGACGATTTGAGATAGAAAAATAAAATGTTTAATTGAAGAATATATATTTGAGATTTGAAGTGGGTATTGAAGACAACAGTTTACCTTATATGATGTGGTCCTGGACTGCAGGTGGTTGCTCGAGTACCTGTAGCCGGACCTGTTCCACCGCCAACCAGGGTGGTGATGCCGGACGTTATAGCGTCTCTGATTAGCTGAGGACAGATGAAGTGAACGTGGGTGTCGATAGCTCCAGCGGTCAGAATTAGGCCTTCGCCAGCTATCACCTCCGTGGCCACGCCAAGTGTCATTCCTGGGGTCACATTGTCCATGATGTCCGGGTTTCCTGCTTTGCCGATCCCACTGATTTTCCGATTCTGAAACATTGAACTATCATTGATGAGAGTGAATTTTGAAGAGATTAAAGAACTCCTGATAGAATTTTATGCATTGCCTATTACTTGGATCTTTGAGTCCAGTAAGATTGTATAATCATTGATTAGAACTTATTGTACGGAGGCATTTTATTCATTCCCTATTTATATTCCTTACGCACTTGAGTTCAGTAACATTGCACAGTCATTGATGAGAGCGGAAGATACAGATATTTTATTCATTCCCTATATTCCTCACATACTTCAGTTCAATAAGATTGCACAATCATTGATGAGAGAGGATGGTATAGACATTTTATTCATTCCTTATGTATATGCCTCACATATTTCAGTCTAGTAACATTGCACAATCATTGATGAGAGCGGAAGATACAGACATTTTATTAATTCCTTATATTCCTCACATACTTCAGTTCAATAAGATTGCACAATCATTGATGAGAGAGGATGGTATAGACATTTTATTCATTCCTTATATATATATGCCTCACATATTTCAGTCTAGTAACATTGCACAATCATTGATGAGAGCGGAAGATACAGACATTTTATTAATTCCTTATATTCCTCACATACTTCAGTTCAATAAGATTGCACAATCATTGATGAGAGAGGATGGTATACACATTTTATTCATTCCTTATATATATGCCTCACATATTTCAGTCTAGTAACATTGCACAATCATTGATGAGAGCGGAAGATACAGACATTTTATTAATTCCTTACATTCCTCACATACTTCAGTTCAATAAGATTGCACAATCATTGATGAGAGAGGATGGTATAGACATTTTATTCATTCCTTATATATGTGCCTCACATATTTCAGTCTAGTAACATTGCACAATCATTGATACGAGGGTATGACGGAGTAGAATCTATGAACTTCTAATAGCCTCTTATTCATTCAATATTCCTCTTACCTTTCAGCTCAATAACATTACACAATCATTGATGAGGAAACATTGCATTAATGGATCAAGGAACTACTGATAATATTTCATTCGTTCTTTACTTCTCATCTTTTTCAGCTCAATAAAGCAACGTAATCATTGATGAAAAGAGCCATCAAGGGACTACTGGTATTATTTTAATATTTTCTTATTCCTCACATCTTCCAGCCCTACAATATTGCAATCATTGAAGATAATGGATGGATCGTGGGATTACGATAGTATTTCATTCCATATTCTTCAAATAGTTTAGTCCAGCACAGTTGAATAATCATTGCTGAAAAAGGATGGTACACAAGGATCAAGGTATTACTGACATTTTTTTTTAATGGCAGAGAATAAAACAGACGTTACACAAACAGAGCAGGAACTGTGTATAATAACGTGAGAATCCAATATCTCAAACAAGGCCGGAAGCTGTCTCATGTGAAGGGGCACCAGTGAGAGGACCATCATCACCCCTAAAGGCGGACAGCTCAATTCTACGTCCATGATTTACCCGGGATTCGAACCCATGCCCATCAACTATGCAGACTGGGCGTCGGTATTACTGATATTATTTTGTTCATTCCTTTCTCCTCACATCTTTCAATTCAGAAAAGTTATACAGTCATTGATGCGAAAGAGAGGGATCAAGAGATTACTGATGTTATTTTAATCATTTCGTATTTCTGAGATCTTTCAATGGAGTAAGACTACACAATTATTGATGAAAAAAGATGGTAGAGGGATTACTGATATCTTTGTATTCAATCCTTATTCCACACATATTTGAGACCAGAAACTAAACAAACATTGCGGATAATCGATGGTTAACGCCCGGTGCACACATCCGGTTTTTCAAAGTGCAGCAATGCTGTGGCAACGCAAGTGCGGTCTGAGATACATTAGATCCAATGGAGTAGTGAACACATGCCTCCGGCGCCGCTGCGGCGCCGCACGTCCAACTTGTGTGTAATTTGTACCAGTTCCCAATGGCGCAGCAGCTCGCGTCTCCGTTCTGAAGTATACACACGCGTCTCCGTTCTGAAGTAACTTGTTTTCATAAATAAATGGAATATAAATAATAATTAATAATTGGTTGTATCCAGTACCGTCTATTTTGTTTCAAAATATATTTTTTATACACCAAGTAAACGAAATAAACACGTTTTCTTCGATAGAATATTTATTGCAAATGGCGCGAAATGAGTACTTGCGTCATTTCACGGTTATGTGTGTATAGTTGGGCTTCTGTATCACACACAGCGGTGCCGCACGTTGAAAAACCGGATGTGTGCACCGGGCTTAAGACGAATCGAGGGATTACTGATATTATTTTATTCAATCCCAATTCTTCAAATAATTTAGTCCAGTAAAGTTAAACGATCATTTCTGAAAAACTATGGTAAACAGGGATCATGAAATTACTGATATTATTTTATTCGTTTGTTACTCCTTAGATCTTTCAACTAAGAAAAATTACACAATCGTTGGTGAGAAAGAGGGGATCAGGGGACTGCTAATTCAAAACTATTATTGTTATTTCATTCAGTTTCTACTTCTGAGATCTTTCATAGCAGAATTGATGGGAAAATATAACAAATGGAGGAAAAGGAGCTACTGATATCAGTTAATTCATGCCTATTCCTCCCGTTCTTCGTTCCAGTAACTGTATACAACTTTCACTGAGTTTGTAAAATTGTATCTTAGAAAAATCCTTAAAGGTCAAGAGGAATGTGATAAGATTTCTTCCTTCCTGGTGCTTCTTATCTTCCTGTCTCGTTTTCATTACACATTTATAGATAAAGATCCTTACGAGGGAGATATAATGAAAGGTGAAGGGACTTAAATAAATTAGATCGTATGATATTTCTTCCCAATAACATACAATCACTGATGGCAAATAGTGATAAAGAGGTTTCGGAGAATTTGTGATATCAGATTGTTACTCCAATATCTCAGATCTTCCAGCCCTGTACATTTATAGTCGCTAATTATCCTCTGTATAGCAAAAGCTGATCCTAGAGCGACCAACCAATTAACTTGTAACATGCAATGAAATTATTTTTGAAGATAAGAACTGAGAAAGATATTAAGGCACTCATGATAAGGTTTGTGTCTTCCCCGATACTTGGTGATACTACATGTAGCAGTAAGAAATTGTAAGTCAAGATTTCCGATTCGAAGAGCAAGGAAATGCTAATATGTTCGTGCATGCTTCGTATACCTGAAAAAGCAAGGAAATTCTAATTCTTTTGAGTATTTCCTGATATTTCTTATATCTGTACTGCACAATTGCAAAATCAATTATTAGAACGATGGTAAATACGAATCATATGTTATTGACCTTAGTTTATTCATTATCGATTACCCATATCTCTCAGCCCTGTAACTTTACCAACCACACATAAGGCTTCGTAGTTCAGGGTACCGACACCACTTTATGCCTTTCCTGGTGCTGCTAATATTTTGTTGATTAACAGAACAAAGATTTTCGGGTCAGAGCTGCTGCGGATCTTTATAACATACGCTTTTGTGATCTCGTCGAAGTAAGGACGCTTCTCAGAGAGATTCCCTAGAGATCCAGAGCTGCTGCGAATCTCTATAACATACGCCTTTGTGATCTCGTCGAAGTAAGAACGCCTCTGAGAGAGATCCTCTAGAGATCCAGAACTGCTGCGAATCTCTATAACATACGCCTTTGTGATCTCGTCAAAGTAATGACGCCTCTAAGAGAGATCCTCTAGAGATCCAGAGCTGCTGCAAATCTCTATAATGTACGCTTTTGTGATCTCGTCGAAGTAAGGGTCTCTAAGAGAGATCCTCTAGAGATCCAGAGCTGCTGCGAATCTCTATAACATACGCCTTTGTGATCTCGTCGAAGTAAGGAAGCCTCTAAGAGAGATCCTCTAGAGATCCAGAGCTGCTGCGAATCTCTATAATATACGCCTTTGTGATCTCGTCGAAGTAAGAACGCCTCTTAGAGAGATCCTCTAGAGATCCAGAGCTGCTGCGAATCTCTGTGAGTTATTGTGATCTCGTCGAAGTAAGGACGCCTCTCAGAGAGATCATAAAAGACCAAGGAATTGGTAAGTTTGTGCCGTTCCTGTTACTTCACGAATTGCTCTCCAAGCCTTATCAAGAGCCGCGTCAACCCTGATGGAATAGTAGCGGATTAGCAACAGGAGGGTTGTGAGTTCGAATCCAGCCCAAGACCGCAGTGTAGAAACGGGTCTGGTGTATGTTAAATCTGTCGTGACCTCAAATTTCCTCAAGATTCCTAGTGTGGGAGTCTGGAGAGTAGCATGCACGCTCACATTGGAGTAACTCAAAGGTCTGTTTGCAAAGATCTGGAATCTATCCCGAAGAGAAGGATATCGTCATATAGCGTGACAGAAAATGCTTCTCATTAATACTTGTCAGTAAAAATAACGAATTTTCATGGGTTTCCAAAAGACTAATCAGTTACAGATTTACGTTTATTTGTAAATACGAGCTTTATTATGTAAAGAAACTAAAAATCCACGTCGCATCTATCGGATTTCAGCATTCAAATATCATGAAATAACTGGATTCAGGTGCTAAGAAAAATTTATTTACTGAAATCAACAATTAGCTACTTTGATGGTTTCATTAAAAAATACAGATGAATGCTTTGCCCATGGTCGAAAAAATATTTACCCCCATTCATGAATATCGAAAAATTACAAAAAAAACAAGATTAAACGAGAACCCTGCTCCGATTTCCAGACATTTCTTTTGTCATCCGCTGGGCAGAAACACCACCATTAGAAAATACCGTAACTAACCGAATAAAAAAATTAATTAATTCCTCACGACTAAATTACTCTCTTGGGTGGTTTTATCGCGGAAGATTTATAAAGAAATTTAATCTTCCTTCGCACTAGGCGACGCGGAGTATCCCGATCATTTCGGAGATGAATGGACCCCAATGAATGCGAGAATATCCGTTAATACCTAATACTCTGCATGCTATTGGTGGTAGCACTTTCCATAGCAATAGTAATTCTTTAAAAGCTTATGTGATTTATGATCCGAAGATTCATTGGAGTGGAAAAGACAAACGATCGTTTTAATCCATATGTGCCCGTGCTTACACACAAAAATACCTCCTCTTCTGCACTTATTTGAAGAGAGGAGATTATTATTAAAATGGAAACGATTCAGAAAACGTGTAATCCACGAAAAAAAATGGTTGATTTTTTTTTTTACCAAAAGAATTGAGGGGAAAATAATTCATTTTGTCCTGGTAGTGGATACTTTGAATCGGATAATTGCTACGAACTTCGATGGAGAGTTATGTTTTGGTTATGTATTGACCCAGATTGAGGTTAACATGTCGGAGTTTTTTAAGTCATTGCTGTCCAATAATAATGGAAGAATAATGAAAGATTTAGCAGATTGGGAATTACCAAAAAAATCGAATGGAAAAGAACTCTTTTTATTCTTGTGGATATTTTGAATCGGATAATTGCTCGAACTTCGATGACAAGTTATGTTTTGACGATGTATTGATCAAATTGAGGTTCATATGTCGGAGCTTTTAGGTTATAAATATATAATGATTGTAGAAGAATAATGATGTGTTTTTACATTGGAAGAAATTTGAGGTACATATAAATGAATGAAAAGGTGTTGATATGTTGCGAATGAAAAGCTTGTTGTATCAACTTAAATGTAGGGTGGTAGTATTTCTGTAGTGCAATGTGTTTAATATGGCTTGTTTTTGGTTTAGGGTGTAAATTTGGTGAATGGGGATACAGCTCAGGTGACTCGTCATATGACCGTGATTTAAAATTACATGGTGTCCTCGGATATTTTCCTTTAGGATTGCGTACTCGTGGCGTGGAAATTTGCGTACTCTTGGCCACCCTACCTGCGTACTCTTACCCTCCATGTAGGGCAAGAGTACGCAAATTTCATTTATTTTTTTATTTTTCTTACTTAAATGATAAGAGGTAAAAATCATGTAGCCTAGATTTATTGATTCAGGGTTAAATAAAGTTCATTGTGTAAAATTTTGAAGCCTATATCTTAATTCGTTTACTTCTTATTTTAAAAAAAACACTAGGTGCGTACACTTTTCCTCCTTTCCCCTACCTAGAATTGCTATACCTGTAGCTTGTTTTTATCATACGATTCCGGAAGTTCAACAATAAAATTTCCGAGAATTAAATTCAGAATCGATATGTATTTTGAACGCGAATAAGGATAAATGTCAAGCGTCGCCAAAACAACGGTAAGCCATATTTTAAGGTCACCCTGATACGGTATCATGCGAGTGCAATTGGGTACCGTGAGTAAAATCTTCGTTTTCTGTCTGATTTGTCTGCTACTAAAAATCTCAATCATAATTTTTTTTTATTTTAAAAATGCGTACAAAATTTATGTAAGTGTAAGCTACAAATAATTGTTATGTTTTTTTTTAACTATTACAGAGGGAGATAAAGATACATGAGTAGATTATATTAACATCATTACTTCTTATTCCATTATGTAGATGTATCTATACACTTGTACAAAGCTGGTCCAGAAAGTAAGTACCGTTTGCACATATCTTTCACGCATCTGATAGCACGAGTGTCGCGAATGCGTAGTTGCATCCTTCAACTCGAGAACGAATTAGCCTAACCATTTTATTTGTTTACGTTAAAGTTTGAAGTCATTGCTTGTCGGTAATCACGTTTAAAACAATCGATCGGCCCGCCAGCTGTGAAATTAGCATATAAAATTCTCTGACAGTCCCAAAACAAGGTGCACAGGATTTTTCTTGAAGAAAAAGAAAACTTTGCTTTCTTGGGTTTCGGGGAACCAGTATTCCAGTGACTGTCGTTTTGTTTCTGGTGTCTCATAACAAATCCATGTTGCAACGCTTGTGACAATCCTTTTTTTTAAATGATTTCCTTCTGTCGCATAACGCTGAAAAAACTCCAAGGCTGTTCCCATGAGTTTCCGTTTTTGAACGTCCATTAGTGTTTTCAGTACAAATCGCAAACACAATTTTTTGTAGTGCAAATATTCAGTCACAATTTTGCGTAATAAAGAGGTTGAAATGTTTTGAAAATTCATTGATAAATCGTGAATCGCCTATTGGAACAAATTTTGTTGTATCGATGCAAAATACCAATTCTTCGGTGATCAAAGACGGGCATCTACTGCGCTCCTCGTCGTGGACATTTTCCCTTCCTTAGTTAAACATCCTAACCCACTTTCACACCATACATTCACTCATCGTGTTCTCTCCGTAAGTTTCACTTATCTGACACTAAATTTCACAATGTCCAACATTTCTCACATTCCAAAACTTGATAACGGATCTTATTTCACACCTGGCGGGCCGATCGATTAATTCAAATATGATTACCGACAAATAATGACTACATACGTTAACGTAAACAAAAAAGTGGCTTGGATAATTTGTTTTCGAGTTGAAGAATGTAACTACACATGCGCGACATTCGTGCTGTCAGAGGCGCGTGAGATATGCGCAAACGGTACTTACTATCTGAACCAGCTTTGTAGACTGCTCGATTTTATACAGACCACACATGGATTTGTGTGTGCCCTTGATGGTAAAAACGGTGTCGATATTTATGAAATATTGCTATTTTCTTTCCCGTTCAGAGTAGTTCTTTGTGTTGATCCAGTGCGACGTTAATTCAACTACCTACCTGCCTATCCCATCGGAAGTAGGTTTGTGACAATAAATTAGCATGCTATTAAAAGCTGAAAGGTTTTCTGATAAATTGATCGCCGTTTCTTTTGTTCAGTCCCATTTACATAGCGCCGTCATCGTTCCCTGTAATTCCGTTTCTCTGTTCAATGCGAATGTGGTCGCAGCAGGTGTAGATTGGGTAACAAGTGTATGGCCCATTTCCATCTGTGACAACGCACGTCGGAAGAAGTATAGATGCGGCTTAATATTGCTGAAAAAAATTCTAAAACAGCATTGCAATTTGATTCAGCAGCTTGCAGTGTTAGTTATTGGAAATCGTAAAATCAGTAGATGTTTCAGTCACAAAGATATTTGAAACCGGGTCCCTTCATTTTTTATGTTTATTGATCTATGAACGTCTAATTTTGAACTCAATCCCATAACTCTTATTACACATAAACTTAATTAGCGATTCTCTGGTACTATGTTAGGAAAAAACTTTTAACTCTCAAGAATAGGGTTTAATGTAATCAGTTTAACTACTAAAACTGCTTATGCAGTGAGTCAAATAATCAATAAAAGTGTTTGCTTGTACAAGCAAAGTTTATACGATCGCTCAATTTAAAGTAATAACAAATTAAAACTTAAAGCAGCGAGTATAATGCAATGCACAAACCTTTATACCAACATCAGCTTTTACGATGCCTTGTATTGGATCCACGATAAGACAGTTAGTAATGACAGTATCCAGAACTTCGTGACTCACTCTGATCGACGCTTGACCCATGCCATCTCTAATTACCTAAACATAAATGGTAGAATTATATTCAGGTTCCTAATCCTGAATCGTTTCTTATTCAATATAGTCCGGCTATGGCGAGTTGGCATTTGAGTCACGTATATTTAAACCAGTCTGTATTGAGTGCATAATAAGAGGATCCCACAATTGGCAGTCCTCACGCTGGATTTGTGTGGAAGTTTGGAGAGTGGGATGCCTGCTCAGGTGTTGCTACGTCATCTGACCATGGTTCAAAATTACGCGGTGTTTTCATCGGATCTTTCTCTTAAGGGATTGATCCCATCGTCAATAGCCCGTTGTGTTGCTCTAGTACGACGTTGATTAAAAATTACCAATTACCCACAATTGTCATTAAGGAGGATTCTGATGCCAAATTTTCGTTCGGTCCTGGAATTGGTAATTTTTTAATTAGCGGCGTACTAGATTAACAGAACGGGCTATTGACGGTTCGGTCCTGGAAGTGACAGCAATGACAACATGTTGAGGAAAGAAAAACAGGGTGATTGCCACACTTGGCTTTGGAATATGCCTGTCTTTTCCCTACTTGAGCTTGCTACTTTCCAGAAACGGACTCATCTAAGATCTGCCTTCTCACCAGAGCCTCGATCAAATCAGTGCTTATCTTAACAATAGAAAGATCTGATCTCACCTTGCCACCTCCAAATTTGCACTCTTCGCCATACACAGCGTAATCTTTCTCGATTTCTATCACTAGACTTGTATCGCCGAGACGAACCTGCAACAAGTAAGTGAAATGATGTAGTCACTGGTAGTAAGTGAGGACTTATGATAGTGAAAATAGTTGAATGAAGTAACGAAAGCAATTAAAAGGTATGTGTATTTGTTGTTCTGAGGGATTAATGAACGCACAAATATTATAAAACAGTGAGCTTGTGGGGAACTAATACAAAAATTAAATTACACTGCAGTGGAACGAATAGAGAGCTATATCCTTAGTAATTTTGGGTTCAAGCAATCTATCTCCTACTAAGTACTTCTAGGTTCAAGGACATTCACTTTCTTTCCATTTCATCACTTTTGGTGACTGGTAGGTGTGTATATGAACTGTACTCTTAATATCAGGGGATAGAGTGGAAATTAGGAGAGTACTAGCTGAGGTGTTGACCTCGTCAAATAACCGTGATATGAAATTACAAGGCGTTTCTTCGTTTCTTACAACTCGGGATCGATCACGGACCATCACAAATAACCCGTTTTATTGCTCCAATGTGACATATATAGTTTGTTTGCTTTTTTTTATTGTTTCGATTAACACGAGATTTGGAAGTAGTAGGAACGATTTCAAAATATTTTAATTTTTAAGAACATTAGCATAGCCGTGAGAGCAAAATTCTGTCTAAAATCTAATTAGCATAGCATCGGTGCTATTTTCTTTGATTTACAAGATAACATGGACAAGATAACAGTTACAAGATGGAGATATGGAGGATTTACACATGGAGATAACATTTACAAGACAATATTACAAGATGGTACATGGGAGTTAAAAATAACAGAATGCATGAGTAAAAAAACTAAATTTTGGTAATGTTATCGATAGGGTCAATGAAAATACGTGTTCTTCAAATTATTATTGTTCAAAAAGAACTCGTTAGATGGCAGCACCACTAAGAAGAAAATCTTTATATGAAAATTGGCATAATTTCTATTGATGAAACTAGCTAAACGGCAGCACATATTTAAAATTTGCTTTCCAAAATAAAAAATTTATCTTTAAACTTATAAAATTTATATTAAGGAATGCTCAAAACTTTCTGGATTCACAATCGGAGCATTTAACAGACTTTTTGGTTTTTAAAAATTGGATTTGAATTCTAAGTAGATCTATGTAACAGCACTGATTATTTCACTTTTTATTAATTTGATTTCATATATAGCTTGAAATTTTTTTATAAATATACTTAAAATCCTCATCATGCTCAATTTAATAAACGAAAATTTTTAACTGATAAAATTTCTCATGCCCGCCTAAATAATTATCTCAGGTAGTTAAAAATCCTGTAGACAGAAGTTGCAGGATCCTTCTTATGAACTCTTATAAATACTCAGTTTGTGTTTATCGCTCCATAAATCCATGGTCTTTTTTTTTTTGCTACAAGTGTTATCAGTTGCCTGAAGATCAATCTTAAAAATTTCGAGTTCTTACGAAACAAACTATCTTGCTGACGAGTTCTCTTAAAGATAATTTCTCTTGAATCACAGCCATATTTTACTGTAATAGGTATTGTAAATATGCTTCGAGCATCAATTAATCGTAATACGACGTTCATTATGACCTTTTAAGAAACAATTCGTTTGTGTTATTGCAATTTTTTGCTATAATAAAGAAATTATGAGACGTTATAAAGCGCTCAGAGTAAGACATTATTCTTCTCCTATGTTGGAAATTTCGAGTTCTTACGAAGCATAAAATGTCTGTTTTGCCGATGTGTTACTGTATAATTTCTGTTTCGTTGCAACCATATTTGACAATAATAAAGATATTTGGATGTGACGTAATGGCTTTATGTTACAAATTCCGAGACATTATGAAAAATAAATTTGTTTAGCTTGTGAGCTAGTATTTTAAATTCCATTTATCTTGCACTCATTTTTAATATAATAGGGGTATTATAATTATACCTTGAGTGTACATTAGATAAAACATAGTGAGATAATTTGGGCTTTTAAATGTAGTTGTTCTTGTGGTATAACCATTTTTTACAGAAATAAAGGTATTTTGGCAGGATTTAATATGGTACTTAATATAAGGTATAATTCTTCAATGCTGGTTAGGTTTTATGGTATAAAGAGTTTGGGTTTTGTGGCGAAGCAGCTCTGGCCGCTCTTCAATGTTAGAAATTTCGAGTTTTACAAAACGTTTTTTAACAAGACGAGTTTCCGCAACGTCCTTAAAACAAGATTTCTTACACATAGAAACCGTTATTCACTACACGGCCGTTTGTGAAAATTGCAGAACTATGAACGAATCATGCGAATCGAACGAAACTTGCAGGAAAATCAATACAGGTCAGGATATGCAAAGGATTAAAATTACAAAGCGATCACTCATGTGTGAGCCAAGAAACACCCTCAAAACTTCCAAGTGAGTCATGTGTAAAAAGTATTGTAAAGGTGCGTTGGAATGTGTTTATCGTCGTTTGATTGCTGTAAATGATTGATTAGAAGTCAATATGCCTCGCCAAAAACGCAGAGTGCCATAAGGCCCGGTGCACATATCCGGTTTTTCAACGTGCGGCGCTGTTACCGCAACGCAAGTACGGTCTGAGATATATTAGATCCGATGGAGCAGTGCACACATGCCTCCAGTACCGCTGGGACGACGCACGTCCAACTTGCGTTCAATTTGTACCGCAGTTCCCCACGACGCCGTACGGTCGCCGCACATGAGTATCCGTTCTGAAGTACCTTGTTTTTATAAATAAAGGGAATGTAAATAATAATTAATAAATGCTTGTATCCAGTAACGTCTATTTTGTTTCAAAATATACTTTTTTTACACCAAGTAAGCGAAAGAAACACTTTTTTTGCGATAGAATATCTATAGCAAATGGCGCGAAATGAGTTCGTGCGTCATTTCACGGCTATGTGTGTATAGTTGGGCTTCCGGTGTCGCAGTGGTGCCTCATGTTGAAAAACCGGATGTGTGCACAGGGCCTAAGAGCAACTAACGGAGCCGCATCGGTGGCCGCGAGGGTGGACTTTCGTATCGTGATATCGCCACTCGCACGGATAGAACTTCTCTAGTTAAGAATTAATTGACGAAATATACGTCGATATCTGCCTTTGCCTAAATTTTGAGAAGTGGAAACATTATTTTAGAACCACGGCCCATGTTAATGTACCAAAATATTTGAAAATAAATACGTTTTAACCATACAGTATACTTACTTGAATCTATTACATCTCAGATATATATATATATATATATATCAATGATTCTAGTATTAGACATAATACAGGATGAATGCAGGGCGTAAAACTTAGCAATAACGGGCATTATTTAGTACCAAGGCTAATTAATAATAGCATAACTACGAGGTAAGAATGCATCAGGAATCTAACATATTATTTACACAAGCACAGTACATTTCCATAGTAAACTTCGCATAAAAACAATTACTTTATCTCCAACAGTAGGGCCGTAATTTTTTGCATACAAAAATCTTGACAGACGACAAGGCTCGGGGGATAAAAAAATATCCTAAAATGAAAACACATCCATTAAATCATGTTAAAATAATAATTAATTAAAATAAAAACGGTGGATATTCAGAAATATAAGAAATGAAAGCGCAATTTGTAAATATTTGCGATAGATTACATCCAAATGTGTTTATTACGTAATCCCATTAAGAATTAATGACGTCGCATGTTTCATTGTATGCTGCTCAAGTGTGTTACCTGGATTAATTATATAAATAGAGTGCTGATTAGGAGTCCGGCATGTAGTGTACTGTGAACAGTGAGCTATAAAATGTTTTCGAGGAGTCACTGCGTCTTGTCGATGACAAAGGGAGCAGATAAACAAACCACAGTTCAATCGAGGACGAATAATTGACCTGTGTGAAGGCTGATTTTCATTCCACCTTCTTCCTTGACCTCCTTGCTCACCAGATTGCCTATTGGCATGTCTGGGATGTTGTCATTAGGCAACTAGTTCATCAAAGACCTCCAGAAGACAGTGCCAATTAACTTCGGACTTGCCCACAATCTATAAACCAGGAACACCTCCGAATAATCTGATTCGATACCACAACTTGTAATAGCTTGTATTCCAGCTCATAAGAGCTTCACAGCGTACTGATTTTTCAATCGATCTTCTAATAAAATAGAGCATATAGCAGAGTCGCTGTCGTAAGATCTCAGAAGGGTAAGTCGCTGAATCTTAAGAATCATTGTGAGCCGATTGGCTATCAAAGCGAAGACTGGTGTTTTCAATCGCTCTAGGTGATCGCTTTAATCAATCAATGTCTTGCATCAAGATTGATACAGTTTTTCGGAAATTAATACCCGTTTGAGCATGCGCAACACTGTGGCAGTGGAAGGTGCACCGCTCAAGGTCAACCAGTTTTAGGGACTTGTCTGCCAGCTGTTTAAAGGTTATTGTTTTGGTTAGCAAGTAAAATGTCCAAGAAAATCGAGCGTCCTCCAGATTTGAAATGAGATCTGTGATCCGATTTCTAAACGCAAAAAAATGTGAGACCAGGCGGAATTTATTGTGAAATCAATGTAGTGTATGGTGATGTGATGGACAAATCCTGTGTGTGTCGTTGGTGCCGAAATCTTATGAGGGAAGAGAGAACGTCCACGGTGAGGAGCGATATGGCCACCTGTTAGTACGAATGAGCTTGTCAAGTCTGTCGACAAATTCATCAATTCATCAAACAAGATCGGCGTGTGACTTTGGATGAAATTCATGATAAATTTCACATGTGTCTCGCACTATCATTTACAAAGTGGTTACTGTCAACCTCAAATTCAGAAATATTTGTGCAAAGTGTGTGCCCCGCATGCTCAATGACAACCATAAAATCAAGCGAATGGCTTCAACGTTAAGCTTTATGGAGCGTTACTCAAATGAAGGATATGATTTTTTTTTCTCATGTTCTTACAGGAGATGAAACGTGGGATAGACGTGTAGATTAGCAACAACTAGATATAAAATAAATATTGGCTATTTATTGGGTTATTTATACAACCTTCTCTTGGATGCGATTCCCGAAGCCCATCCCATTCACTCTCGTCAAGATTTCAGGTAGATTATCCATTTCGAATGGTCCGTTACATAAGCTGTTTCCGCCCATTATAATCCTGTGAAAAACAAATAGGTATAAATTTCCAGTCTCTGATAAGTCAACAATGCAATTGTTTCGTCACTTACAAAAGAAACTGACTTTGCACCTCCGATTTCCACAAGGGTCACGTGCTTTTCTTCTCCTGGTTCGAATCTTACGGAATTACCTGCCGGAATATCCTAAGTGGATGATAAAGTGGTTATTACAGCTATTGCTGGAGTTTTTGAAAATCATGGAGTACGAAAAGAGATAAGAAATCTTGAACTAAAATGTTATCAACATTATCCATACCAATCTCATTCCATAGGATTTCGCTCTGTCAAATACGAGATTCTTGTTTGCTTCCAGGAAATGATAGTGGCTCCCGATCTGAAATGAAATTTGTATTTATTAGTCAAAATGTTATGTATGTATCAAAATGTATCAAAACTTAACAACCCCCAAGAGATCAGAATATCCTTCGATTTTTTTTTTATCTTTCAGTAGCGTGACATCGATGACGACTCTGGATGTCGGTATTGGATCGAAAGCAAAAGAACAAAATTTAATGCTTAGCTTTAAACAACTTAATAAGTCAACTTGATTGGATATTGTTTCCTTCCTCAAAGACTTTTTGGCTTCGTTTGGGACTTTGGAGAGTCGAGTGGCCACTCTAGGGTTGGTCTCTTCATCTGACGTTTACTCAAAATTACGGTTATTATCATTGGTTCTTTTCCTTCGGGATTAGTTCCAGATCGTTGCCAATAGCCAGTTGTGTTGCTTCAGTGCGACGTTAATTAACTGCCTGCCTACCATACATAAAATACTATGGCCAACATTTGAGCATATACACTATATGGAAAAAATATTTGTACACTGCACATTTTTCGGAAAAAGTGTTTATTATTCTATATAGTAACGGGTAAAAGCAATCTTTTTGCTTGCATTACAGATGCAACACTTCGAGGTATACTTTTCCACAAGTTCTCTGTAAGTCTGGGAAAGAATAGCTCGCCATACCTCTTGCAAGGCTGTGAGAAGATATTATTGGGAAGATTGGCTCGCGTGGCGTTGTCATACTCGTCGCTCCAGTTTATCCCACAAGTGCTCGATCAGATTAAGATCGGGGCTCTGAGCAGGCCAGTCGACCAAATTCACCTCATTTTCAGGAAACGAATCCAGCACACGTTTTGCAGTATGACATGGAGCTCGATCCTGCTGGAAGAAACAACCATCATTCCCGTTGTATTGCCATAGTATATCATAGGCAGGACCGAATGATCCAGAACGTTGAGGTACATGTCAGCGTTTATGGTAACAGGTACACAGAGCAATGGGCCAAATCCTAACCAGGAAAGACCTTCCCCACACTAAGTTGGATCCTCCTATGAATTTCTGCAATGTCCAAATACTTTTGTGTATATTGTAGCGGAAGCGTTCATGGAACCTGTAAATGGAATAAACCACCTGGTGGTCTTCTCGAAAAGGTATCTCGTCACCGGTAAACCTGACCAGACCTTCATTTACGCAACATCTCGTCATCCGAAGAACACTGACCAGATCTTGATCTCGTTATCAAGACAATACAGATTTTTTATGATGACGAGATATCTTGTCATTTGCAAAATTGACCTCACCTTGATGGAAGAGATGTCTTATCGAAACCTATTGGAGGGTTAAGAGCTTCGTGTTAATATTCAGATCAAGGGGTGATAATAATAAAAAATGTAATGCACTTAGATACCACAAAGATAATTGATGGTTTTTTAATTAACGTCGTATTAGAGCAACACAACGGACTATTGACGACTGTCCGGGATCAATCCCTTAAAGGAATTAAATCCGAGGACAACACCACGTAATTTTGAACCACGGTCAGATGACGAGGCAACACCTGAGCTGGCACCCCACTCTACAAATTTCCACATCAACTACCACAAAGGTGAATGTATTATTAATTCTTCAGGAACTCGGATAAAAATGCTCATTGATTACAGAGTATGCGATGCATTCATGCAATCAGAGGTTTCGTGATAAAAGCTGATTTCGTAAGAAGACGACGTGGATAAATTAATCACCTTCAGGGCAATCCTTTTCACTTTCATATTTCGTTTTTGTTTAGGGAACCTCGCTGTTAATTTTTTTAAATTTTACGCCTAAATTTTTTCGAATTTATTTTGATTAAATGTGTTACACAAAATCTTATTTAAAATTTTATATCCTCGTCTCCTTTTCATTCTCAGTAGTTCCATGCAATTTAGTTTACTAAATTAAGTTGATCAATCTTTCAAATCGTGCTAATCTTCAAATCAAGGGGTGATAATAATAAAAAATTTTAAGTACACTTAGATACCACAAAAGTGAATGTCGTGTTATTACTTTATGTTCAGAAACTCGGTTAAAGGTGCTCATTGATTACAGGTTATGCGATGCATTCAGACAATCAGGTTTCGTGATAGTTGCTGATTTCGTAAGAATACATGGATAATTTAATCACTTTCAGGGCAATCCTTCTCATTTCTTTCATCTTCGTTTTTCTTTAGTGTAGCTCGCTATTAATTGTATTTAATGTTAACGCCTGAATTTTTTCCGATTTTATTTCGATCGTATAATATACCTATTTATACCTATCTTTGTCTCCTTTGGACTGTTGGCAGTACCACGTAATTTAGTTTACTAAATATCGGTTAAAAGTTGTTCAAATAGTAACAAATCGTGCTTCAGAGCAAGGGGTAATAATAACAAAAATAATTTGCGTGCACTTAGATAACACAAAGAAGAATGTCGTTATTACTTTATCCACAGAAACTCGGATAAAGATGATCATTGATAAGAGGGTATACGATGCATTCAGGCAGTCAGAAGTTTCGTGTTAGTTGCCGATTTCGTAAGCACTGAAGACGCCATGGATAATTCATCGGTCGAGAACAATTATATTTTACCTGTATGGGTCTGTCACAGACACTAATCACTTTCATGGCAATCCTTCTTCTGCCTTCATTAAGCCGGATCATTGTTCCGTCCTTGCTTGGGAAAATACATCCAGGTGGAGCTCTCTTCATACGTGGATTTTCTTCGTCGTCTTCATTCTAAAACAGCTCAAAAATATGATTTTAACATCATTATATTGCAACTCCTCGTTTAATTGAACAAAAACACTGTGTATATGCTTCATGCACTTACACTCAGAAACATTTTTAAATCTGGAACTGGCAAGAAACTTCCATACAAAGCTAAAGATAAGTCTCCATTTTCCCTACAGATTGGATGAGATACCGTAACCTGAAAGGAAGAAGATATTATTGGGAAATGTTTTTACCGTTTAGAAGGTAATTTTAAGGTAAGAGGTAATTTTAATTAACGTCGTACTAGAGCAACACTACGGGCTATTGACGATGGCTATAACAAGTTAGTAGAACAAAAGCTGTTCAAATGATGCCACCAAATGAAGAAGAATTAAAAATATTTATCACACTTCGTAAATACTTATATTTTACTTTGAAATTTAAATTCAATATAAAAATTTATTTTGTCTTTAATAACTATTTGTTTTAATAGAGGTAAATGTGATTGCGCTATAATCCACCTTATACTAGATAAATAGTCCACCCTTATTTGTTGCACCAGGCTTTGACTTTTGTGCCAAGAATAGGCTATGGGAATTCTCCAACTAACGTGAAGAATACGTATTGCTATAATTTAGTTTGAATAAGAACAAGATTGAAATAAAAGATTAATCCATCTTTCAGTTCTTCAAGTACACAGCAAAGCACTACAGACGAAGTTTGATCAAAGACCATATCACTAATTTAAGGTTCGACGATAAGGACAACATGTGTGCTGTTGAAAATTTCCGGCTTTTCATAGAGAAGGGTTAGGTAGTTTATTAAAATTATAGTATTCAGTAGTTCGTAGGGATAGTTATGAACTTCACTACCCCAGTAGGCAAAGTGGCAATAGTAATTTTTCTTCGTTTCCAGAATTCACTTACGTATGTATAGGTAATGGTAATTTTAATTAACGTCGTGCTAGTCCAACACAGCGTGCTATTAACGACTGACCGGGATCAATCCCGTAAGGGAAATATCCTGGGACAACACCGTGTAATTTTGAACAGAGGTCAGGTAACGAGGCAACACCTGAGCTGGTCCCCACTCTGATCTAGAGGCTAACACCTCAATCACCAGATCGGTTGGTCGGCTTTACCGTTTAGGCGTTGCGCAGGGTTTATTAACCCTTTAACCCGCTGGACGTCACGTTGCGACTTGTGTAATATTGGTCTTACCCCACAGCATATACTCTGATTAAATAACTTAATCAATTGGTTGAGAAATAAATTAAAATACATTATTTTTCGAACTTTTGGAAATCTTCTGTTGATTGATTTCTCTTAGAATAGAATCCCTTGTAAAAATTCTAATGGTGTTTTTCTTAGAATGGAGTCCGTTGAAAACGTTTTAGTGATATATTTTCCTTAAAATGTGCTAATCCTATGGAAATATTCTAACAGTCTCCTTTCTTCAGAATAGAATCCTTTGGAAAATTTTTATTGGTCAAAAAGTTTAAAACTGCTTAGAAGTCATAAAGAGAGAAGACTGCAGGTTGCAAGGTGAAATTATACGTGTAAAGCCCACATAGGGGTGAAATATAGAATAAAGATGTTTCCTGTTTGAATATGAAGGTAATGAGGACTATTTTACCACGGTCTATCTTGTTTGACTAACATTTTGAAAAAAATTATGATTAATGCATGAAAACTGTTTCATAATTCCTCGAAGGGAGAAATTTTCAAACAAAATTTACTCAACTAAACGTACGGGTAATTGACCTAATATTAGATACTTGCCCAAAATGAGCGAAATCTGTATTTTTACCGTACGGTGTCGTCATCTACTGGACATATTATAAACTTTTAGCTACTAACCCGTACTTCAGTAACAATCTATAGTGGCGCATCGCTTTTAAGAATTTGGAAGCATTATTTTTGACTGATCTTTAGGCGTGGGACCTACTATTAGATGCTTGCCCAAAATGAGATTCTTGCCTAAAAAGATGAAATGGGTCTTATAGGGAAAGTTAACTAATATAAGTTACCTGCCTAAAATAAGATACAGTATCTTTACCATTTGGTGTCGCCATCTACTGGGCGAGTAATAAACTATTAGTTACCGACTAATATTTCAGTAACACCATAGCTGCATATCACTTTTAAGAGTTTAAAAGACTTCTTTTTGACTGGTTTTTGGGCGTATAAGATGAGTTGTTAAGTTAAGTGTTACATTTTTAGATAAATAACCAATTTTTATATTACATAGATTTGTTTTGGCACGTTTGTATTTCTTTGCCATAGTGACTCAATATCATATTAAGAAAGCTTGGTGTCTCATTTTGAGCAACCTTTTCGCAACACAGTCGGTTCGAAAATGTTCAAAATTATTATTATTATTTATTTTTTTTTTTAAAGTATACTTGCAAAGTATTTTGCCAAAAAAAAAAAAATACATCAACATTTATCAAATCAATCAATTCGAAACAGCTGGGCATCAAGCAATTCGAAACAGCTTTAACGACAGTGTTCAAAATCAAAAAGTTTGTAAAAGTTTTCATTAGACAATCACCAACGCAATTTAAGAAAAATTGTATCTCATAATAGGTCACTTTCCCCCAACAGATGTTCCAGCAGAACGCATGATCTTGTTTTTCTCCTAAATACTAGTTTTTTGGTCTTCAATGGTAAAACAATAACAGTAAATTCAATGTAACACCATGTTTCTCTGCAAATAACTAAACTAAAATCTTACATCTAATGACGACATAATACACGTGTGTATGTGTATATTACTTGATATTGAAAGACGTACCAGCTTCGTGCCATCGGGAAATGTAGCCTCTACTTGCACTTCCTGTACCATGTCAGCTACACCGTTCATCAGTTGCTTTCTACCTTTAAGATAAAAGGAGACGCCCTAAGGTGTTACTCTAACTCATCGGGCTACTACATAAGCAAGATAGTTAAAATAACTGTTAGTCTTTTATTTGCCTTTATGTGTTTCTCCTAAGATTGATGTTCAATTAATCATTTGAACTGTCTTTTACTATCATGCCTTGAAATTGTAGACAGATTTTACATAGTTCGGACAAAACTAGCAGTATTTTGTTGTCTGATTCCATAGTGTTTCAATGGTGACGTGGGTTTGGACTTGAATGTTATTCAATTGGGGAAAAGGTCGACTACACCGTTCATCACTTGCTTTCTACCTTTAAGATAAAAATATTTACTATGCTCGGATCTACTGGTTACATTATTTTAGGATAACCAGCTAAGATACGGTAGCTTCGAGAATATTGATTCTTACCAACTCGTTTGTTAACTTTCCTCTCCATTCATCGTACAAACTGATACCCCTGTTTCGTAGTCCATACACTCCTGCCACACATTCGAAAGCACAGCTGAAGTCAATACCCAGACTCCTAACTGTCGAGGGTGTTAGTGAACTAACTAGTAAAGTGACCTCGGCGAAAGCTCGGTGAAACACCCTTGGTGTTTTTGAGGCCTGGTAAGCATAGGTAGTAGGTAGGCCTGGTAGGCCTGGTAAGCATCAAAGAAAAGTGGCACAACTCAAAAAATAAAAATTTTGATGTTATGTCATTGAAAAATATGTATGAGAAAAATAAGCTTATACTATTTCAATATAAGTTTTATAGTATCCTTTAAGTTGATGTTTCTCAAATTCTGCAATTTTGAGTTGTGTCACTTTTCTTGCCGGGGTGCGATATAGTCTCTTGAGAGGTTGAAAAGAGTGTATTAGAGGAAGTTTACAAATGGGACAGTTCGGGTTTTTAGTGAATCCATGGCAGAGTTAACGGCCATCAGCCCCTTTTGTACACGACGAGCTTTGAATGGATTCGAACTCCTCCGGTTGCTAATCCTTTACTCTTCCTATTTGGAAAACTGAGATCGGACATAACTGAGTTTGACTGCAAACGGAATGTTCACATACAACTCATACAGTAGGTAAGCATTTCAATTGAGTCGTACTGAAGCAACACAACGACGACAACGATGACAGCCCGGAATCAATACCCCTAGAGAAATACCCGAGGACAACATCACGTCATTCTGAACCATGGTAGAAATACGATACACATACAATCCGCACGACTTTTGATCATAAACGGATACTTTAGATTTCACGGAGCAACTTAGGTTGAAATACTTGTGCTAGGTAGCGTGTTTGTATGGTAAGGACTCATTAGGACACGTTTTTGTGTTGTGTTCCTGTTACTATTTCGTCCACCAACTGTAGTATATTGTAACTGTTATTGTGTTACATTGGTTTGATGTAAAAGTTCGTCCCGTTTATCTTAATAGATGGCTTTACATCACGTTACCTAAATACTTCACATGTGTAAAGTTTTGACGTTGTTTGAAAGAAGGAATTTCAGCGAGTACTTAGGTGGAAAATTGTGCTATCGGGTTTAATTTTTTTTAATTTTGTTAAGCTTTATATACGGCTGAAAATAAGGAGCATTTTCGATATATTATGCTTTTCTATTTCGGAAAAGGCAAGACTGCTTTGCAGACGCAAAATGACGATTCCACGTGCTGTAAGTGGTTCAGAAAGTTTCGTCACCTGGATTCGTTGTTCAGCCATAAACCTCAAAACTTCTATGAGCGCGAGATAAATCAGCTACCGAAAATATGAAGAAAGGTAATATAACAGAACGGCACTTACAATGTTGATTTGAAATGTAATTTCTCTTAACCAAAATAATTTTTCTTCACTTTTCGTCAAAGAAAAAAAAAACAGAACGAACTTTTACCTTAACCCAATGTGTGCTGCTAGTGTCTAATAAATAAATAATGTGCACTAAATAGTTGTAAATTCGTAACTATCAACCTTCTAAGGAGTCGATGAATCTTCGGGGTAGTAACGACCTATTAACCTCCGTAGCTACCATGAAGGGTAATCGAATCCACTTTTACTCGTCAATCGAAAGCAGAGTTTTTAAACATTTGTCGTGAAAAAATGCTGAAAAAGATTTTGCCTAGTCACAATCTAATCAAAAGATAAACTTTTCCAGATATAAGGAACTTACGATATCCTTTACGCAGAAAGATGAGTCGAGAAATTTCGTCATTTGTTTTCAATGGAGAATATTAAGGACGGGTTATGAAACGCGCACAGCTAGGATTTTATTAAATATTTCTTCATATATCTGGAGGATTTCTACTTAATGTGAATTAATATAAATCTCGTATGTTAGTGAGGGCAGCTTCGAAGTTCTTCCAAAGAGTGACATGAGAGGTTCAAATTTCTAAAATATTTAACTTCTTCCAAGATCAGATTAAAGAAAACATTTTCACAAACAAGCAGTCGAGAGAATAAAACATTCTAAAACATTATTTTTCAAATTATTTGTCCTACTGATGTTAGGTGTAAACTTCATCATTTGTTTTCATAAGAGAATATTAAGGACAGGTTATACGAAACACGCTCAGTTAGACTTTGATAAAGTATTGTCTTTCTTCATATATGAAGTATTTCATCTTGATATGAATTAATAAATTATATATGAATTAATTAATGAACACGAAACAATAAATTAATATGAATGAATTAATTAATATGAATTAATTAATTAATATGAATAAATAAATTGGTAAATTAATATGAATTAATTACTATGAATTAATTAATTAATATGAATAAATAAATTGGTAAATTAATATGAATTAATTAATTAATATGAATAAATAAATTGGTAAATTAATATGAATTTATAAATTAATATGAATTTATAAATTAATATGAATTTATAAATTAATATGAATTTATAAATTAATATGAATTAATTAATTAATATGAATTAATTAATTAATAGAAATAAATAAATTGGTAAATTAATATGAATTTATAAATTAATATGAATATATATGAATTAATTAGTATATTATAACTAATAATTAATGTATACATGTGATAGTGAGGGTAGCTTTGTAGTTCTGCAAGATATTGAGATGTGGTTCAAATTTCTAAAATATTTATCTTCCTCTTCCAAGATGAGATTAAAGAAAACATTTTCACAAACAACTGGTCGAGAAAATAAAGCATTCTAAATCATTATTTTTCAAATTATTTGTCCTACTGATGTTGGGTGTACATTTCATCATTTGTTTACAAAAGAGAACATTAAGGACGGGTTACATGAAAAGCGTTCAGCTAGACTTTCGTAAAGTATTTCTTCAGATCTGAAGTATTTCAACTTTATTTTAATTGAATGTGTCACATATGCCAGTGAGGGTAGTTTCTTATTTTTTCAGAAGAATGAGATGAGGTTCAAATTTATAAAATATTTTCGTTTTCTTCTAATATGAGATTTAAGAAAACATTTTCACAAACAAGTTCGAGAAAATTAAGCACTCTAAAACATTATTTTTCAAATTATTTGTCCTATTGATGTTAGGTGTACACTTAATTTTCTTTTGTTGTTAGACTAGGCATGAAAAATATCAGCTTTATCTTTCAAGCTAAATGTAGGAGCCGAAACAGCTGTTGTAATGAAACGTGCTACACACACCTTTCCAGATGTGACAGCGTCTTTCGAATGTCACAAACATTTTCACAAACAAGTGATCGAGAAAATAAAGCATTCTAAAACATTATTTTTCAAATTATTTGTCCTACTGATGCTAGATGTACAGTTCATCATTTGTTTTCAAAAGAGAATATTAAGGACGAGTTACATGAAACGCGCTCAGCTTGACTTTCTTGGTGACTTTTTTTCTTCTCAAGGCTTTATTTTTTATTTTCTCGATGATTTACAGCACTTCGTCAATAGAAATTCCAAAAGAATTCCCAATTCATGCAGGATAGTTGATTCGTCAAAGCCAATTGAATTAAACGCAAACGTCTCTAAATGGCAATAAACTACATTTTAAAAGGTAACCCCAATTTTGTATACTTAGAGAGCACTTGGGTAAGAAGTTACCGGCTGTGCTGGTTTGTTTACACTGAACATCATTCCTATTTCAAAATTTAGTTTGACAACCATATCATGAAGACCATTATATAATAACCAATATATAGTATAAAGCAAACTTTCTTTGATCGAAATATGAACTATGAATAATTCTTTTTATTGCTGTATTTTGGTTTATAGAATTTCAATTTACGATAATTTTACATTCAGTTTACTCTATTACCAAGGCAAGTGGTTTCTAGCTACACAATTTCGATGGAACAAATCAGATTAACTACATCCAACAGTAGGAACTTGCATATTCATTACCTTTCATGAGTATTAACTTGCTGACGAATAATAAATATGCTAATGTTGAATTTATCTATTCTGAGTCTTATAAATACTTCTTATTAATATATTGAAGATAATTAATAATAGGATCATCTTATGCTTTTATCAGTTTCAGAATATTAAAATATACTTAAGAAAAGTACAAAATATATACCTAGTAAAAGTCGACCTTTATTCAACAACTGAGCTACTGTGTCGCCATTTCTTGCAAATTCTTGTATCTAGAATGGATAAAACATCATAAATAGGACTCTCAGAATAAGTAACAAGCAAAGCAATTGTATGTAAAACATTGTACTAATTTGTGTAAAAGTGAATATATCATACACATGCATACAAATTCATTTACCTTGTGATAATCTAATTCTGTGTCTTATTTATCTCGACACAGCAATTTTATATCTTGTTTATATGATTAAATCCTTAAATTACATTCGTGGGATTTGTCATTCTACAGTCAAGTTTTGTTACACAATAGACCGTCAAACTAGGTTGTAACGCGCGTTTTCTTTAATAGTAAACTTTGGGGAAATATCCGAAAGAATTTCTCTTACCAAAGTGTCCTGGGTTTGTTTAATGCAAAAGTTCGTCCCGTTTCTCTGACAAACATTGAAGAAAATTATTCTATTTACTAGAAATTACATTTAATCTAAAAATATCTGTCATTATGTTTGATGACCTATCTCTATATCTGTGGTAACTGCGCCATCCCGCGCTCACAGAAGATCTGAGGTTGCTGGCTTAAGAAGGGATCCAGGTGACCAAACTTTCTGAACCACTTACGGCACGTGAAATTGCCAATGCCACCCGCACCCTACGCAACCCATATCTTCTATTGCGTCTGCGAAGCCTTCTTGCCTTTTCGGAAATAAAAGAGCTTACTGTGTCGAAAATGCTCCTTACTTTCTGCCATTTTTAATGCCTGTGTTCTGTGTGTGTAAAGAGTGTTCTACTGTTGCGTGTCTGTGAGTTCTCAATGTGCCATATTAAGCAGCTTGTTCGAAAATAACCCTCCTAGGGGTTGTCTCGACGAGGTACTCGTCGCATGTAAAACTGATCGGATCTTGAAACATGAGATACCGCATGGCTGACCAGATCTCGTCCTCGCCATCATGAAAAACCGTCAATATCTTGATGACGATTGTCACTAGCAAAAACTGGCCCTTCTTTAATGGTCCGATATACCTTATCAAAACCATTTGGAGGTTTAACAAAAGACGTAAGGTCATGATAATTTCCACCTTGAATTACATTGTTATTGCGTTATCGTAATCGTTTTGAATAAGGTTGCCGTCATTTCGTCAGTGGTGGATGTTGACGGGTGTCTTGATCCTTCTTCGTGCATCACACTTGTCCGACCGCTTTTAAGATTCTCGACCCACTCTTACACGCTTCTATGCGCTAAAGCACTGTTCCCATATTGAGTGGTAATCCTCCTATGAATACATGTCATACCTTCCTTCCCTAGAAATCGCATCACTGCAATTTTGTGGTGCACACTACTTGCGGAACGGCCATGTTAACACTAAAGGTGCAATTCCTATAGCGTGTTTGATGCATGCGGTTGCCGTAGTGCGCCTGACGCAAAGCACTGCTACTATGGGATGTTTGGGATATATTCATTACGGATACGGCATCACTGCAATTTTGTGGTGCACACTACTAGCGGAACGGCCATGTTAATACTAAAGGTGCAATTCCCATAGCGTGTTTGACGCATGCGGCTGACGTAGTGCGCCTGACGCAAAGCACTGCTACAATGGGATATTACGGATGCGTTGTTCTCAATTACATCATTCCTCAACCGATTTCTACAGGTAATGCATCACATTAAAGAAAACAAACTGTTCTTTAAAACATGAAAATCCGTTAAGTAATGAAAGTGCTGTAATATGTTTAAGTCGGGACGATTATGGAACTGTTTCCCACAATGCGTTAGCTACGGAAGCGCCAACTATGCGTCAGTCATGCTGCAATAGACGCACTGCGCATGCTTCAGACGCGCTATAGGAATTGCACATTGAAGCAGAAGAAAATGGCGCTATAACAGTCAAACTTCAGTAACGTGACTACTGTAATATCATAGATTAGTCTAGTATAGCTTGCATAGAGTCCTGATATCCCAGTTGGAAGAGCATCGGATTAGCAACCGGGGAGTTGCGAGTTCGAATCCAGCCATAGACCGTCGTGTTCAGAGGGGCTTGGTGTGCGTTAAATCTGTCGGGGCCTCAACTGTCCTGACGTTAGCATGGCGTGGAAGTTTGGAGAGTGGGGTGCCAGCTCAGGTGCTGCCTCGTCATCTGATCGTGGTTCAAAACTACGAGGTGTTGTCCTCGGATATTTCCCTCTGGGGTTGATCCCGTACCATCGTCAATAGCCCGTTGTGTTGCTCTAGTACGACGTTAATTAAAAATACAAAAACAAACTTGCGTAAGAAGGCAGTGTGACAAACCTAAATATGTGTTATAGTGAAAGTGAGGAGGACTTTTGAATTACCCTTGTATTTAGCGAATCAAGTGCTTCCTTAGAATGTTCTGATTACTTCACCGAGTGATTTTAAATGTTGCACGTGTGTTACGCTCTTTTCTAAATGGTTTAAGTTGTGTTTTTTAATAACTGGTATGTAGTTACCTGACATGCAATGAGAGCAACGGTTTCCGGATGGCTGAGTCTGCATCCTCTGGCAAGTCTCTTCTGTGCCACAAATCCTGCCTGGTGAATAAGCAAAGATTCTTGCTCTCGAGGACTCAGCTTCATTTCCTGGAATAATTAAACAAAGCTTATATGAATTTTAAATTTAAAATTTGACATGTAAAAAACTCAATGACATCCATTTGCGGTACGTATTTGCGGTACGTATCGTCAGACTGGAGTAACACAATGGACGATTGGCGACTGTCCGGGATCAAACTCGAAGGGAAAGGTCCGAGGATAACACCCCGTAATTTGGATACACGGTTAGATGATGGTGTCACCCCTCAGCTGACACCGCACTCTCCAAGTTTGCACGCCATGCCAAAATGAGGACATCTGAGGCCACGACAGATTTAGCAAGCACAAATTCCCGTTGGTGTGGAAGTTTGGAAAATGGGGTGCCATTTCGGGTGTGACCTCGTCATCCGACCGTGGTACAAAATAACTGATGTTATCCTCGGATCTTTCCCTTAGGGAGTTGAACCAAGAGTGTCGCCAATAGCCCGTTGTATTGCTCCAGTGCAACATTAATTAAAATACCTACCCTCCATATAAACCATTTCATTTACATCGCACTATAGAAAAGACGAAAATACAACAGGCGATAGTGAGCTAACTATTACAGACGTTTCTGAATTTTGAAGTGTTTATGAAGACAATTTAAAAGTTTATTTCCTGTAGTAATTACAAACTTAGGCCTGGTGCTCACATCCGATTTTTCAACGTGCGGTGCCGAACCCCAAGTATGCACGCATAACGCAATGAAAATTTAACGAAATAACGTAACGAAATGACGCAAGTACTTATTTCGCGCCATTTGCTATGGATATCTATCGAAGAAAACGTGTTTATTTCGCTTACTTGGTGTACAAAAAATATATTTTGAAACAAAATAGACTTTTTACTGGATATATCCCTTTATTAATTACTATTTATGTTCCATTCATTTTTGAAAACAAGGTACTTGAAACCGGAGAAAGAGCGTGCAGCGAGTTGCGGCGCCATGGAGAACTGCGGTACAAATTGCACGCAAGTTCGACGTGCGGCGCCGCAGCGTTGCCGGAGGTATGCATGCATTACTCTATTGGATATATGTATCTTAGACCGCACTTGCGTTGCGGCACGTTGAAAAACCGAATGTGTACCTGGCCCTACATCGCATTAGTGCAGCCAGTTTTCCCATCAAACATTTATTTTACTTGTACTCCAGCACCAAGAATGTGACATTTCCGAATTCCGTTATTATTATGATTGGTATCGGTATTTTTAATTAACGTCACACAGGGGCAACACTATTTCTATGGGTGACCGGTCCGGTATCAACACCCGAAGGTATAGATGCGATGACAACACCACGTAATTTTGAACCACCGTCAGATGACGAGGTCACATCTAATCAGGCACCCCACTCAGGTGTGACCTCGTCATCCGACTATTATTAGGAAAGGTAATGATAATGGTAATTTTGAATTAACGTAGATCTAGAGCAACACAACGCATTATTAAAGGGTACAAATATTGATACTATATGATTCATGATTGAATTCTTTTGAAGCAAATACATATTTTTCTTGAAAATTCTATTCCGTTCATCGAATAGCAGCTTCTTTTAAAATTAAATGTCTTCAGAACAGAATAAACGAAGTTTATCGATTACAACTTTTGAAAAGGTCAATTTTTACAGGGTTTTTAAAGAGAAAGAAAAAAAAAAAAAATGCCGTCAAAGAATGTTTGAGATAATAAAGTTGCTTAAGAATCGTTTCAACTCGATAAGTGAACGGCCTCGATCTTTTGTCACTTGAGACAGAAAACTTCAACTTTTCAATTCCTGGAATATTTTAAGTGGACTCGGTACCCTTTAAACAATTTTTTTTATTTACTCATTCAAATTTAGGTTTTAGCATTCCATATAGTGTTTTTACTCAGGAAATCGATTTCAGTTGATATTTTGCATACATTGTCTGTTACAATTTTAAAAATTTATAATTTTGAAACAATTTAGGGAAAACTTCAACCCCCCCCCTTATCCTGTATTTATTAATATTTTCAAGCGACATTTTTTTTTGTAATATTCTTAAGGATGTTTCAAACAATTTTGGAGATCGATTTTGCAAGATCTTATTTAGTTTTGAAAGAAAAAAATAAAATGTTGATATGTATGCTAAAATTCAGCAAAAACTCAATATTCCCCTACATTTTAATTAAAAAAAGTATTCATTTTATTGCAAAATGGATCGCTAATTTTGTTACATTCATTATATATAACACACAGAAAACAAATGGAAGTGATTGGTAAATATTTGTGGAAGGAGTAGCTTTTTAGATGCATTAATGTTGCAAAAAGAACCAAACACAAACTGAGAAAAACTACTTTAAAGTATACAACTATAAAAAGATAATTATCATATGCTTCAATATTAACTTTAAATTCCATTTTAAAACTTTAGCTATATGTTTTTCTTAGAAGTAATTTCATTTTCATATAATTTCAGCGCATATTTTTAGAAATTGAGCACTTTTTTTTAGAGAATTGGAGTTGACAAATAAGAAAAATGTTAAAAAAACAATAATGAAACCAGTTTTGTTAGTTCTTTGCTTCATATAATATCAAAATTTTATACTTGTATGAAATTATATGATGAATAAGAACACAAATTATGAAATTATAAACATTAATTGTCTAAATTTAAACTGTAAACAATATCAACAAAAAAATAACTCTGATGGTGGCTCCACACCAACGGCGACAGCAACAAAGACAGGCAACATTTTGTTGCTTGTCTCTGTCACTGTTAAAAAAGCCTTCGTACCGCGAGCGACAAGAATTTATTTGCGCATGCGCATAAACTTTTTCGAAAGCAAAATATTTATTTGATTATTTTTTCTTCTTGCTGATGGATCAGATGGCTGACAGATCACTTCCGCATTTAACAAAACTCCTTTTACAGCGAAGACGATTGCCAAAGAAATTAAAATTTCTTCCATAGTATTTCCGTATATTTCACTGAAATAGATCGCTGAAATCAAAGCTATAGAGAAAGCTTAGCTAGAACGTCAACAAAAACAAAAACGCTGGTAGCGAGAGTCACAATCTTTATTCTGATTGGCTTTTGGCATGGCGACAGAGACAAAAGTTGAACTTCTTCTGAGACTTGAAAGCGCAGCGACAGCGAGAGACAAACCGGAAGAAACAAAATTTGTTTGTAATACGCATGCGCAATTGCGAAGAAACATGTATCTTGTCGCTGTCGCCGTTGGTGTGAAGCCAACATTAATGAAATTCTAGTCGCTAAAAAGAACAATAAAACGCTACAGTTACGATTACAACAACAAAATATTAGTTTTCGAAAAGTTGTTGATAAAAAAATAGCATGAAATTACTGACATCTATAAAAAATGGGCATAGTCAAGTTTAAAAAATTGTTTGTTTACATTTTTTAATTCAATTTTTATCCAACTTCTAGTTTTGTACACATAAAAGTAATATATGAATCAAGAAATAATAATGCAAAGAATATTACTGTATAAAAATTTAAAAAAGCGATATTTTAGTCATTTTTATGGTACCGACAACCTATAAATCTGCTATAATATTTCAATATCAGTCAGATTTATTTAATATTCCTGTACTCTAACAGTAATGTTATTTTAAATGTATTCGTAGTGGCATTTTTTTTCAATTCAGAGTTCCAGTATCAAAATGGAAACTACGTACCCATTTAGAATGAGATGTTTCTTGACAGTTGAATAGTTGTCAAAATACAATGGAATTATGAAATGTGAAGCATAAAAAACAAATGCAGGTTTTACTGTTTTTAACTTTCTTGTAATGTGGAAATTTGCGTCAAAATTTTGAAAACATTTGGATTACAATGTTGGTTACGTTTTATTTCAATGTTAACTGTCTTATTTTAAAACGACTTCTTATTTTAGCGTTCCTTTTTAAATGCAAGACATTTTCGTCTTAGCTTAAAAAGTTTTGTTACGTATGCTTAATTTATTTTTATGGTACATATTTAATTAACGTCACATTGGAGCAACACAACAGACTATTGGCTACGGTCCGGGATCAATCCCGAATGAAAAAATCCGTCGTAATTTAGAACCACTGGTCATATGACGAGATCAACACCTGAGCTGACTCATTACTCTCCAAACTTTCGCACAACGTCAACGTGAGGAAATTTGAATCCACGTCAAATTTAACGTGCTAACGTATTTAAAGTTATACGGTGTCATTGTATTATTGATGATTCCATCGTAGTGCTTTAAGCAATTTATAAAATTTCATTAGATATTTATTAATCTATATAACGTTGGTTATCGTGTATTAATCATTCAATCCCACTTTTTTTTTATGTTATGTTTTCCTGTGTTTTTTTTTTCGAAATAAATTTTTACATTTCCTTTCGAATTTTTCAATTATTTCTACTTAACAATATTAAATTCATGTCTAGCATATTTTGAAAAAAGATAAAGTGGATATTATGTAATTATGTTTCGACTAAAATAATAAATGCATGTCAAATATATTCTTTAAATGGATAAGAACATTAGTATAATTTAGCGAAATAAATGAGATTTTATTCTAAGCAATCCCCTGTTCTTTTCATTTAATTTATGTATAATATACTCTAGTACCCTCAAATTGCGTAAACTTTTAGAGAATAAATTATAAAATTGAATTTCAATTCAACGTTAAGAATATAAAAGAACGCCATACTTACTTTAGAAAACAGTAGTCTGTTAAACAACCGTGCTGTTATTGATTGTAAAAGAATTTACAAATTTCGTGCTTGTGAAAATACGATGGGATAAAGCTATTATATAGATCGAGAAAAGTTCGCTAGAAATCTTTCAGAAAAAGGATAACAAAACATGTGTCCGTTGATCAGCCTCGTGTCGCGTCGGTACTACGCAATCTGATCTTTGACACAAGCAATCTGATCTTTGAGTAACGCGTAATGAAAAGAGAGTCGAAGATAAAACAAAATTACTAAAAAAAAAAACCCTTTTCCACAAGTTTGTCTATAAGTTATGTCATAAGTCCACTTCATATGGCTTCGAATACTTATTAATAGATTATTTAAAATGCCTTGATTACATAATCTGTTTTTAGGAAACCTTCCAAAGATAGCAAGGTTATAGGTCTCTTCATGCATTCCTTTTATTAATAAATTTCGTTCGGTTAAATTATGCGCCCTCAGCGAAGTGTGGACGTTTAGAGAGTGGGGTGCCAACTAAGGTGTTGCTTCGTAACCTGACCGTGTTTAAAAAATACGCGGTGTTTTGTCCTCGGAACCTTTCCTTCGGGGATTGATCCCAGACCGTCGCCTCGTCATCTGACCGTGGTTCAAAATTTCGTGGTGCTGTCTTCGGATCTTTCCCTTAGGGCAGTGGTCCCCAGCCCCCGGGCCGCGGTCCGGTACAGGTCCGTGGATCAACTGGTACCGGGCCGCCCATGGAACATTAAATTATTTCCATTTTATTTACTGTGGTGTATTTCTCTCGGATTTGTGCGGTTCTTATTTACGAAATGTCCACTCAAATTAAGAGGCGGTAAATCAGAACTTAAAATTTGTTCTGTTATTCTTCCTTCAATTAGAATTTCTGAATTCTGTATGTCTCTATTTTCCAATTTTGACAAATGTGAGAACTGTTTACAAGTTGGCAGACAAAGTAGCTGCATTTAAAGCCAAACTGAAGTTGTGGGGACGGCGCGTGAACAGAGGCATTTTGGACATGTTTCAGACATTAGCGGGGATTTTAGGCGAGACTGAGTCTAAACAGTCATTCTCCCAGCTGAATCCCTATTGTCATTTCCGACAACCTATCTGTGTGAAGCGAGGTTTTCTGCAGTGACAGCAACCAAAATAAAACAACTGAATAAACTGGACATAAGCAACACACTTCGGATGTCATTGTCTCTTATTACCCCCAGATGAAACCGTTTCTTTGCAAAGAAACAAGCTCAGTGTTTTTGATTTAGCGTTCTTGCGAGTTAAAATGTTAAATAACTTTATATTCCTTTTTTGGTGTAACTGTATTTTATTTGAAGACGTGTTTAAATACAATTAAATTAAAATTATTAAATCAAAACAATCTAAAATATAAACAATCAACGTCCTCCCCTCAGTGGGCCGCGTTAAAATTATCAAATGTTCATCTGGTCCGCGGCGATAAAAAGGTTGGGGAGCACTGCCTTAGGGGATTGCCCTTACCGTCGTTAATAGCCCGTTGAGTTTTGCCAGTACGACTTTAATTAAAAATACCAATACCCGGACCGTCACCAATAGCCCGTTGTGTTTGCTGCAGTGTAACCTTGATTTTTGAAAATACCAAAATATCGATATTTTCTTCAAATTCCTTGGGGGTAGAAAGTGTACGCCTCAATTTGGGTGTGTACAAGATGGTAAGTGGCAACTGATTCTAATCTCATATGCATCTAAGAAAAACAAAAATAAATCACTTGGGATAACCTTCGAAAATGATTGATAACAAGATGTATACTTTCTGTGTCGCAAGGTCGTTTTATCAGGAACATGCTGAACATACTCAACGTTGAATGGCATTTAACCTACTGTAAAAAAAAATTGGATTGGTTAGTATTGGAAATAATGTATTGTACATTTTTCGGACAAGGCAGATTTAATAAATACTGTATGTGAAGTCTCAATTTTCACTTCAGATGAAAAACTTCCTCAGTAAATTTTCTTTTTTATATTTTACATTAAACTTGATATCATTAAAAATCCCGCCATCCAGTGTATCTACAGACGACTTTCTTCAAACCATAATTCAATAAAAAGCCGAGGGTCATCTTTAGTATTTAATTTTTGAGTTTCTTAATCTTTCTTTTTTTTCTTTTCTCTTGCTTTAATTCTGTCATCTTAGCATCTTCTGTATGATGCCAATTTGACTCACTTTGTGACTCCGCCTTCCTAACATAACCAGCCATTCTCATTGGTGCACAACCTCTCCATTTTACTACAGCATTAATAGTCATAACTAACCTCAATTTGTTCAGTTTCAGTAAACCATCGGCCTTAAAATGAAATAGACAGAGCATGGGCCAGCAGCTTCATGTTATGTTTTCCTGTTCTCGGATTCAAGATTTGTCACGTGGCTGTGGGTAAAAGCATGAATCCTATATTATTGATTGGTTAAAGTGACAATCCACCGTGATCAAAAACACTAGTCTGCTGTTCCATAGCCAATCGGTGAATTCGATTTGTGATTTACCCTTCAGAGATCTTACGACAGTGACTCCGCCTACATGGCCCGTCTATTTCATTTTAAGGTCGATGCAGTTTAAATTATGACGTCATTTGACCGTGGGACAAAATTACGTGATGTTGTCCTCGGATCTCTGTCTCTCTCTCTCTCTCTCTCTCTCTCTCTTCGGTGGCTGATACAGGATCGTTACAAATATCCTGTTGTATCAATCCAATGCGATGTTAATTGAGTACCTATAACCATAACTGAGGTATGCTTTTTGCCATGGTAATATATTTTGGTAATTTTTTTACTTTACTTCGTACTAGAGAAACGCAACGGACTATTGACGCCGGTCCTGGATCAATCCCCCAAAGGAAAGATTCGAGGACAACACCACGTAATTTTGAACCACGGTCAGATGACGTCATAATGTTTACTGAAACTGAACAAATTGAGGTTAGATGTGATTATTAATACTGTAGTAAAGTGGAGAGGTTGTGCTCCAATGAGAATGGCTGGTTGTGTTAGAAAGGCGGAGTCACAAAGTGAGTAAAATTGGCATCATACAGAAGATGCTAAGATGACAGAATTAACACTAGAAACGCCGTTGGGTCATTTTGACCTTTTTATGAAAATTTTATTTGTTTAAAGGAAAAAACCTATTTATGAGAATATGGATAGTCATTAGTGGTTGCGATAGCCAGGTTTGGAGGATTAACGAATTAGCAATCGGAGGACTGCGAATTCGATATCCGGTGCAGCCAAAGACATTCGTGTACATGACACCTAGTGCACTCTTAATTCCGTCGTGGCCTCAAATGTCCTTACGTTCTCTAACGGTGTCTAAGTTTGAAGAGTTGAGTGCCAACTCTGGTGTGAACCCGTCATTTGACCGTAGTTCAAAATTATGTGGGTTTTCCCTCGGATTTTTCTGTCCTAGAGATTGATCCCTGAGCGTTACCAATAGCCCGTTGTAATACTCTGTTACGACATTAATTAATTACCATCACTATCTAAATTACATAATTCGATACAAACAAGATGATATGCTGCACACTTGCCATCAATACATCGCAATTTAGAAAGTTTAGCGCATATGTTACGTATGGGTCTGTTAGTATACATATATCCGAAGCAAATCTGATAAAGCTGCGAACTGTATGTGCCAAGAACCATTTATAATGTTTACATTTATCTTGACTCTGAGATCTCTACCATCTAATCTTAAAGTTTAAACAAGGTATCCTTGAAGAATAGATTTCTTGAAGATAGAATCCTTGAAGAATTCATTTTGGGAATCATGGAATGTATCCCTGCGTCAAGCAAATAACCAATAACTGACTCATCGACAGTGGACGTCGAGGAAGCTCCTCTGAAAATTTCCCAAGGAATTCTTTTACCGCCCACTTTCTCATTTCCCTTCCCTTTTCCTTCTCGGAAAGTCTTACTAGATCCCCCAGACACCCCCATGGTGTTTTCGTGTCGCCTACGTTGTCGGGAAATCACTTTGAGAAATGACTGCCACCTGCTATGAGCCTGGCGGCGACCGTCTGACAGGTAGACTATAGCAGGTATGGCCGGAAATCACTGAGGTGACGATGGACAAACACGCCTTCCTCTCATCCGTCTTTTGCAATGAAGAGGTCTTTACCTTATGAATTGGGTGTGGGAAAAGATGGACATGAAAAATACCTTTCAGATCGTCTTGTTCTAAGCTGAGATTTTCTAGAATCCCGTTGCTTCTTCACTTATGCTACACTAAGCCGTGTCATGGCAAAAATGAACTCTCTAATTAGAAAGGCGAAGCTTGGCTTTTGGCAGCACTTGATGAATTGGGAAAGTGTGGGAACACAAATGGACATGAGTAAGCCTTTCAGATCGTAGTGTTCTTAGCTGAATTTTTTTAGAATTCCGTTGCTTCTATAATTAACATGCCACGTTAAGCCGTGTCCTGACAAAAATTAACTCATCTATTAGAAAAGGAGAAGCTTGATGAATTCGAAAAATGTAAGGAAAGATGAACATGAGTAAGCCTTTCAGATTGTAGTGTTCTAAGCTGAAAATTTCTAGAATCCCGTTGCTTTTTCACTTATACTACACTAAACCGTAGCCTTGCAAAAACGGGCTCTCTAATTAGAAAGGCAAAGCTTGTCCTGTAACAATTGATGAACTGTGAAAGCGTAGGGGGGGGATGGATATGAGTAGGCCTTTTAGATCGTAGTGTTCCAAGCTGAAAATTTTTTAGAATCCCTTTGATTCTATACTAAATTTATACCATGCAAAGCTGTATCCTGGCAAAAATTAATTGTGTGGGAAAAGATAACCTTTAAGAATTAGATTTGTCCTGGCAAAAATTAACAGTTTGGGAAAAGATGGCCTTTAAGATCGTAATGTTCTAAGCTGGAAATTACAAGAATCCCGTTGCTCCTTCACTTAACTTATCCTACACTACTCAATAAGTACTGGTCTAATTAGCACAGTTGAAGCTAGACTGTTGGTAACACCTGATGCATTTGAAAAGTGTGGGAAAAGAAGATATGAATAACCCTTTCAGATGCTTGTATTCTAAGCTGAAAATGTCTAAGAAATCCCGTTGCCAACCCGTATTTATTCAAACAACTTAACTTAATCTATACTAAGCCGCATGTCTCGGTCTAATTAGCTGAGACGAAGCTAGACATTTTGTAACACCTGGAATGACTGCCACTGTAAGATGCGATTCAAATTTTGTCCAATACAAAATGACCATTTAAACACTCCAAGTGATTTTGACAGGATATTTCGTCCATCAAGATCTGGCTAATTTTGCTAATGACGAAATATTCCGTCATTAATATAATGCTGATTTATTTTTATGATGACTGACGAAAAATCAAGATCTGGTCAGTTATTTTTCTAATGACGAGATATTTTGTCCATTAAGATATCTGATCAGTTTTGCTAATGACGCGAGTACTCGTCGAGACATACACCAGACGGTTTACAAGAAAATAAGGAATTATTATTTAAAAAGTGGGGGTATGAAATAAAATACTATAAAATTAGTGCCATGATAAGTTTGTTAAATTATTCTTCACAATATTTATTATTGATTGCATAAGAACAATAAAAACGTGTTTTGTTAAGGGTGTCTGTTAATTGGTCCCCAGGCTAGAAGTAAAAGACACTGATTCGTCTTGTTGTGGGCTCAATTGTAAGATAATTTTATTGACTGGATTTTTATCAGATATTCGGGTGGTTCAGGGATTTATTTACATAAGATAAATTTGACTTTAAAGATTTATTTTAAAGATGGAGTGCATGAAAGAATTCGCTTCAACGGTCACCTAGACACCAGCCTATATAATTTTTATGAGGCCACAATTGCGTGCACAGTAGTTTTACAATATCGTAATATGATATTCTTTTTCAGATTTGGCTATGGAAATGTCGCAATTAAAATTATAATAGTAGATTTAACTTTTTTAAATTATTTCTGCAACAGGCTGAGAACTTGCTTACAAAATCAAAAATGTATAATTTTTGAAAGAATGAAATTTATTTTATGAGGCCAATTAGAGTGATTTTTTTTAATATCTCTGATTGTTTTACATTTTATGTGCTAATAGCAATACACTTTTTCTCTTCTTTTATTGCATTCGACTCATTGGAATTCTATTGGGACGATTGAAAAGTTCGTCCCGTTTTTGGCACTAGATGGCATTGTATTATCTGGAAGTGTTGTAATGTAGCATGTAAATAGAATCTGGTAAACGTGTTCGTGTGGAAGCAGAAGCCTGCGCATGCGTTGTAAGCATAGCCCTGGGAGAATTAAGGGCTTAAAACTATGACGTACGTCGCAAAGCAAAGTCTTTCCAGAACAATTTTTTCAAATTTTAGCAAAATTTTGGCCGATTTTTTTTCAATCATAAATTATGTTGTTCTGCAGTGCAAAGTGCGCTTCTTGCCGCACCTTTTTTTCTCCCTACACCGCCCCAAATTACAACAAACACTTTATAAAATACATATATTCTATGTCAATGACAAAATATTCAACTTCAAAAATTATAGACAGAATTACAAATTCTGAAAGTATGTCTTGGTTTTAAATAAAGTAATTTAATTAATTTTGATGTGTGTTTTATTGTAAATATGTAATGTATATTTAGTCGATAGTTGTGTTTTACGCCTGTATTTTATTTTACTGCAGTTTTCAAAATTCGGAAAAAATGCCTGCAGAAGAATTGCTTGCCTGGAGTTGTGTTGCAGAACACTGAATATATTATTCTGCACCTGGGATCATAACTTTGTATTGTATTCCAGAATGCGCGTTTGTTGAGATCGACTGCGCACTTGTACCTATCGTCCACCAGATCGTGCCTAATAACGGTGTTCTTTCTAATCTGCTTCGTTCCTGTCCAGAACTCTACTCAGTACGCAATAAGTGTTATCTACTTCACACTTGTAATGTTTTGAGGGTGTTTGGAAGAAGGAATTTCAGCTAGTAATTGGGTGAAAAAATTGTGTTCTTTAAATTTTGTTAAGCATTGAAAATGAATGAAAATAAGGTGCATTTACGACAAACTCTTTCTTTTTCTTTCCAAAGTCTCAAAAAATTATTCGCAAACGCAAAAGAAAATATGTGTTCCGTAGTGTGAGGGGGGCCGTTGACGATTCCACGTGCCGCAAGTGGCTCAAAAACTTGCATCACCTGTATCTGTTCCTTAGCCCGCCGACCAACCGGTATGGTGGTTAAGGTGTTAGCTTCCAGATCGGTAGATCTATGAAGAAACCATCCGGCTCAATTCATGAATTCTGTTGATTGATATTTATCAGCCGGGTCACTTATCTTCGCGCACACCTCGCCACGGGTCGACCACGTACACTCCCCGTCCTGCTGATCCTGCTCGGACAAGGGAATTTTCGAACGGTGAGTTCTATGACCCTTCTCAAGTTTCCTACTCGAGGCATTCCCTAGCCAGTGGCTAATCCGCTGTGGTTTTAAATAACTCGGCACGGAGGGGTCTGCTTCCACTCGGAACGGAACTAGATCGGACGGTTCCTAGTTCGAATCCGGGTCAGTGCACGGATGTCTGGTATAAAGGCGACTGGTGCATCTTAAATCTGTCGTGGCCGAAAGTCCTCACGTTGGGTTGGTGTGGACGTTTCGAGAGTGGGGTGCCAGCTCAGGTGTTGCCTCGTCATATGACCGTGGTTCAAAATGACTTGGTGCTGTCCTCGGATCTTTTCCTTAAGGGATTGATCCCGGACCGTCGTCAATAGCCCGTTGTGTTCCAGTACTACCTTAATTAAAAATTAACAATGACCGTTCTTTAGCCAGAAACCTCAGAACTTCGATGAGTGCGGATTATGCAGATACAGAGAACTTTTGAGGTCACGACAGAATAAAAAAAAACATCCCCCATCGTTCTACAGGTTGGATTCTAACTCGTAATACTCCGATTGATAGTTCGTTACTGTTCCTACCGGGCTACCTCGACTCAAGATGTAAAAAAAAAGTACCCAAGTCCTCCAGTCAATCATCGTAAAAGTATCAAAACATTGGATACTATTTTTGCACGCAGTATTAAAAATACAAATTTTACTAAATTAGAGAGGGGGCTCCGCTCGCCAACCCCCGGAGATTTCTATGCAATCCCATTTGGTTTGCTTCGCAAACCAACACTCCTTTAGCATATCTCTTTTGTTTTTCTTCGCAAACCAACACTCATATCGCTGAGTCAATCTCCTGTGACGGCGAAACCTCCGCCCCCTACCACTGCCGTCTAGAGTCCTTGCCTCTGTTCATTGACGTCACAGCTCTAATTGCCGTGAGCCTCGGTTTCATGAAGGCCTTTTGACGTTGGATCTCCGCGTGTCTGCGTGAGGAAGAATTTGTACACTATCGCAAAGTTATACTTTTCATTACATCGAATTTTTTTCTGAACGAAATTAAAGAACAACTGTACCGTAAGAAAGAGTATATTCTAAGGTATCCTGCGATGTTTTTAAATTTAAAAACTTATAGTAATAAGATAAAAATATGGCAATTTTCAAAAAATGTAACGAAAATGTCCCGATTTATCTCGAATTCAAAAAAATATATTTTTAGAACCAAATTGAAATTTCTAAAAAAACTCGACGTCGCCGTGCAAAAATTTACATTTAGAGATAATCTTAAAAAAATCACGGCTGAAGACTGAAAATTTGTACTTTTACTCACTCGCGTTAGAAATTTCGCTCTTTCAACTTTGGCACTTCATAAACCTTAAACTAATAGCCGCATCGAAAAAAAATCTTATTCGTCTTGTTTTCTGTACAATTTTGTACAAACCATGTAATTTTTGTAATTGTCTGATCCGTTCTTTCTCGGGAAACTGTCTAAGAATCGATAAAAAAAAAGCGAGTTTTCAATCCTGCGGTGGCAGCAGTGAGATCTGTATCTTTTTTTAGTGTACAGAGTGATATACCCTAACAAACCAAAAACTTTCCAAATGGAAATTAGCCTTACTTTGTCCCTGTAAGAATTTCTATCCAACGCCATATTTTATTTGATAATTTTTGATTAACGTCGTACTTGAGCAACACAACGGGCTGTTGACGACAGTCCGGCATCAATTCCCTAAGGGAAAGAATCGAGGACAACACTACGTAATTTTGAACAACGGTCAGATCACGAGACAACACTTGAGCTGGCATCCCACTCTCCAAACTTCCACACCAACCCAACATGAGGACTTTTGGCCACGACAGATTTAAAGTGCACCAGCCATCTCTACACCATACGCTTACAAACATCCATGCACAGACCGGGATTCAAACCAGAAACCTTTCGATCTTGAGGCTAACATCTTAACTACCAGACCGGTCGGTCCAAGATAGAAAATTTGTTGTCCAAGATAGAAAAGAAAACGCTCTATTTTTACCCCAGAATCATACAAATCATTCAATCAATACAAAAACAAAAATGTTTTCACTAAAAGCTCACTCCTCAAGTTTTACGGATGTCAACACGCATAACAAAGTTTAAAAACTCCTCTCGGCTTGTTTTTCCCATCAGAATTGGCGAGAAATCCTACAGTTAAGGCAACCCTTGGGGTTCTTTTTTCCCAAGTAGGTGATAATGATCTCATGTTTTACCGACTGATCGCGCCAGTTGATTCGACTGACCGGAAAAATGCGAGGCCCTCCGATTTCTTTCTGCCTGACTTTCCCCGAATCCCCGAAATCCCCACTGGAACAAAAAAATCCCTTTTTTTCCCCTTCTAACCCAACGCAATGTTCCCAAACGGCCTTTGACTGAAAATCAATGATTCGGAGCAGTGAGGTCTGGTCTGGTAAACAGCATAGTCAAGTTCAGTTACAATCGCAATAGAAATTGCGACGGGATTCATGTGTGATGTTTTTGTGGGAGCGACTAACAAGGTTGATAATTTTCTAAATATGCGGTTGGATTCGAAAAAATTAATTTAACATTTCCATTGGTTTTCTTACAAAGGTTCCTGGTTCGCATTCGGGTCAGTGCATGGATGTTTGTAAGTGTTTGGTGTTGAGTCGGTAGATGCAACTTAAATCTGTCGTGTCCGAAAGTCCTCATGTTGGGTAGGTGTGGAACTTTGGAGAGTGGGGTGCTAGCTCAGATGTTGTCTCGTCATCTGACCGTGGTTCAAAATTACGTTTTGTTGTCCTCCGGTCTTTCCTTTGGGGAATTGAACTCGGACCGCCGTCAATTGTCCGTTGTGCTGCTCTAGCTCTAGTACGACATTAATTAACAATTATCAAATTATCCATTGGTTTTCTAGGAAGATTAATTACAAGTGTTTTTTTTTTGGGGGGGGGGGGAGGTAGCGGGGGGTTAACAGGTACATTTCATCCTTTTTAACTGTAGATAATTTGATAGGTAGGTATTTTTACGAAAGTTGCACTGGAACAACAATACGGGCTCTTGGTGACGGTCCAGAATCAAACTCGAAGGGGAGATTCGAGGACAACACCACGTAATTTTTAACCACGGTCAGATGACGACTTTGTGACGCAAGAAGAGAAATCACGTTGCAATACAAAAATGTGCATATATATTGGTACATTGTTAGATACGTGCCGACCAACCGGTCTAGTGGTCAAGGTGTTGGCCTCTGGATCGGAAGGTTCCTGGTTCGAATCCGGGTCAGGGCATGGATGTAAATTGTGCTGTCCTTTGTTAGGGACAATGATGGACCACCCACTGGGTGCCCCTTCACAAGTGACCATCACTTCTGGTCTTGTATAAGGCTACAATGACTTTGGTCAATTCTGTACTGTATTGTATTTCTGTATTGTATCATGTATTGTGTTTGTCTTTGCAATCTGTACCCAGCCTTGCCATTGGAAAAAAAATGATTTGATTCATAAATGAATGTATATAAGCTTCGAGACCCACAGCTTTAGATTGGTGTCTTACTCTACTTTCACACTCAAGAGCTAATTAGACCTTCATAACATGGATAATTATAAAACAGCGAAAATCCGTGAAAACTAAATTGGTAGAGTCGTGAATTATCAACCGGAAGATTACAAGTTCGAGACTAGATCTAACTAAAGAGTCTTGAGTGCATGTGGCTGGTGCACGCTAAATCTGTAGTTGACCCAAATGTCCTTATGTTGACGTGGTGTGGAAGTTTGGAGAGTGGTGTACCAGCTCAGGTGCTGGCCTCGTCATCTGATGGTTGCAAACTTATGGAATGTTGTCCTGGGATATTTCCCTTCGGAGTTGATCACCGACTGTAGCCAATAGCCATTGTGCAGCTTGAATACGACGTTGCCATAGCAACTCACCAACCTACCTACAGTAGCTGTATAATATATTTAATTCTGTTACTAACAGATCCTGAGATCAAACCCGCGACATAATCTTCTGCGAGCGGTGTTCTTTAATCGGCAAGCGAGCGTTTTCAATTGTTATAATGCGCGGTGACAATTACATTCAGAGGTATTTGGACCGAATCCCTCATATGAAAGATATATCGATAACGTGACGAATTATGTGTCTGTGGGAACGAAACTGCCAACTCTCCACCCATCTCGAGGGCATGAAATAATCATTGACATCCTGTTGCCATATTCTCAGACACATGGTCTGGCGTCCGACGTTTCAGACCCAAATAATCCACAGGTGCCTACGCTTAACAAGGGGGCGAGCTACTACTTCATGCATTAATGGTTCTTCAAAGTCCATCTGATAAAGTCTTATAGTCTACGTGGGATTGGATATGGATGATGGCGGTCGCTATGGAAACAGGGCTTGTGCATTTTATGTAAGGGTGACGAGAAGTGAAACTAGACTTCTTGAAACACGGGGAAAAGAAGCTGATCTCTGTCCAAAATAAAACGTACATAGTATTTAAATCAAACCAAAGTATATTTACTTTAATAATTGGAATTAATTTACCAATCAGTACTATACTAATTTATATATCGGTTATTGTTCAGTTATTGAAATATTTTATTGCATTTAGCTATGGGCTGCATAGAAATTACAAAAATTTGAACCATTAAAGCCTCTTTTTTAATGTCCAGTGGCGGAATTAATAAAAGGGATCCAGTCTTTCTTTGTGCACTCCTGGGATATGTGAAGATAATTATAATGCTTTGCATCTTCTCTCTTTTCAAATTTAGAGTCGTTTTCCATTGTTAACTCTCCTGGTTGTTTTCTTGACGAGGTATCTCGTCATATTGTCCAAATTGGCCAGATCTCGATGGACGAAGTATCTTGTTCTTAGGGAAAAAACTGACCAGATCTCGTCATTATCAAAAAATTGACAGTTTGATAATATCTTGATGACGAGATATCTCGTCATTAGTAAAATTGGTCACATCGTTATTAATGAGATATCTCGTCAAAATTACATTGAGGGTTGAAATTCTCAACTTCACTCATATATCAACGCATCCACTTCACTCATATAGCAACGGAAAACATTTATTTCTACGGCAAGTGAAAAATTGTGCTTAAAGCTATAAATCACTTTTTCCAAGAAAAATTCTGTTTCCTTTTTCCGCGCAACTTTGCTATGAATAGTATACGTATGCCATCCCTTTGGACATTGGTGTTCGCCTCTTCTTTGGAGGTCATTAGATTATTATTTTGATTTGTATTAGTTTTCTAGATAGACAGAGTTTATTCGAGCAGATTATCACGGCAGCTAGTAAAAATCGTAACAAATATACTACTTGACACTCCTAATTTCAATGTCTTTAAGTGTGCCAATGCGATAAACAACCCTACTGGTTGATGTCTCGTCGAGGTATCTCGCCATTTGCAGAACTGACCTGATCTTGATGGACGAGATATCTCATCATTTGAAAAAAATAAACCAGATCTTAATCTCATCATAATAAAATTTAAAAAAAATTTTAAGCACCCGTGAATTTTTTAATTTATGTATCACATACAGGTTGTTTTTTGTCTTTATACACTGTACTGACCGAAGTCATCGGATACCTGGAGTAAAACAAAACATTGCATGTATTGACATACATTTGTGAGGTATGGGTTCACTTTTAATCCTAATAGACGCATTGATCCTTCTAGATATGCTTCCAACAATATTTTGGTAAGGTAATGGAAATTTTAATAAACGTGGTACTAGAGGAACACAACGAGCAGTTAACGACGGTCCGGGTTCAATCCCCTAAGGTAGGGGTTCCCAACCTTTTAGTAAATGCGTACCACTTGAAATTTTTAGAAATATTTGGCGTACCACCATTCCCGTATTTTTTTAGGAACATACAAAGGGCGTTCCATAAAAACTGAGAGTGCATTTTTTACGGAGTGGCAACACCGCGAAACTAAAAAATAAAAGTGCAGGCGATTTTTTCAATCTATTAATTGTACAATTATAAATATTCAAAAAGAAGCAGACAATTTCATTTTCCTAGTTTCGTGCTTGTTTAAAGAACTGTTTTTATTTGCCCTACTGAAATGGAGGTGAGTGATTCAAAGTTAAAAAACGAAATGCGTTCTGCCATAAAATTTTACTATTGTTTGGGCAAAACAGCTCCAGAAACAGTTAAGTTAGTGAAAGAAGCTGACAAAGACAAGTGTTTTGGTGATACTACGATTTTGAGATGGCATGGTGATTTCAAAAAAGGACGTTTGTCTGCAGAACTGGACCCTAAGCCTGGTCGACCAGAAAGTGTTGTAAATGATCATAATGTTAACAATGTGTGGGCAATCTTGCAAGAAAATCGGCGAATGACATGTGAGGATATAGCGGCCTCAACTAACATTTCGAAAACGTCGATATTTCGCATTATTCGCAACAATTTACAGCTTCGCCATATTTGTTCCAGATGGGTTCCTCGTCACCTTACTAAAGAACAAATGCAAAGAAGAATTCACTAATGTTGTGAGTGAAAACAGATACTTCAAAATTATCCGAATTTCCTAAAGACAATTAAGAGGTGATGAAACTTGGATGCGTAATTTGGATCCCCTTACCAATTCCGCAACAAGTGTATAGAAACACACAGATTATGAACCTCCGAAAAAAATCCGACAAACCAAATATGCTGGAAAGGTGATGATGATTATTTTATTTGATCATAAAGGTGTAATCTATCAGCATGCTGTACCTCCAAAAACTACTGTGAATGGTGAATATAATATTTCAGTTTTGAAAATTTTGCGAAAACACATATCGAGAAAGCGACATGAACTGGTATGGAATTGGACATTACATCACGATAATGCTCGCCCCCATGTCGCCACTTCTGTTCAGCAATATCTAAGTAAATGCAACATTAAAATCATGCTACATCCCCTTTACAGTCGACATCTCGCACCATGCGATTTCTGGCTGTTTTCGACGTTGAAGGAGACGCTCCATGGTAGAAAATTTAATACAGATTCTGAAGTTATTTCAGCAGTGCAGGGTTCTTTGAAGCAGCTTCCAGAAAAAGAATTCTCTACTTGTTTTGAAAGTGGGTTGAACGATGGGACCGTTGCATATCCTCTGAGGGAAGGTATTTTGTAAAAGAATTATGTATTTTTTTCTGTATATATTTCTTGATTTTACTCTCAGTTTTTATGAAAAGCCCTTTGTATATCTAATGTCAGAAAAGTGCCCAATGGCTTGTTATATTTTAATTAAAATACTAAGATAGCTTCATGTTTTATGATTAATGCACTTGTATTTCGAATAAATGATGTTTTAATAAAGGAAAAAATGAAACTATTACTGAAAATTACAGTTTTAATTTTTGCTTACAGGTCTAAAAACAAATAATTTTAAACAATTAGTACAAACTAAGCAAACAAAGATTAACATAATCAAAAATAATTTTTTAGTGCGAAATTTGTTGTTGTTGGTTTTTTATTAAAATATCAGTATCATGAGCAATGGAGCTTAACTTCACTATAAAGTCCTCTTCAACACTTACTCTGTTTCTATATATATATATATATTTATTTTTATATACAAAAATTCAGAAAAATCACTCTCACACAAGTAACTAGTAACAAATGGCATAAGACAGGGAGAGATATCAACTTAATTTTGCCGAGAATGCCATTGAATAGAAATAGATAATCAGCAACAAAGTTCCTCTTTAAATAATGGACTACTGTTAGCGTTATTTATTAGAATGTAATAAAAACGTTAATCCCAAATTGATTTAATATAATCCCATTTTTCCTATAACGTGTGTGGTTGTACATACTAAAAAATCGATCAAACTTCGGAGAATATTTGAGTCGCTCGTATCATCCTTGCGTACCACCTGAAACGTTACGGCGTACCACCGATTGGGAATCCCTGCCCTAACGGAAAGATCCGAGGACAGCACCACGTAATTTTGAACCACGGCCAGATGACGAGGCAAAACCTGCGCTGGCGCCCCACTCTCCAAACTTCAACACCAACCCAACGTGAGGACTTTCGGCCACGACCGAATGGTGCACTAGCCGCCTCTACACCATACGCTTACAAATATCCATGCACTGACCCGGATTCGAACCAGGAACCTAGATGATGACACTTTAACCACCAGACCGGTTTGTCGGCAACAACGATTTTGGTACACAGCGATATGTATATGTTACCATTCAGTGCATAATGCCGCCACATTGTTGCTTTGTAGTTGGCCTTGGTTCCGAATTTCGTATTCAAGCTCTAATTCATCTCTTAGGTGCTCTATTGGATTCAGATCAGGGCTCAGTACCAGCTCAAAAACACGATAAGGCATTTCCGTCAAACCACTACGTAACAGCCTTTGCTTTGAGACTAGGTGAGTTAAATGGGTGTCCGGAGACTTTTATTAGTACAGTGTATAATCAAAGGAATCCAACGTCTGTAAAATTATTCCTCAGTCAAAGTTGACTTTTTTAAATAACAGAGAACATTGGATAACCAACCAGATTTTTTGAGTGGAGCGATAAGGCATTTCCGTCAAACCACTACGTAACAGCCTTTGCTTTGAGACTAGGTGCGTTAAATGGGTGTCCGGAGACTTTTATTAGTACAGTGTATATTCAAATGAATCCAATGTCTGTAAAATTATTCCCCAGTCAAAGTTGACTTTTTTAAATAACAGAGAACATTGGATAACCAACCAGATTTTTTGAGTGGAGCGATAAGGCATTTCCGTCAAACCTCTACGTAACAGCCTTTGCTTTGAGACTAGGTGCGTTAAATGGGTGTCCGGAGACTTTTATCAGTACAGTGTATATTCAAATGAATCCAATGTCTGTAAAATTATTCCTCAGTCAAAGTTGACTTTTTTAAATAACAGAGAACATTGAATAACCAACCAGATTTTTTGAGTGGAAGCGATTACAGAATTCATCCTTTTCATTTCAAAACAAAATTACACGTCATGTCCCTTTTTATCCCTCCAAGTGTGTTAGAATATTCCCTACCAGGTAAGAAGTGCGCTTCGTAGCCTGTGGGAAAATCTTCACCAAAGTCCGCCCCTAATAACGGCCTATTGTCCCTCCCCCCCAGGTGAAAAGATTCGAGACCCGCATCCAAGTCTAGACGCCTGGGTGTAGGGGTCCGGTCCAGTCTCACACACGATGGAATTATCGCTTCTCAGGTGGTGGTTGTAAAAGGGTTTGCCAATATCTGGTCCCAGTTTATCAATTCACAACGAAGAGGAACGGATTACTCGATTTCACCGGGAGTACTCGAAAAAAAAGTGAGTGTTTTCTTATTTACTTTTAGTTTCATTCGTGTTTACAACGTCTAATATGTACGTAGTTGTTGCGTAGTGTGGATTTTTATCTGTTTACTCATTTAAATTTCACACCGATTCAATTTCTCCTTGGTGTATATATCTCTCTTCTGGGTCAGTTAAACTTCCCTTGTTTGTTTGTCTTGACGATGTGTTTGGCTCAGCATGGCCAAATTGGGCTATAAAACAACACCTGCGTTACGTTTTATAACGCAATTTATTGTTAGTTTTAGTGTAAATTTATTATTAAAGATAGTGTAGATTTAATATTAAAGATAGTGTCGATTAATTATTAAAGATAATGTAGATTTAATATTGAAGATAGTGTAAATTTAAAATTAGTTTTTTTTGTAGAGATTTAAGGGAACCAATGCACAAAAATTTTTAAATTTTTAAATTTTTTTATCATTTTAAATAAAAGTTTTTACAATTATGTTTAAAATTATATATTATTTAAGAAGATACGTTGAGTAGAAGTATTTTAAATAGTGTTTTGAATAATACCTGTACGTGTAAACTTTTAAGCTTTAAACTTCATTATCTCAAAATGTGTATTTTTTCCGTAAAAGGATCATTTTTTCAGTCTATTCAAGCAAGTATACAAGTTACACCAGGCCTCGAAATAGATTTTTTAATACAGGTGCACCTTGTGTACCTAAGTTTTTAAATTAGGTGCACAAGGTGCACTGTGTGCACCTTGTGATTTTTTATTTTTCTTAAAAATATATGCAAAATATTAAAAAAGACCTCATGGATTAATCGGAATAAGAAGAGGCAGCGGTACCTCAGTTGCTACGATCGTGATTAGCCACGGGATGCTTGCTAGTTTGAAACTCGATTCAACTGATTACCGTCTTCTTCGTAGGTGCTAGTAGGCGTTAAATCTGTCGTGACCGAAGATCCACTCACGTTGACTTTGTGTGGAAGTTTGGAGAGTGGGATGCCAGCTCAGGTGTTGTCATCTGACCTTGCTTCAAAATTAGGAGGTGTTGTTACCGGATCCTTCTTTTAAGGATTGATCCCAGAACGTCGCTAAACACTCATTGTGTTGTTCTAGTAATACATGAATTCCACTACCTGCCAACCATGAAAAAGAACATACTTCATAAGAAAATAGAATGATGCAATCTGCGCTCATATACACGTACATCGTGTGATCTTATTATCCTGACTGGATTCAGTTTTAAAAAATATAATTTTGTACTGAGTGTTATTACAGTGTAATTTTTTTTATTTAAAGGCAACTCAATTAGTCCCATCTTTTTAACCTTAACTTACAAAAAGTATCCTTATTTTTTTAAATGCTTTAAAAATAAGCTACCTATATTTACTTTCTGAAAATTTCAAGTTGGAACGAACAGTTTTAAAAAAATTCGAAGAAAATTGAATCATGTAAACAAAACACATAAACAATTATTTCTTTTGATCTGATTGTTGAATAGAAATAAAATGGAATTTATTTTGAAAATAAACACAATAATTTCTTTGAAAAATAGGTGTACTTTTAGTATAGGCTTACAAAAGCAGTACATATTTATTTTCGAAATTTTTTATGTAAAAGGTCAATTTCGAATTTAACAGCTCAATCACAGTGTTATGTATTATATAATTAGAAAAGTTATACATCTTGGGATGGCAACACTTCGTAATTTTGAACCGTGTTCAGACGAAGTGGTAAAATCTGAGTCCAAACTTCTACACCTCACCGAAGTTCATGTTAGCATGCTTCTTATTTACCAGAAAGCTGCTACTACTTTTTGTGAATGCTTTAAATTTAAATTGTGAATTTTATTACTTTATAATATATATATTATAATTTATTAACTTTATAACCCGTCTAAAAAATGACGACTCGTCCGATCGTAACTGCACAATTTACATCGCAGAACAAAACGGAAAATTACAATCGATGGGTATTAATGTTTTCTACAAATATCAATATTTAAAATTTGTCCAAGGGGCCGTCTTCATATTAAATTGGGGGCTTAAAGCGATAATTTCAATACGAATCCCAATTTTTATCACAAATGTGGATTCTACACACAATTACAAAGGGATATAAAAAAAGTTAATCAATTTTATTGGATTTTTCACTGATTTGTAAGTATTTGAATTAGATATCCTAATGTTAAATTGGTGTTTCACGTTGTTTGTTATATTTGCTAAAAACATTAATTTTCCTGGGAAATTGCTTTTCAATCCTTTGCTACCCAAAATCCCAAACACAATGATTAAACATTTTTATTAACTAAATTTTGCTATTTTTTTATTAATTATTAAATTAATATTCATAAAAATTATGAATTGAAACATTTGCAAATTTTGACTCAATGCGATTCAACTGTTAGTGAAACATCGGAATTCCACTTTACAGCTCATTACGTGCATAATTAGTAGCGCAGTGAGACTGTTTGCAAAATTCGATGATTATTATCGTTATTGGGGATCGTTCATAAAAAGAAAACAAATTTCTGCCAACAGATCCTGGGATTCGACCAGAATGGATTCTGATTATGTCATCATCTTAATGGACTCCATACCAAGGCGCCTGCAACAAATCATTGACTGCGACGGCCACTACACGTTTTTATTAATATTTATAAAATGTGATTGAACTCCGAACATTTACATGCTCACTCAATAGTTTTTATGTATTATCTCGCTCAATTTAACGCCATTTTTCATTATTTTTTCATCAAATCCACCTGAAATTGTGTGTAGTATCCAAATTTGTGATAAAAGATGGGAGTTCGTGTTGAAACTATCGTAGAAAGCACCCAATTTAATATGAAGACGACCCCTTAGACACATTTTAAATATTGATATTTGTAGAAAACATTCATCCCTATCGATTACTCCCGTCCGTTTTGTTCTGCAATGTAAATTGTGCAATTGCGAACGGGTGAGTCGTTTTTTTACGGGTGTACATGAATACATCAGGTTTTGGGTTCTTTATTACATGAATATATGTTTAATTTCTATGGAGGGGATTTAAGGTAATTAAATTAACAGTTTTGTCTTCAATGAGTTGGAAACATCGTTACGATAAATCAAGAAATACAAAAATAATCTTTATTGATCCTCCAATATGGTATTCTATTTTAGACAAAAATTGAACTATTTTCAATTAAGCATCTAAATGAGCCCTAGATTGAAAATTTTAATGAATTACTATTTATAAAAGTCTTTAATTTACGATTTTAAATTATTTTGTTTTGTAATGAAATAGGCACAAGAAAATTCATAGTGAGTTGACACAAATCTGAACATTTTCTCCTTAATGGATTAATCGGATCTTTCTCTTCGGGGGTTGATTCCGGACTGTCACCAATAGCTTGTTGTGTTGCTCCAGTGTAACGTTAATTAAATCTCGACTCATCCGTGAACATAACGTTAGCCCAATCATTGAAAGTCCAATTCACATGTTGCCGACACCACTTTAATAGGGTCCCTCTGGATTGGACGGATAGAGGAACATAAACTAGTAAGAAAGTTCTAAATACCTTTTACCAGCACTTCTATGCAACTCCTATAACCCTTCACAATGCTGGCTTCTATATGACTGAACTTTTGGCATATTTCTCGACACGAAACCGTGATTGGCTGTTACATAACACATTTGTATACTTCCATCTACCTCTGCAGCAAATTGCAGCTTCTCAAATTCAGAGTGGCTTCTAGAAAATGCTTAACTTTTGGCAGTGAGTGTATAAATAGCAACTAAAAATAGGATGAATATTTAATTGTGTTCGATGTTTTGAAAAGTTTACAACAAAGGGGATAGTAGGTAATTTTATTTCTGAGATAACGTATACCGACAATGGTCCGTTTAAGTTTTTATGCGTGGCACACATGTCTTGCAAATAAAGCATTTAACATTAACACAATTTAGACATTAAATTCAACGTTATTTTTTTTATAAAAATAAAATAATTAATAGCAATTAATAACAAACCAAAAAATTTAGGGAATATAGAGAATTTGAATTCAGCGTATTAAGACAGAGACGGAAGTGTATTACAAAGGACTTTCTTATGGCCATTTGAACAAAAAGAAATCAAATGGAATTATGGAAAAAGATATTGGCTGATATTTTCAGAAACAAGTAAAACTGTTTACTGCTACCCTTGCAAACTTTTCTCAACATCGAAGTCTAAATTAATATCTGGCATTCAAAAGTCATTACTGTTAATTTATCGGACAAAGTCTCAAAAGAACACATGTCAGCTATGTGTACTATATATGAAAGATCAACAAAATTCAGCAGAATTGATACTAAACTATTACAGGAAAAGGGAAAATAAGTATGCTATTGTAGATATATGTTAAAAAAGAATTGTAACAACAATAAAATTATTGAGTCGCTTAGAATTAGGATTTAAGGGTTCACGATGAAGGCAAAGATTCCAATAGGAAAGAACATTATTTAATCTTCTTTGACTACCTAAGCGAAAGCAAATACGACGAGTTCTTGAAGTTCTACAAAAAAACACAACAACAAAGAACGAAAAAATGTAAACAACTTATTTCATACTAGCCCGACGTTGCCTGTGCCCGTGGTGTTAGTTTGCGAAGCAAACCTACACCACGGTCAACGCCGTGATGTAAAATATTAAACTGGTGTAAAATTTTCCGCAGTTTTCAAATCCGTTGAAATGTTTACTCTATCTTTAACGGTCTAGGAGATAGAAAAAAGAACTACAAAACTAAAGCTAAAATTAAGTTAAAAACTAAAGTTAAGCGGAAACCGAAAAAATAAATTAAGAATCTTGTCCGAGTTCGCCCGCGATGAAAAAAAAACTTGGTCTGGTTACGAAGGTTGACGGTAAGGTCACATGGATAGAAAAAGTCTGAATTCGGGTGTTTCTTCTTTTGTCTGAAGAAACGCGTTTGAAGATCCAGGTAGAGAATAAAACTATTTAATTCATTTAAAAATCTTCTAGATTGAATTTTAAAATTCGCCGCGGCCCAAAAATTGCAAAACATTTGGACTACCTGTGTGTTAAATCTCATAGCTGTAAGTGCCATAGAATCGTCAGGATTTTGCAGACAAACACTTCCTTTTATAATATTAGAGATTTGTGACGCGAATTTGTAGGTCTTTCTTGTAATAAAATAACATCGAAAGTAACTGAAGAAAATCAAATCTACGACTTGTATATCTCTAATATTATAAAAGGAAGTGTTTGTCTGTTTGTTTTCTTGCACGCAAAGTCCTGACTAATCTATGGTACTTATAATAATTAGATTTAGCACACAGGTAGTCCGAAAATTTTGCAATTTTTGGGTCAAGGCGAATTTTAAAATTCAATCTAGAACATTTTAAAATGAATGTTATAGTTTTTTTCACCGTTCTTCTTCCGCGGAATGAAGGAGCATCAAAATTAGACTTTTCGCCCTCATGTCAACTTGACGTCAGCCTTTGGAACCATGCCAGGTGTTCATCTACTGTCTAGAATGGGAGAGAATCTTTTATATTTTAGCAAGAGATTGTGACGTAGCGTGAACTTTCGCTTTCCAAAAAAAAAAACAGATTGCATTTCTTGCCCTTCGCGTTAAAAAAAAAAAACAGAATACATTTCATGCCATCTTTGATTTTAACGAGGACACCATAAAAACCATACCAGACATCTATCGAGCCGCAAAGAAATGTCTTGCTTATTTCAAAGCGTTGAAATATTATCGAAATATTTTTTTTCAATTCCCTTACATAATGCGTAAGGAAAAAGATCGTTTTGTGTTTTAAAGCGTGTAAAAAATCATTTATGGTGCACTATGGGAGAAGATTAAATAATATGGCCATTCTGGTATATAGAATAAGAAATTTTAAACCGAATTGACACTGTTCCAAAATAATTGACGAATTTGCAAAAAATAATTGACGAATTTCCAAATATAATTGACGAATTTGCAAAAAATAATGCAAGACAAAAATTCATGTAAAAATGTTTTTTTTTTTAATGAATTTATTCAATGTGCTATGGTATGACATTTTTGTTAATAATTTAATGATAGTTTTCTTGAAACTTTTTTTCTAACTTGAGTTTGAGGGCCCCGAAATTTTTACCGCTTGGCTCCCCCAGTTGACTTGATCCTCCACTGCATAACCACGTGACATATCTTCGAGAAACTAGAAGAAATAACAAGAAGCTGCGGACACATGCTTCGTTTATTTCATTAGAAGATCAACGAAAGCAATACGCGTAAACTAAAGCCATTTTCTCAGCTCACGGCGACATATCTGATGGGCTTGCGCTTGTTGCTATGCGCCTTGTGCTTTCTATTTGACAGCGGCTTTAGAAAATGACAAAAGCAACGGAGTTTAATATCCTAGTGTAACTTGCGGTCACGAAATTTTGCCAAATATCGCATTATCAGTAGCGCTAACCATTAGAAAAACGGACCGTTATTCTTATATTAGATTCTGTTATCTAAATACTAAGCTGCCGATAAATGTCTTAAATCTGTCGTGGCCTCAAATGTCCCCACGTTGGAGTGGTGTTGAAGTTTGGAGAGTGGGGTACCACCCCAGGTGTTACCTATTAATCTGAGCGTAGTTCAAAACTACGAGGTGTTGTCTTCGGGTCTTTTCCTGCGGCATTGGGCCCGGACTTTCACCAAAAACCCATTGTATTGCTCCTGTATGATGCTAAATCAAATACCTACCTACATCCATAATATGTGATAAACACTTTCGGCACCCAAAGAACGATCAAAATGTCAATTTTTTTGTCTGAAATTATACTTTATACAATGAAGAATGTTTTCTACAACGTTTCATATCACGGCGACAATTTTAAGATACTATTTTTATGATTTTATTGACTTGGAAATTTGAAATTTTCCTCTCTCTCCACTCATTACTCACTAAAAACCTGTTAGATACCAAAATGTATCAATGAACGCTCTTAGGGTACATTCAAAACGTCTAAATTATCATGTTTTTTACAAGGATTTTTCACCTTTGACTTTTTAAATCAATAACTATATTAACTATCCAAAATCTCATCCTTAAAAGCCATAAAAATGAGTTTATGAGTATGTTTTGAAAATATTAAAAGCCAAGATATCACATATTAAAGGAGTACCATTTTAAAAAATGTCAGAAAAAATTCACAAAATTGTAATATTTTCAAAATTGGGAGATAATTAAAAAAAATTTTCTTCTGGAAAATCTTTATTTAGACTCAAGAAGATAAATTGACTCTTATAATGTTATCAAATTACTTATATTTGAGAAATCAGCTCTTTGGGTGCCAAGTCCCCTTAAAATATGCATTTAAATTACAACTTAAAAGCATAAAACATGAAATAAAGTGTAGAATATGCAGTAAATAATAAAATCTGATGATGTGCCATTTCAGACTAGAACAAGGATCTCAGAAAGGGGACAAAGTAGGCTCATATACCCTTAGTATTGGAGATGGAGGGAAGGAGCCGCCACTATGCGAGACATTTGTTAAAAAGAAACATTAATTTTACAAATCCTGTTCAGCATGTCTCCGTGCCATAGCCCTTCCAGATAGGGAAGAGGGGAGGAGTTGAGCTGCGGCGCCTCAACTCCTTGAACTGATAACGGGTACGTGTCACTAAAATCATCTTGTTAAAAGGCGTTACCTGCGAAGTTGGAACCTCGCGATAACACATACCCAACTGAGGAACATCCCCCGTGTGTTACAGATGATAAAACTATCTAGCAAACCTATCCTTCAGTTGGAAGTAAATCAGTTCAGTAGAAAACTTTACGAAAAACACGAATGAATGTTATCAAGCTACAACACTACATGGGATCTAATTTAATAGGTATTTTAATAAACGTCGCACTGAAGCAACACAACGGGCTATTAGCGACGATCCGAGATCAAACCCGTAGGTAAAGATTCAACAACACTTAATTCTGAACCTGAAGTTTTGATTTTGAAGTGCATATATTCTGAACCGTGGCAAGGGTCTAGACAAGATTAGCACATGCCAAACAGCCAGAACACCAACCCACTTAAACTGTTGTAGAAAGTGTCGATCAAGTCTCGTAGAAATGCTTTAACTATAAAGGAATCGGTCCCAGCTTTATATCCTGCCAGTGAAGGTCTGGCAGGTTTTTCATTCATAATAAACGTTTACCGTGTTTACAAAGACACATTTTACATTTCAAAATGTTATTTATACCTATCTATCCCATGATGTTTCATTATTCTGGATGTATAGTAAATTATTGTTGTATCGCTTATATCAGGCTACGGAGCCATTTAAAATGTTATGTATCAGTTTTTATGTCTCAAAGGTTCATGTTTCTGGTTGCACAATAACTTCGTATTGTATTGCCGGTTTAACTTGCATTCCGATGATTTTTAATTTTGATAACTGCAGAGGTAGGTATGTGTTTCAGTTAACGTCGCACTTAAACAACACAGCGGGGTATTGGCGACGGTTCGGGATCAAACCCAAAGGGAAAGAAACGAAGACTACACTACATAATTTTGAATCAAGCTAACTGCAGAAGAGATCTCTCAATATGTTTCTCAAGACTAAGGAATTCAACAGTGTCTAAAAACAGTCTTTTCCCGAGGTCCTTCAGTGCCACGGTAGCATAGTTGGAAGGGTCCCGAATTAGCTACCTTTAGGTCACGAGTTCGAAACTTGATCGAATCAAAAATCATCGTGTACCTTTGGGACTGGTGTACGTTAAATATCTCCATGAACTCCAAATATCTTCACCTTGTTACGGTGTGGAGATTTGGAGGGAGTGGTACCATCTTATGTGTTGGCAGACTTCGTCATTTGACAGTGGTTCAAAATTACGTGGTGTTGTCCTTCGGCTTTGATCTCGGGCCGTCGCCAATAGCCCGTTGTGTTTCTCTAGTGCAACGTTAGTAAATACGCACCTACTTACATAGAGTCAAATGGTTGCAGTCTTTATTTTGTGTGGAAAAACATTAAAACAAAAATGGTTATTTATTTTCTTTTTGTTATAATAGAAACCATACACACCATGTCACCCACGTTCTCAGTGTTCTTGCTGTCCTGTTCCTTCGTCCAAATCATCCTGAGTTTGAGAATGCAGGATGAAGGATTCGCTTACGGTGCCATCCGCATCCATGATGGGAGTTCCCTTTTTGCTGAGCCACCCGCAGAGTCCCCGAGAAAGCAGAAGAAGCCCTTCGGATCAGGAGGGGGCAGCCGGTATTTGAGAAGAAACAGGGGTAGGAAACCTGGTCGGAAGCACCGTGACAAAACGAACCTCATGACTCTCTTGGGGGAGGACTACAAGGTAAGTGATGAAACAAACAAACAGCGGAATGTGTTCTTTCTGTTATGGTTTTATACTAGATATTTATCACAGAGTTAAGCCGAAATTTTTTGTTGTGGTTGCTTTTGACCTTACCGGTACATCCTTTTAGGATTAGGCCCTCAAGTGCACATCTCTTTGGACTGAACTGGACTGAACATATCACTTTCGAAGCACCCACTGTGTAAAGCATATCCGCATCATGAATAGAAATATAGGGGAAAGTTTGACAAAACCGGGTCCTAAAATGTGTTTTTTTTTTCAAGTTGCCAACGTGAATAAAATTGCTTCAAAAGTTCTGAATGATAAAACAATTCTTTAGTTCCAAAAATAAATATTTTTTCAATATAAAGAACTATATTTTGGAAGGTAAATAAATTACTTTTTGGAAGTATACAAGTACCCGGTTTTATCCAACCTGGACGGTATATATAGGAATAATTAAAAAAATAAGGAATAATTTGTTGTTTTACTGCTGAAATATTTATTTATAACAATAAATTAGAACAACGGTCTTCCTACACTGAGGAACATACGTGGGTTTAAAAATCAACTAACATAAGTAATTTTAAAATTAATGTGTTTTGAAATGGATTGTAAATTAAGTTAATTGATCAGATTTATTAGAAGTTTTAAGGACAGAAATCAGAAATAAAATTTGGATCATGCTCCTCCGCATTTCTACTGGCTTCGTACGCCCATCCTTTACCTACAGTTGAGACCACTGCATCCAAGCCTCCAGAGATTTTGACCTGTCGTACAATTCATTACAAAAGATACAGACTTCGTCCCATTTCACGTCGTCTTCATCTGATGCAGAGAAGTCTGTTTTAATGCTGAACTTCTTTTTCTTCCGTGTTTTGAGTTTTTTGCTTATGGGCCTTAAACAGTTTCTGCCTTGGTTTTTTTCTGGTTTTTTCTTGTCCAAGCTCCAATTCCTACCCGGTCTGGTCCGATTGCCTAGGTCCCGGTTTTGTCCGACAACACAATTAATCAGAATAGAAGACTTAGCATACTTCAAACATGATGCAAAACGTGGTTTAATAATTTAGCTGAAAGCGGTGTTATCAGATGTTGTACTTACCTAAAATAATCTTCAAGCAATTAGAAACTACAGAGTAAAGACGATTGAATGGTAACATGGCGGCTGTCTGCAACTAGTTTCATGCGTTATCCGATAGATAGCAATAATAATCTAGCCAAAACTCTCGGGTCACGGTTTTATCCTCCTACCCGGTTTTATCGAACTTTCCCTTAATTTGCAATAGTTGATAATACCATAAGGGTGAGTGAATTTCTTGGATATGTCGATCTAGGCGAGAGACGAGAACTTCAATGCTAAGGAAAAGCCACAGGACCCGCCGAGTCGCAAATGAGATGGGAGGGTGACCTCCGCGACAGCGAATGATCGTGCTTAGGTTTTGGATCAAAAAGGGATTCTATCAGTGTTGATTCCGTTTCGTCACCAACAGCCATTGTGTTGCTCCAGAGAAACGTAAATTCAATCGCACTCACTTGACATTGTGTGTTTTGTGGCCAAATATGGCTCTTGTGCTATAAACCCCCCCCCCTCCAATAAAGCCCTCAGAAGTCTGGTAAACCCACTTTGGGAAATAGTGGTTTTTGTAGATTGGTATGTCTCTCCACTGTGTCATTTTTGTAACAAAATCTTTGGGAATGATAAACCAAATTTAATTAGATTGCATTAAATTGTGAAGTACATGTTACAAATTAGAGTTGTGATTTCGGAATGGAAGATTTGTGACTGTTCATCCATATGGATATAGGTCCAGATACAAACGTGTTGGTTGTCTTTGACGTAATTAATTTTGTAATTCTAACGCCTATACTAGGGTCTTGTTTCAATTAGGTATCGTCTGTAGAAATTCTGATCTTCTTACATAGCTAAATTTTATAAGTGTTTTTTTTATTTCACTTTTATTTCATCCACAGACTTCCTGGATGTCCGACAAGAAACCCAAGAACCTGATTCGAATTCCATCCAACGAAGTCGACTTGGAAGCTACCCCACAGTGGGCTTTCCAGAGACATTTAGCCCAACTCAACAACGAATACAACATCACAGCGGAACTGGAAGAAATAGAACCAGAACTACTAGCTTTCGAGCCAAAGATCCGAAACTGGTTGCTCAAGAGGACTACCTGCCCCGTGGAGTTCTCGTGGAAGGACCTGGGCCCCACTTACTGGCCCAGGTGGGTTCGCAAAGGAGAGTGTGTGAATCAGGGAGGTTTTTGCTCTTTCCCCAAGGGCATGCACTGTGTCCCTGGTGCAACCACAAACGTCAATATACTCTTTTGGATGTGCTCTGATCCTAAGCATAGGGACAAAAGACACGCTTTTAGTATGAAGACTTCAGTCCTGTATAAGAATAGGGTCCCGCACTTGGTGCCTAGTACCCACATCAAGAAAAAAAAGAAGAAATGTGAATGGAAGAAGGTACCTTATCCAATTACCGTAGACTGCTTTTGCACGTGTTGAGGCATTGCTGTTTCCCTGTCTCGCAGCAGAAGTGATCTAATTGAAAAACTTTTGAACTCACAAAGCATGGATGAATAGCATAATCGAAAGGTTTATGGTAAAATAAGCCACACTTCAAATTCTTCACGAGATCAATTGTTAAGTTTTAAAAAATTCCAAAATTATAATCGTTTTTGAACTTATCAAGAGGTACTGTTACTTTAAAAATTTGTAAGCACTTATTCCTTTTCTGGACCGAAGACTCGTTCAACAAGCCACCTTTCTCCAAAACATTTGATGTTCTAAGTAAATCTCCCTCGATAGATTTTGTTTCAAATTATTCTATCACATTTAAATTATTACGATTGCTTGATTTCTTTTAAGTGTGATACTTTTGTAGGTTCTAAGATATGTTTGCGGTACAGAATATTTCAAAAGATCATATATTCCAAGTTCTGTATTCAAAATGGAAATGACTCCTCCATAACTGAAAGTATTCCAACAAAAACATTTGATATTGTTTCATTTTGTGTAACATACGTATACATCCAGTGCCCATATATTTGTTGTATTTTTGTCTTGAGATATATCTTACATTTTAGCATAAGATCTTGTGTGAAACGCAAAAGCTGAATCTAGTGCATTTTCTTATGCTTTGTATATTACGAAGTAAAATTTACTTCATAGTTTAGTTACGTTTCAATAAAATATGTTGAGCTTTAATTGTGTTTCTGAAGATCAGATTTATTCCGCAATTCTGGACATTTATCCGTTTGGTAATACACACTGGCCACCTATGTAAAGAGAGTATTTTGATAGATTCAGAAAAACACAAAGCAAAATAAAATCAACTTTCCTTCAAGTCGAAGCGAGTCATATTTTGGAGGAGCGGAAAACTGGCTAAAAATAGATACTATGAAACTTCTACTGAAAACCTATTGGGAGGAAAGATGAAATTTTGCATCAGTATATAAGAGGGATTTTCAGTGCAAACGAAATTGATGGAAAACGGAATTTTAATTCCAAAAACGTACTTTCTCTTGAGGTTGTAGTTGATGAAAATGTAGGTTAGTCGCCGGTTTGACGCTGAATAATCAGCCATATACTCATTAGGAATTCATTCTTTCTAATTTTTATTCATAAAGGGCTGAAAAATTTGAAAAAAAAAATAGCCGTGACGTCACGAATAGAGTACTCACAGGAAGCAGTTACGCCTCAAAACCACTACCAACATTTACATTTAGTTTGAAAAAAATGCCTCTTATAAGACACTATCCTGAATCGATTGCAATTCATAATTTTTCGAAAGTTTCTTATATAATTAATACATACCAACAACTAACATTAAAGATACATTGCATTCAATAAAGCCGTGTTCAAACAGGAGGCGCCGAGCGACACACTCTGACAAATCACAAGTGTTGGACCGAGAGAGAGAGGTGAAAACAATGTCTTTAGCTAAGATTCTTTAGTAACAGCATGACAAACAATTTCAGCGTGAAGATTTTATTTTTTCGGAAGGTATGAATAAGTCCGTTGAGCTAAATCTGAATTAAGTGTTCCAAATTTAATTTCTAATAATCCAGAAATTTCTGAACTAAATAAAACTTGGCATTCAAGATGAAATTCTAATGCATTCAAAATTTAACATCGAAATTTAATATTGAAAATTATGTTGGGGCTCAATTTAATATGAAAACGACCCTTTATTTTGAATTCAATCATGAGTTTCTGTACCTTGGAAGGAAAAAGTACCAATGTCCAAATTTACTGATTTTGAGTTATGTCTACCAATCACTCCATGGTAATGAATGCTATACTAGAAAAAAGGAATCAAGTCCTCCTGTTAGTACCCTCTGAAATAACTTTTTGTTTGCTGTATTAAAATATTTGTACATTTATTAAATAAAAATTACTACTAAATTAGCTGTTACAAACGTGCAAAATGGGCTTTAGCATCTTTTCTACCAAAATGCAGATTTATAGACGTTATTTCCTATTAAATCAAATATTTTGTTTTTTCCCCGCACCTGTGCATTCAGTATTTCAATTAACTCAATGCAATTAAACCAAAATGAACAGAAATCATGTTTTAAAAACAAAATCTGGTTTAAGTTTTAAAAAAATTACATTTTTATGCACATGGGAATGTGTAATTTAAAATTTAATACGGAAATATATAATTTTAACCAAAAGTCTTAAAAATTTAAACTATTGCTTTAAAAATTAACTCTTCAACGAAGGCATTGAACACCACCATGTCCTCCTCCCCTAAACTTGTTTACAAGTCATTAAACAGTGAAGTAAAATATGACGTTTAAGCTTTCAAAACTCCAAGAATACTTGGATTGCAACGGGAAAGAGTTCTTTGTGAACTAGTAAGATTTCTTTTGTCAGGACAACTGTGTAGCCAAGAAAAGGCTTGATGGTTGACTGGTTCGATTCTATGGCGCAAGGGTCATATTTTTCCAAGCTGAGCCAAACAAGAACTGGCTCGAAACCACAAACAGCGATGAATGAAACGATGAACTATAATTTAAGAAGGGGGGAAATTACTCTTTCTCAGCGCAAACTCCCGGTACTTTTATCCTGTTGCTACATACTCGACAAGCCTTTCAGAGGTTGATGTGGAAGTTTCCGCCCTTTGTGATTGCGGTTGAATTGGCGCTGTCAAGAGAAATAGGTGAAGATGTATTTGTTAAAATGCGGGAGACTACAAACTTCTTCTGAATCTTCACAATTGAGTTTTTCCACGGTACCTGAAACTGCTTTGCACCCGAATAATCATAGCTGGTTGAATTGGAGCTGTCAAAAAAATAGGTGGAGATGTATTTGCTAAAATGCGGGAGAAAACGCAAACTTTTTCTGAACCCTTACAATTGAGTTTTTTCATGATACATGAAACCGCTTAGCACACTGATTATTATAGCTCATAAACCAACAGTACATTTCATGTCATGTATAGACCATTTCTTATTTGCGAGTGTAAAATAGCTCGGTTTCAGCTTTACAACTGATGTGGTTTCACAGTGTGTAAGCTACTCTAGATCAAATATTTTTTCCACCATCCTTGCATTTTAACATCCTGGCCCAAGATTTAAGTTATTCGTCACATGATTCTATCGAACAACCGGATTGGATCCTGCCTAACTGATCGCTCCACCTCCAACAACGCTAAGAACACAGCCTAACTATTCTGCATTCAAGTCATTCTGGAGTTAAGAGACCTTGGCTCAGGATCTCTCGATACAGCAAAACCCGCTTAATATCAAATGCATTTATGTCAGGATATAAACAGTGCTGTAGTCGTAAAAAAAACAAACAGAAGGTATACCATGGGCGCCCGCAGGATGTTTTCCATGAGGAGGCGAAACATGTACTTACTACTTATACTTTCCACGGGTGGAGGTGGGGGGCAGAAAAACGTGTACAAACACGCACATACATATATATATATATAGGAAATCCATAAGCCAAGGGGTTGACCGCCCCCCTCCTCCGTACGCCCATGGGTATACTAAAAAAACCGAGGTATATGATCTATTTAATCGAAATTCAAATTATCGAGAGAAAAAAAGTCAATATTAATTTTATATTACAGGAAAGGAATTGTAGAACTTTGGAAGAAACTTCGACTTCAGCAGAAATTCGTGTTCCCAAGTTTCGAGTTATTGGGAGTTTACTGTAATTATGCAAAGCAAAATATGCAGACTAACATCGAGTGATATTCAAATTTGAAAATATCACTATATTAATATTTACCTATGATATAAAATAATTACAGGAAATGTTAAGAGAAAAATATTTAAACTCATTAAGTAGGATGTAATTTTTTTTAAAACAAATTTTAAGGCCAACCTCTGTTATGTTCATTGAAATATTTTCCAAACTGCTTCACGAGAGAAATCCGTCTTTGTGTCTTTTGAAGCGCATACTCTTGATCTATTGTCAACTGAAGAGGCGATGGTTGACCAACCAAGAATTCACACATTTTTTCTGGTTAAAAGTGTTCCTATAGGTGGTCCTATGAGGTGGTATATTTGTATTAATAAACATTAGACTGGAGACGTTTGAAATCAATAAAAATTATCTCAAATATGTTTCACTATGTTATTTATTAAACTACTAGCCACTGCGTGACTAGCACGGCGTTGCCCGTGCTGAACTTTGTGGGGTTAGGTGTGTTCATTGTGAACGTTTGTAATTCACCGTTGTTTGCTACGCATTTCCATTTGGTTTGCTTCGCAAACCAACACCACGGATAACGCCGTGATGGCCTAGTTATTGTGAAATTGGAATTGCGAAGAGATCCAATTGGTGTGACGTGACAATTTCTTGGAGGGTGGGATGCCAGCTGAGGTGTTATGTTATCATTTGACCGTGGTTGTACACGTATATTTCCCTTATTGGATAAAACTTCGACCCTAGTTAATAGGTAGTTGTAGTGCTTGAGAACGTTAATTAAAAATTACCCAATTTTGTCGGATACTTTCCTTAGGCGATTGATCCCGGACCGTAGTGAAGAGCCCGTTGAGTTGCTATAGTACGACGTTAATTAAAAATTACCTCGGATCTCTCAATTAGGGAATTAATCCCATACACTTGTTAATAGCCAATTGTGTTGATTTTGTGTGATGTTAATTAAAAATTTCCTCAGATTTCAAATTCGCTGAAATTTTTAATAAAAACATGTAGAACTTCTGTTGATTGTTGTAATTTTTTTTTTAATCCGTTTTATACACATGCATATTTTACACATTTTACTGCAATGGCAAAAATTGTATTTTCTAAGAATTAAGAGATTAAAGTTTTTGGAAAAGGCAGCTGAGAAAATTGAAAGGAAGAGAAAACACGCTTTTGTACTAAAAACCGAAAAAATGAGTGTCTTATTTTTTAAATTTTACAACTTGAATGTGAGGTGAATCTTATTTTTAACACAACAATGAAATCTGTTGATTTGGGCAATACAGTATATTTTAACCCCAAATTACTTAAATAATAGGGAGACAGAAAAATTAGAAATATTTTTGTAAGTTGAGGTAATTTTGAATAAAATAGATTAATAAACCAAAATAAAAGGTAATTTTTTTTTATTTTGAGTACAAAGTGAATTATTTTATTATTTATCTGAATTTTTAAAATTAGCAATGTTTGTAGATGTGAAATGCAATTTTAGAAACAATTAAATGAAATGAAATAAGTATGTGGCATGTGCGAAAGGAAAACAAATTATAAAAATAAGCATTTTATACTTGATTATTTTTCCCCGAGATAGTATACATGTACATTTATTAAAATAACCATATGTGGCAAGAAATTGAAGTAATAACTATTTATAAAAAGTAAAAAGGTATTAAATTCTGTCAAACACTTGACCGTGGGAGAAACACGGTTTAATGGGACCGAGTCGTATGACTTTAAGTGATTGTGCCTTGTTGATGCTTACAGTGAAACTTAAACGAACTGGGAATTGAAGTTTTTTAAATTGGAATGGGATATTAGAAGTGATGATTGGTATTCTAGGAATGAATACGTTTTAACTTGCAGCATGTGTAGTGACGATGGTGGCTTCAATAATATTTGGCATGAGTTTCTTGACAGAGTGTTGTGCCATTGCACAGTGAAGGTGGATTCAGATTCGTGAGAAGCATAATTGGTGCTCCAATATGTGCGAGAGTGCTTCAGATGGTTCCAATGTGTAAAAAAACTGTGTTGTGTGTTTTAAGGACTCATTTCTGTCATGTGTAATGTCTATAGATTTATAAATTTAAAAACTATGGGGCAATTCTCGCAAGACTTGCTTTTTGATCACATTGACATCTTTATTTATTTGGGAAAGATTTGGCCTTTGGCACAGCCATGCATGATGAGTGTTATGATACAACAGCAATATATTGATGAACCTTAGGGGTTGTAACCTTTTGGGTGTGGACCACAGGTGTTTAGACAACTGTTTGGCTTGTTAGCATAATGATGAAATGACAGAATGAACGGCAAAGAAAAGAGATACATGAGTTATTAATTGCCAAACTTTAAGGCATCCCACAGAATGGCAGCGCTTGCTATATGTGTTGTGTAAGTGACAGAAACACGTCCATCTTGAAAAGTAATCCTACAAAAGTTGCAAACACTTTTTACAGCACTTACATACAACTCCTGTAACCCTTCACAATGCTGGCTTATTATACGACAGCCTTTTTTATATTTGTTGACACGATACTGTGATTGGCTGTTACATAACTCATTTGCATAGTTCCATCTAACTCTGCAGCAAATTGCAGCCTCTCAAATTTAGATTAGCTTCCAGAAATTAACATTTTTCATCAAGGCTTAACTTTTGCCAGCGAGTATAGACAATTATAAAATGAAGTACTACGTGTGTTGTCTGTTCGGCGTGTCGTGACGAATCTATAGTACTTCCAATAATGAAATTTGGTACATAGGTAGTGTGAATATTTTAAAATTTTATAGTCCACCACAAATTTAAAAATTTAATCCAGAACATTTTAAAAGTAATGTAATGAGATATGTAATTATTATTGTGTTCCTCCGAATAGCAAGTCTTCAATTGGTATTGACTAAATACATATTTACAGTGCGTATGTAGCTGCCCCATTAATGGATATACTTTATAAAAATGTATTGCTTTTTTAAAAGCATATTAACTTTTAGTTAGCGTAAACTTTTAGTTTGGATTATCATAATGTATAATATAAGTATATATTTTTTTGTGTTTCCTCCATTTTTGGAACTGGATCACAGTTGTGCAATATGTTGTTTGTTATTGCTTCTGTTTTAGAGTACGATAGTTTGGATTATCATTTTTAAAGCATATGAACTTTTTGTTTGGATTATTACGATATATTTTTCAAAAGCAGAGACCTGTTTCATCAATTTATTGTCAGTATGTATTCCGAGATTGAATCGGAGAAGGTGTTGTACATACGACTGAATGAGATCACTCAGAGTGGAACAGTATGCAGATTTGAGAGATGCGTTGATGAACGGTGGAAATGCTGCGATAAAAAAACTGAAGTACACAGAAATCACTAAACTTCCAAAAAGATATAAAAACCAAAAGTGAAAGTTTATGCTTTTGTAAATTTATATGTTGCATAAATTAAAAAAATTAAGTATTGCTATGCTTTGCAAAAGACACCCAAACACAGAAACAAACACCTTTTTTTGCATATTTGTAAAAACTAAACCGTGATTGGCTGTTACCTAACACATTTGAATACTTCCATCTTCCTGTGCAGCAAATTGTAGCCTCTGAAATGAAGATTGGCTTCTGGAAATTAAACAGAAACATAAAAACAGCTTTTTTTTTTTGGCCATATAAACTAAATATTGTGGGCCGTAAATTAAAAAAAAAGACTGTATAGTGAAATGCCATAGTTTTGTTGCTCTTTTAGGCAATTTTTTGTTTGTTTCTGTGTTTGGGTGACTTTTGGAAAACATAGCAACATTTAATTGTGATAATTTATGCAACATAAATTTACAAAAGTATAAACTTTTGTTTTGAATATCGTTGAATCAGAGGGACTCCGAGAGTGGAACATTATGCACATTTGAGAGATGCTTTAATGAACAGTGGAAACGTTGCTATACGTAAACTCCACAAAAATTGCTCAACTTCGAAAAAGATGTAAAAACCAAAAGTTAAAGTATATGCTTTTGTAAATTAATACGTTACATAAATTAACAGAATTAAATATTGCTATGCTTTCCAAAACACCCCCAAACACAGAAACAAACAAAAATAGCATAAAAAGATGAACAAAATAACATCCTTTTGTAATAACATAATTTTTTTAATTTACAGCCCCCAATATGCAAAAAAGGCAGTGATATAAGAAGCCAGAGCATTGGTGTCATTAATAAAATAATGTTTAAATCCAAGACTGCATTTGTAGCATATTTCTAAAAACAAAACCGTGATTGGCCGTTACGTAATACATTTTAATACTTCCTTATTTCTGTAGTGTATTGTAAGACGAATATGAAAAAGTTACTTATGTTTAACTACACCTAATAGTCTGAACCGACTTAAGTTCGTATCGTAGCATGTAAAAGTATCCTCGCTATAGGATTTTCAGTTGTGACGTGGGCTTTGTATTAAGTCGATGTTGGTCTAAGTACAGTATAGCGACAACGCATTAAAATTATGACAACGTTATGCAAACATTACTGATATTTTCGAGAGGCAAAATGTAGCAGTGTTGCCTAAAGGGAGAAGCTGATACTAAACAAAAGCATAAAAACAGCATTTGTTTTGGTCGTATAACAAAACATTGTGGGGCGTAAATTAAAAGAGGGCGTTTTAGCGAAACGCCATAATTTAGTTATTATTTTATGCAATTTTTTGTTTGTTTCTGTGTTTGAGTGAGTTTTGGAAAGAATAGGAATAATTAAGAATAGCAATACTTAATTTTGATAATTTATGCAACATATAAATGTACAAAAGTATCACCTTTAACTTTTGGTTTTGATATCTTTTTGGAAGTTTAGCAATTTCTGTGTGTTTTTGTTTTGCAACATTTCCATCCTTCATCAACGCATCTCTCAAATGTGCATACTGTTCCATTCTGAGTGATCTGATTCAGTCATATGTACAACACCTTCTCCGATTGAATCTCGGAATACATGGCGACAATAAATTGATGGAACATGTGTTTGCTTCTCAGTAAAATGTTGAAATTCGAAGAGCACATCATCATCCTGTGAGCGTAGAGCTACATAGAAGAAATGTTCTTAGTTTGCATAAATGATAGAAATCCAAGATTGGCGTGAGTGCAGTAAAGACCCTTTCAATACTGTGGACATTTTTAGGAAACCAAATAAAACAAAAATATAATAATAAATTAATTTTTAAATGTTGTACAGTAAATATCGCTTTTCTTTCCATAAGACATCAAAACAAAAATGATAAAAATTGACTATATAAAAACCGAAGTACTATACAGAAACAAACAAAAGATTGCACAAATGAAACGAACGATAAATTGCACAAAAGATTTAAAAAAAATATCGCTAGACTTTGAAAAAAATATCCAAATAATCCAAACTAAAAGTGAATATGCTCAAAAAATCAAAATCCAAAGTATCGTAGTGTAAAAAAGAAACAATAACAAACGTATTGCGCAACCGTTATCCAGTTCGAAAAATGAAGTAAGCACAATAAAAAATAGAAATATAAAAGATTAAAAGTTAACGCTAACTAAAAGTTATTTGCTTTGAAAAAGGAAATAAATTTTAAAAAGGATATTCAGTAATACTAAAAGTGAATATGCTTAAAAAATCAAATTCCAAACAACGGTAGTCTAAAAGAGAAAGAACAACAAACGTATTGAACAACAAACGTAAGCACAACAAAAAAATTCAAATATAACAGTTGACGCTAACTAAAAGTAAATATATACTTTTAAATAAATTTCATAAAGGATATCCAGGAATAGGGCGGCTACACACGCGCAGAAAATAAGGATTCATTCAATACCGATCATGACTGTTGCCATTCGGAGAAAAGGGAATAATAATTAAACATCGCATTAAATTAATTTTAAAATTTTCAAGATAAAATTTTTAAAAACGGGCTAGTCTATAAAATTGCTAAAAAATTCGTACTACATGTGTGCCAAATTTCATTAGTGTGAATGCCATAAATTCGTCAGGGCACCCTTTACACGAACATACACACACACACAAAAAAACTTTCTTTTATAATAGTAGAGAAGAAACCCGCGTTCGCACTCAGCCGTGGAACATGGTAATATTTCAATTGTTCTTAAAAGAGGCTTTAATTTTTCTGGAACAATTTGGGCGTTTTCATTGGTTTCTCAAACCCTGAATAGTACACATTTCATCTATACCAAAACGTCGACAGATCCTTTTTACCTCCATTTCTCCATGACAAATAGCCTCTATATTTATATTTTCTAGATAATTTTTGATAATTTTCTTCATTAATTTGAATGAATTGCTTTTGATTAATAGGTATGATTTTGAAATTATGTACCAAGGTGATATCTTAAAATATAAAATTTTCTTTTGCTTCTACATACAGCAATCTGCGTTAAACGTTATGTTTCGCGCGATGATTTCTGGGAAAAGCAAAGCGGTGTAAGTAGTTTTTAAGAAAAAGCAGAGGGTATACGGAATTCGCTGGAAAAACCAGAGGGTATACGGCGCGTATACCTCCGTATAAAACCTCCACTACAAACCTGGATATAAGTCTAGAATGATCCCAAAGACTTGTAAATGACGAGGGCTGACAATATTCAGGTGCTGATACATAATAATTTAACGTTACAGAAGATGTTATTTAAAAATGAGCTTGTCCAGAACATGATTGAAAACTATGCCAGCATCAAAGCATTTTTTCCCATTAAGGTAAAGCACATTTAAATATCAGATAAAAATCAAGGAAATTTTACATTTGTACATATACAGTAATGGTAAAAACAGTAGAAACCTTTTGGAAAAAGTGTATAGTGTAAAGTGTTTGATAGTAATACCATAAAATCTATATCAATGTAAATATAATTTAATCAAAAATGCAATGCAATAAAGTTTGTTCAATTACCTGTATTCCATCAAACACATTATTGCCAACTTACCAGAAAAAGAAAGCACAACTTGCTTAGTGTCAGCGTGTTATGCAATTGCTATCAAACTGGTTGATTTTGTTTGTGTTCTTTCCTTTAGTGAGCTTGTTAAACATAATAAAATTAAAGAAATGGCAAAAAGCGTTGATTGGTCACTCATAAAGCCATGTAAAATAGTACCATTAAGTGAACCAGGCTACAGTCATAAAAACTGAATTATTTAAAATTTAAAAAATTGATGGAAACTTAACCAAAGGTGGCGTTTAGAAATTTTTGAAGAGGTATAAAGAGACTCAGTCACTTCAAAACCAGACTAGTGAAGGCAGGGAAATATGCATAACAGTAAATGGCTATAGAAGATTTAAGATACTGCTTAGGGTGACAGAAGAAAATAATCTGGGTGTATACAATATGAAATGACACAATGCAATGTGAAGTGGAGTGCAAGGACTGTTCTGTACAGGCTGCAAGAATCTTATCTTAATGCTAGAATTCCATGAAAAAAGCCGTTTTTATCTCTCAAACAAGGGTTGAAAGATTAAACTGGGTTAAAACCTATATTAACTGGACAGTGTTATTTGGAGTGATGAGACCAAATTATCCCTGATTGGCATAAAATACGTTAAGAGAAGAATCAGAGAAGATTTGCATTCTGATTGCATTAAACCTACCATGAAATACCCAATTAAAGTTATGATCTGGGGTTGTAAGACATCAAAAGGTGTGAGCAAAATTTGTATGATTAATGGAAATTTAAATGCCCAAAAATACATAAATAAAGTAATTGAGCCCAAACTGAAACCTTCGAAACGTGAAAATCTTTTCCAAGGTAATGAAGCATTTATATTTCAACAGGACTCAGCTTCATGTCATATTGATAATGTGTGCAAAAAAAGTTTCAAGATAATCATAATCTACTGCTGGAATTACCTGGGAATAACCACTTAACCCAATAGAAAATCTATGGAGTCGACTCAAGAAACTTGTGGGACAGAAGCAAGAAAAAGTGTGCCAAATGTTGTGTGGATTGGTCAGATGGCGTATATTTATATATACAAACAGACGCCAAGTCTGCTTCAATTATATAGATGTTCGAATAGGAAGCGTAGAAGTGTCAAGCATGTTCAATCTTTGAATATGCCATAACATTTTTATTCATCCAAAGTTGGACATAATTACTGAATTCCAAGATCATTCCACGTTGTTTTTACATAGAGACAATACTTTTTGAGAGTTAAGTTCCCAGGTGCAGAAATGCATTCAGTGTTCTGCAACACGACTCCAAGTAGTGGCAATTGTTCTGCAGGCATTTTGTCCGAATTTTGAAAACTGCAGCAAAATCAAATCAGACGCAAAACACAATCATCGGCAAAATTTGTATTACATATTTATAATAAAACACATAAAATTAATTATCTTACTTTATTTAAAACCAAGGCATACTTTCAGATTTTGGAATTCTGTCGATAATTTTTGAAGTTAAATATTTTGTCATTGACATAGAATATGTGTTATTTATAAAGTGTTTGTGGTAATTTGGGCATTGTAGAGAGGTTGTTCCGTATCTAGAGAAGAAAAATGTCTGGCAAGGAGCAAGCTTTGCACTGCAGAACATCGTAACTTATAATTTAAAAAAAATCGGACAAAATTTTGATAAAATTAAGGAAAAATTGTTCTATGAAGACTTTGTTTGTTCTACGACGTACGTCGCAGTTTTAAGCACTTTTGGCTCCCGGGGTTTAAAATTTTTACTTCATTTGTACTTCATCAGAGTTTATAGGTCTTGAATAAAAACTGAATGAAACCCCACCGTCATATATCTGCCCAACATTCTCAATAAATACTTGCTTCTGTTATTCCTAAAAAATATTGCCGTTGCTTAGTGTCCTCTTGAATTTTATGTACTATTATTTAAATCAAATTTTACGCACATTACCAATTCAGACTTTTAAATATTTTTGTCTCTCTCTCTCTTCCATATATGTTCACTTTTAATTTAAACAAATAGTATACATTGATGGAGAATAGTATAATCAGAATGCACACCGTGAAAAGGTAGATCATTTATTGTATATAAAATGAGTGAAAGGACAGTTAAAAAATTATTAGTTTTTTCAGTTTCTAAAATTATTTCGTTCTTAAAAGCAAATTCTATCAAATGTATACCAAAAAACGTATTTTGTGAAAAAAAAAATACAACCATTCAGTTTCTTATAAAAATGTTGTAGAACAAATAATTTGTAATGTATATTTCAGCTCTTTTTCATACAATTTATGGACTTAATCAAACTGAGAACCCTTTATCTTTACCATTGTTTTGTAAAAAGCAAAAATATCTGTCGTAGTTGAAACGAAGTCCAGACATACTGCAAGATACTATAAAACCATTCCATAGATGCAATACTAAAACTATCTTAATTTGGAATACGAAATAAGAATCTGAGACGGTGACTAAGAATTAGACCTAAATACAGATTAACGTTTTGCAGATGTGCTCTATAAACCATCCGATATATGATGAAATTGTGAATTAGTTGTTTTAGATACAGTAATTATTGCTAAATATAATTCGTTCAAAAGGCTACACGGAATGTATATTAATCTTCCAGGATTCAAATAGTAGAATGTCCAAAGTACAGACACATTACATCTGGGTGAATCACAGTAGCAATTACTTTTTAGAAGTGGTAACAAACAAAACTCGCGAAAATCACATTCCTTCTGATGGCACTGATACCAAATGTTTTCACGAATTCCTACCATTGTTACCAGCAGATTCCTGTAGACGAGAAATTCCAAGTCCATAAATTTCCCCACAGCTCGCAGGTATGCACTTTATAGGCTCCTCTCGACAACTTGTTGATAGATTGATATTACTTCTACCCTCCGATTGCTCCACAACTGCGCAGTCATTTTTCTTCAGTACCTCCGGATACTTTTTAATCTCTACAAGTCTCGCTGGTGATTACACTAGCATACCATTTCTGCCAGAGCGTCGTAAACCGGAGTTACCGAGAACTTGTAGACCTGAATCTTATCTACGAAGTGTATCTGTCCACAGAACGTGTTCGAGCAAACGTCAGCCCCTGCGGTCAAGGACCACCAGGAGACTCTATTTGAGGGGTCGTCGCGGCGTCTGATTATTCCCTTTCTTTCCTTTACCTGTGGTCGCCATTGTTGACCAGATTGTCACACAGTAGGGTGCCGGCGCCATACCTGTGAGGTGCGATTCGGGTTGCTATAGTTGGCTGGATATCACCACTGACATTGGCGGGAAGCGACTGCAAACTTGTAAACATGACGTTTGAGTTGGGTTGCTCATAGGGGGATCAACAATAAGAGTTCGATAAATTGGACGGGCCACGTTTATATTCGCTCATATCCTCAACACAAATTTAAAAAAACCTGATTACCTGCTAATAAAATTATTAGCGGACAAACTGAAATAGAAATATTTTAAGAATAGAGTCGAACCCCGTTATAGTGAACCAACACCGAACCCAGTAAAAAGTTCACTATAACCGATGGTTCACTACATCCAATTTTGACACATAAAAATTTTCTTAGCATTTGATGGTGGTTTTCTTGAAAAAAATCATTGGGATATGTGTAACACAATTTACTAAAATAAACTATTAAATACTTAAATGAACAGTTTTTATGTTTATTAGAAATAATGAATTCAGTAGTTTTACTTACTTTTATTTTTACTCCTTATGGAAAAAATTCATTAGTTTGGATTGGGTACATTTTCGATTATAAGTACAGTTCATCAATTTTCTTATCGACGCATACGAAACATTACATAGTTTAACTGTCCACACTTTCCGTAGAAATAAAAGTATTTTGAATTACCTTTAAAAATCTGGAAAAATATCCGTAGAAGGGAAAATTCAGTTCACTATAAGCGAACTAACATTTTTTCTCAGGAATTCACTATAAGCGTTTAATATAACATTAGTTAAATAGGAGTTCAGTCGGGACCGATGAAAAAGTTCACTATAACCGAGAGTTCACTATATCCCGGGTTCACTATAGCGGGGTTCGACTGTAAAAAGAAAAAAGGGCTCAGAGTACCAAAAGAGAAAATACTGAAATCAAAGTTTAAGGTGGTTGGTTACATTGAATTTTATGGCAAAGGAGCTTTATATTTAAACAAGCTGCACCGCGCGCAGCACAGACAACATCAAATAATTGACAGACATATAGAATGAAACTTTTTACTGAACAAAAGGAAGCAAAATGTACACTAAGAGAGGTATCAAACTTGCTCCGCCTACAGCTCGCAGATTGCTAGTACAAATTGAATGCCCGTAGTTTGGAAACAGTCCAAAGCAGATCGCAATATTCATGTGGATAACTAAATCAAAAACTTGTAAATTTATGAAATGGAAGCATTTACCAATTAGAGATTGAGATGAATATTTAGCGCCACGTGGCGATATGTTGTTTTCTTGGGAAATATCAACCATTAAATATTAGATTTTTTGTTTGAAGAAACCAAACAAAAATGCCATCACTTGGTGATGAGCAATCCCTCAATGAACATCGATTTCAATTCACCGCCTTTCGAGATTTGGTTTCTTAAAATTTATGGACTTAATTGTTAAAGTATGGGGCCTAAGGCTTCATCATTAAGAAATACTGAAAGGCGTTAAAGTCTTCAATAAAGTCAAAAACTATTTTTGTACCAATCCCAAAGCAGCTTTTTTATTTCTGAAAACCTTTGAACGAAAAATATGTTATTATTAATTGGGTGAAGAGGGGATATTGAACATTAAAATTTTTTTTTCTACTTTAGTTAGAATCGTGGGGTTTTTATTTATGTCTCTCTGGCCATCAACAAATCTAATCTAAAAGTCCTCTCCCATCCTTTACTGTTCCGTTCTTAAGTATTGGTCTCATTCCGGGTCACGTTTTCACATCTTAATAAAATGCAAATTCATTTTGTTAAACGTATAAGTGACTACTAGACGAAGGATAAGACCGTGTACCTATACAAATAACTTTGAGCGCTAATTCATCAAAATATTTTTTCTGCTTAATAGTAGTAATTTATCAATGATTCCAAGTTGGAAAGATGCTAAGAAAAAAAAATTGCGTCTGATTTCTAGTTTCTGAACTTTTTTGAGTGAAAATGAGTGAAATCCTTTTCCAAATGAATTTTTATGGAATATGTTTATTATTTGTAAAACCATTCGATTGTTTTCGCTTGAATAATATGACTAAAGCATAAAAACATGTGTAACAACTTTAAATTTTGATACTTGAATGCGTCTTTAAAATCGGTACAGTACAATGCATAAAAGTCGAGCGTTAAAACTGTTTTGTCTTATGATTTCAGAACTAGAAGAAACATCCAGGAAATAAATATTGCAAAATAATATACCAATTGATGTCCAACATCTTAATGACCTTATCATCAATGACCTTCTGACCGAGAGTGCAGTTGCACTGAGTGCAGGGAGGCAATGTGTCAAAATACTACGGAGTCGGGCTTTAGGCCAATGTAACTTTTCTACCATCACATATCTCTACTCAGTAAATTTATCCTTCAATATTAAACGAACTGCTCTTTTATCGCTCAAATTGTAAATTTATTGCTAAATACTCACAATAAATAATCGTTTAAACTTTCTATACCTTCATTTATCCCACAATCATACATCAGGCCCGAGTATTGATGTCAAAAATACAATTTGTGTCCTGGACACAACGCACTAATGTTTTTGTATAATCTTTTAGATATACAAAATTTTTATAAACTTACACGGATTCAAAAAGACCTAGTGCTTACGTTATAAATTATATGCAACCATCAGGTGTAAAAGTATATTCTTTGCACAGTGATAAGGTCAATGTATATTGCAGCACAAGCACAGTAGTTAGAATGGAGAGGGCTATGTAATATAGGTTCTAAAATGTGCCGTGAAGACTTGTTTTCACTCTTAGGCCCGGTGCATGCATCCCGGTTTTACAACTTGCGGCGCGGCAGCGGCACCGAAGTCCAACTATGCATTCATAACCGTGAAATGACGCAAGTAGTCATTTCGCTTCATTTGTAACAAATATTCAATCGAAGAAAACGTGTTTATTTCGCTTACTTAGTGTAAAAAAAGTATATTTTTAATTAAGACGTTACTGGATACAACCATTTATTAATTATTATTTATATTTCATTTATTTATGAAAACAAGGCACGTCAGACCGGTGAATCATGTGCGGCGAGCCGTGTCGAACTGCGGTACAAATTGCACGCAAGTTGGGCGTGCGGCGGCGGAGAAATGTGTGCACTACTCCATTGGATCTAATGTATCTCAGACAGCACTTGCGTAGTGGCAGCGGCGCTGCATTCCAACTGTGCACACATAACCGTGAAATGATGCAAGTACTCATTTCGCACCATTTGCGATAAATATTCAATCGAAGAACACGTGTTTATATCGCTTACTTGGTGTAAAAAAAAGTATATTTTGAAACAAAATAGACGTTAATGGATACAACCATTTATTATTTATATTCCATTTATTTATGAAACAAGGTACTTCAGACCGGAGACGCGTGTGCGGCGAGCTGTGGGGAACTGCGGTACAAATTGCACGCAAGTTGGATGTGCGGGGAATATGAACTACATTTAAATAAAATTAAAATAATATTAATAAGAGAATTAAAATTAAAATAATAATTGTGAGATATAACCATGGATAAGCCAAATGTAAGAAAAAATTAGATCTAATATCAGTTACGTGATTTTCCTAAATCAATTTTAGTATCAAAACCTAACTTTCATTAATACGATTGTTAAATTTGCCTATTATGCATGCAACAATTCTAAAATGTCAGTTTTCCTATATAAACTCTCACAACTGAGGGTTTTCCATAACTTAATTTTAAAAGACCAATGGGGTATGGTAGAACCTTGATTATATGAGATAATGGGGACTAAGAACACGCTTTGGATAACCAGAAACTCGTACAGTACGGACAATTATAAAATGAACTCTCTTCATAAACTCCTTAAAGATCATCTGTTTCGCAGCACTTTTTAACCTCTTTGAAAGGCCAACCGGACTAAAAATTGGAGGAATATCAGATTTGCAAACGGAGGGTAGAGATTTTGAAACTTGATGCAACCAAAGACCGTCGTGTATATGTGGGATGGTGCACGTTAAATCTGTCGTGAGGTGCCAGTCAGGTGTTGACGTCATCTGACCATGGTTTTAAATTATGAGATGTTATGCGCGACTCTTTCCCTTTGGTATTGATCCCGGACCGTCGCCAATAGCCCGTTATGTATCTCCAGTGTGACGCTAATTCAATTACATGTCTTTACTTCTAGGACGCAGTTCTCACAATCGTGATCTAAATATTTTTAAATCTTAAAAAAACAATATCAAATTTAGCTCGTATAACCAGAGTTCGGACAGTCAAGGTTCTAATGTAGTTCTTATGTAACCGAGTTACCATCTCAAGTTAGACCTTCACAGAGATCCATGTCCTTCCATTCTTGAGGCATAGCTTGGATTAAAAAATGAAGGGAAAGATAAATTAAGTGAAGACCCAATAGAGGTTAAGTTAAAAGTACATATTTGAGAGCCTCGAGAATATGGTATCCCTTTTCAGAGCTGTATCTAATGACGAAAACTATGGAGAAGGCGACAATTAAGACAAAGATCACGAAAACAGCACACACATTTTTTTTTTAGAAAAAGTAAAAAGATCACATTTATTACAAGTCATACGGCGATACATAATCGATAATTTCATAATCCTCTTCCTTAGGGCGTCCGAGCTCGTCCGGTCTGGGCAGCGGCGGTAGTCGCCCCTCGTTGTACTGGAAGTACTCTCTCAGTTTCTTGGGCGACCTGTTATTACCCTTGGGGTGAGCGTTGTTCAGGACAGGTACGTCTACTTCCGGGTCCCGACCCCTGGGCTGGTGTGAGCCCGGCAACAGGGCCCTGCCCTTCACCGGGGGCTGCTGGCACAGTCTGTTCTGGCAGAAGTAGTCCGTCCGGCCGTCGTTGTGGCACCACGTGCCGTCCGGGAAGAAGGTGTCGATGCCCATGTCGTTGAATTCTTGGCGAGGGGTGTACCACGTCCCGGTCTTCATTTTGCAGTATACTGCACAGGACTGCCATTGGCGCTCTGCAAGTGGAAATGTTGTCAGAAATAAGATGCAGTTGCACACCCGAGGTGTGGTTAAAGGGTCAATTAGAACAGAGTAAAGATGAAAATTAGACTAATTGTATTGTTTACAATAATGCTATGCTGGAATTCAGAAGCATTACAAGAATTTAACCCTCGAACCCTTATTTCTACGAGATATGTCCTCTACCAATATCTGACCTATTTTGCCAAGGACCAGATATATTTCCTACCAAGATCTGACCTATTTTGCTAATGACGAGATATCTCCTCTACCAAGATCTGACCTATTTTGCTAAGGACCAGATATCTCCTATACCAACATCTGACCTATTTTGCTAACGACCACATATCTTTCCTATCAAGATCTGACCTATTTTGCTAATGACGAGATAGATCCTCTAGCAAGATCTTTCCTATTTTGCTAATCACCAGATATCTCAAAATGTTATCGATTTTTTGATGAGGATGAGATCAAGATCTTGTCAGTTTTCTTGTAATGAGGAGATATCTCGTCCATCAAGATCTGAAGTTTTACTGATGGCAAGACAGCTCGTGGAAAAACCACAAGAGGTTTAAAGAAAATAACTAAATTAATTTCTGCAATAAGAATACTGAAGGTAGGTAGGTAGACATTTTAGGTAACATCCCACTGGAGCAACACAACGGGCTATTAGAATACTGAAAAAATAAGGTGTCTTCGACTGCGTAAGATGCTACTTCCTCGAGTAGAAGAATCTAAGCACGAGGAGAGTAGACAGGAATGATTTGGAATGAGAGATGTTGCAAAGCCCTTTAGGTTTTAGTTTTATTCTCGTGTTCCTGTTTTGATATTCGTGCTTGCATTATATGACGTTATTCTTCCTTCCTTTTTGCGTTTTTGTAACTTGTGATTGATGTTACAGCACAAAGCAAGCATTTTCGAAATTTTCGAAGCGTATACAGAGGTGATTTTTCACAACATAAATTGAATTTCGCGATTGATAAACAAAACAAAATTTAAAAAATTTATTTCCCTCATTTTACAAGACGAGTAGGTCAGATTGACTGCACATAGATGACTAAAAAAGTCACATTTTACTTTCATTTGATTGCGAAACCTCTCATAAACTTCTTGTCTCCCGTTTTTTTTCAACTAAACTCGTATATTTAGGGCTAACACAGTAAGATAGCCGATCACTACAAAGGCAGACGACAATATATATAGGTACTATTTAAACTAAAAAAATCAGGGGGAAAGTAACTAATAAAATAGTTTAACCGATGGGCACTAAATTTTCTTTTCATTATAATACAGATTATTTTGTAAACTCGTTCAAATTTCACAAATTAAAAAATGTATCGTTAAATATCTAACTTACTTTCATTATACTTTACTTGTACCCCAACAGGAGTAACGTCGGGAAGATATTTCGAGAAATATTCGCACCTCTGTTTTGCGAAATCCACTGGCTCCACGTACTTTTTGCAAAGCTAGATATAATACAAAGCAAATAAGCATCACATAACAAAATATATTAACTATCAAAATTGACATATATTGAAGTAAAACTACTTTTTTACCATCGAGGGTATAAAAGTAGACTCTTCTTCCTATTTTGTCGTTAGTAATAAGCATACTGTCGAGAATTTAAGGCAGATGCTCCTGTATTATTTGAGATCTGTTTTCATTCAATGTTGCAGCACTAAACTAGTACTAGGAGTCATAATCGGGTACAGCTACACTCTACGTTTAAGAGTAATGGCAACGACTTGGCGATTTTTTTTGGCACACTTCTAGTAACGAGTTACGATAAATTAAGGCAATCCATCTTTCGTTGCTGTTGTTGTGGTTTTCATGGCAACCTCGGCAAACGGAAACTTTTAATTTTCATTTTGAATATTCTAGAAAGTTCTTCCAAAATCCGTTAAAGTCGTTTGATTTCATGATTCGTTTGAAATTTTTTCTTTCCTCCCATTGGTTATTTTGTTTTTAAAATATCCTTTGATTCCATTGGTCCTTTTAAATCGTTTTCTGTGATACCATTGGTCCTTTTTTTTTGTATTTTGACAGTTGTGGAATTTTTATTTTGTTATAATAGTTTTCATGACAGGATTAAGAGTTTTGTTTTTTTGACCATTTTCGTTTTCATTATTTTTTTTACGAGAGAATTCTGACTTTATCAGGTATTATTTCTTGCTTTTTTTTCTTTTGTAAATCTTTTTCCTTTTTCAACATGCTCACTGTATTTAGTGTAATTGATAAGTTTCAGGTTATTCTTACCATTCGTAGCTTAGTTTCTCTGCTGGTTCACAAATGTGTTTTGATATGTGCTTAAGCTTACTACTTTTTGTGAAAGTTTTTTAAAAATATACTTTTTAAAACGTTCTGGAATGTGCTTAAAAAGTGTGTTGTAAAAAGAAAAAAATTGTGACAGGAAAAGAGTTAAGAAATAATTATTTCCTTGGCGTCTTTAGAAGTGCGCCAAAAAAAATCGCCAAGCCGTTGCCATCAGTCATAAACGTAGAGTGTAGCTGTACCGAAATTTACCGACATCCTCAATAGCGGAAATTACCGACGAAAATTCTTAATACTGGTTTTTGTTTCTCCTTTTTCCTTCCACGCAAGCTTTATTTCGTTGTCGAGAGCGTAGAAAGTAACTCTGGATAAACGACAACACAATTTATTCGATCAAATGGACATCAAATGCAGAGACACAGAGAAAAGAAAGAACACAAGGTAATATGTACAATAAAAAAGACACACATAATATTCATTAAAGTAGAAGTTAAAGTTATTCGAATGTCGTCTCGCATAAATTGATCTCTGACCACATATGATATTAAGAAACATAGATCAAAATTAATCTAAAGCAATTATAAAATATCAAAGCTATGTAAGCCGATAATGATGTTTCGGGGTAACTGTAATTCTTACCAATTTGACCTCTTTTTACCTGATTTTCTCATGACAGGTTTCTTAGCACTATTTCGTGAATGATGCTTAATACCACGAAGAGGAATGTTTAAAACGTAATTACTTTCAAATAAGTTTGAAAATACTAGAGGTTTGATAAAATATATTGAGCTAGTGTGTGTGCGTTTGTGTGTGAGGATTGAAAAATACGCTTATATATGCCCACGTTGGGATTGGGGATCGTATATTTGGCATCCATGAATTCTTTAGATGCTAGATTGAAAACATTTCTCCTTCAAAGAATTTTATATTTCAATATGGTTAATTTAAGAATTTTATATTTTATTGATCCAATGACATTTTTCTTTAATTCATGTGGAAAGTAAATTTTCTGACTAAAAATGTAAATAAATACTCACCTTTGAGTCGTCACAGAAATGAATTCGAATATTGTCTCCTTCGCAATATTTTTCAGTGTTCTTTGGTCTGTAACAAGAATTGAAAAGTTAAGCATAATGCCATTGTGAGCATCATGTCTCAATATGCCTTTGCATAGTCATCAATACATTGGGTCATCCGGAAAGCTCTGCGCGTTTTCAAATCTGAGTTAGTTTTTTATTATTATTTTGCTATCGCTGATAAGGAGTGACTTTGATTGAAGCAGATGTTTAAATTCGGTCTTTTCTGCTTACACTGCTTAATTATAGCATGTGTTGTGGCATAATTTTTGTTTCACTGCAATGTTAAGAATGGAGAACCAGAAGTTCATTTTCGTCATATTATGCTCTTTATTTAAAGAAAGGAAAAATGCTAGTTAGACTGCTCGTAAAATGTGTCCTGTATATGGACATAGTGCTGTTTCTGAGGCCACAATTCGAAGGTGGTTTGATAAATTTAAGCATGGAAATTACAGGACGACCGTCCTCTGTAAACGGCTTTCTGTATGGTGGGACTACAAAGGAATTGTTTATTATGAATTGTTGCCACATGAATTGTTTATTATGAATTGTTGCTTACACTGCTTAATTATAGCATGTGTTGTGGCATAATTTTTGTTTCACTGCAGTGTTAAGAATGGAGAACCAGAAAGTTCATTTTCGTCATATTATGCTCTTTATTTAAAGAAAGGAAAAATGCTAGTCAGACTGCTCGTAAAATGTGTCTTGTATATGGACATAGTGCTGTTTCTGAGGCCACAATTCGAAGATGGTTTGATAAATTTAAGCATGGAAATTACTGGACGACAGTCCTCTGTAAACGGCTTTCTGTATGGTGGGACTTCAAAGGAATTGTTTATTATGAATTGTTGCCACAAAATCAGACAATAAATTCGGAAAAAAACTGTTCTCAAATGGCAATATTAAAAGCAAAAATCGAAGCAAAGCGCCGTCAGAACTGATCAATCGTCTAGGTGTTTTCTTCCAGCATGACAATACACGGTCCCATATTTCACTGAATGTCAGACAAAAACTTATTGAGTATGGCTGAATTGTTTTGTATCACCCGCTCCCCATATTCACTAGACCTTGACCCTCAGAATTTTACCTCTTCAGGTTACTTCAAAATTCTCTAAACTGCCTTAAGTTACAATTCTTCGGAGACTCAAATAGCACCTCGACAACTTCTTTACAAATAAGCCTAATAATTAAAAAAAAATTTCCAGCTGTAGGAAAGATGGAAAAAAGTCATAGAACAAAATTGTGCCAATGTGATTCAATAAAATTTTTTTTTATGTACTTGTACTGCTTCGTTGAAATTTATATTAAAAAACGCGAAGAACTTTCCGGATGACAATACAATTATTATGAGTAAAAAGCTATGTTTTTATAGGAATGAAGCTGTGTGGAATAAGATATTTATGAAATGAAATATGGCAACTAAATGAAATAGTTACTGAATTTACCAAAAAGGTTTAAGGTCATCGTTAAAAATTAATAAAGGGCTTCTTACTTGGGATTATCACAATATCTCTTGTCTAAGGTTATAGCTCTTGATTTCTTGATACATCCGGTGCTACATTTGCCCTTGTTCCAATCTGACCATCCTCCTTTGACTACTTTTACCTTCTCTGATCCCCAGGAAGCGCATTCGCCATTCGAACACCACTGCAACATAAAATACACTTCATATTTGAACGTTCAGTTTTTACGGCACTTTACACTATCATAATTCAAGTAGTGCACTCTTAATAACTTCAAAATTGAAACCCTAAGACTGATAAGATAAAAACTTATAGTTCGAAGTTTATAACTAGCACGTCCATATTGCAATTTCATTAATGCTTTACAGCAAATGATGAAAGTGCAAAAAAAAAATTATATTCTAAGAAAATTGACCTTAACCAATCCAATCTTTCAGTCAATAGATTTGGTCATTTAATCATGTATGTTATGAGGTAACAGAAATAATAATAATAATGTGGAGTTTGATAATTAAGAACTCTTGGTAAGGGTTACTGACTTTGAGATCGAAAATGTTCCGAGCTTAGGCGTGGATGTTGGTTCTTCTGGTATAAATTCGTGTCCTTTCTATAAATGGATCGTGCCTTGAAGATATGGTATGTATGTGATGTGAAACATGAATCCATCCTAAGAGATTAACCAGATTAACGACAAGTGGTTCACAGTTTCGCTTTTGTAGTACCATGATGATTCAACTCGAAATTGGCCATGAGTTGTTAAAAATAATCACTACTTGGGAATTTTGTGATGCTCAGAATGTTACATTTTAAAGCTAGTCTCTTTTTTTCTTATGTGTGCGAGTTATTATTTTTAAAATTTTTTATTCTTTCTCTTTTTACAGCCATTTTACTCTGTTAGCAAAAATTTGATGCTCATAATCTACCTTTTTTCCTCCACAGAATGTTCCTTCCAGCGCTGGTCCAGCAGCATAGTATCCAATACGTTGAGGAGTTTTGCACAGAGTCTCTTGACACACCATCTAAGAAGGATACACATGTAACAACGTTTTTGAAAACCCTAACATACAGATAAAAGAATCGAGTGCCACTTTCTCGTTAGCTTATTGCACCGAATGCACTCATTGAACCAATACTTTGCTAATCTTAATCCGTTTAGGATCAACAAGAAGTCCTAAACCATGATGAGTGTTTAATCCAGCTTTTCTTTTCCCCGCTACTACTGGCAGCTTTTCATAATGAGTGACTGTATACCAATAAATTTTATTTTCGTGCATCAAATTGTTTGAATCTTACACAATAAATAAATAGGCTTAGTACGTGTGACATTACAGCAACTGTACCGTTACTTACTCCCATAAAGCAACAAAAGCACTTGCAATAGAGAGATTATTCCATTCTATAATTAGATCTTTTCAGCATTTAAGTCTTTAAGTTTTTTAAATATTAATTTTTTTTATCTAAATCAAGGTGACTTTTTTGTACAGTACAACGCAATGAATTGAAAAATACGAATACAAATTCTGTCTTTAAGAAAAATAACTTTCCAGTCATAATTTAAATATGCAAGATTTTATTTCACGTTTACAAAGCCCTGTATAGAGAAGAAAACACTAGAAAAGGAGTAAATGGTTCTATATCATCGGAAATCTCGGTGTTTTCAAAAATGGATACATTTTCTTCCAGAACATATATCCGGGGAGGTGATAGGAGGCAGAAATCCACGCGGAGCAAATCTGTGGATAATAAACAGGGGAGCTTATAACTAGCTGTTCAAAACTAGGCAACTTAATTTTACTAATTCATAACCTAAGTTCTGTGTTTTTTCAACAGTACAAACATTATTTTCTCTATTAATCACCAATTGAAACGTCATTGAAGAAATTTCTGATAATTATAATTGCTACTTGAATGCAAAGAATGTTTCAAGGAAGATATTTTAATTCAGTCTTAAGGGAATAGTCTTTGTTTAGGAAATATTAAATATTTTTTAATACTAGTAAAAACAACTTTACACTTATCCCTCCTTGTGGTTTCTACGATGAGGTGTCTCATCTTTAACAAAACTGATTAGATCTTGATGGACGAGATATCTCATCATTAGAAAAAAGTGACTAGATTTTGGTCTTTTCATCACAAAAAAAAACCAGTAATACCACGTCATAAGCAGGTCTTGATGGACGAGATATCTCGTCGAAACACTTGGAAGGATAAATAAAAGTCCTGATCGAATATTATGTCATCTGAAACACCTTTTTCATAAGGAACGTATGTAGATCAGAATATTGAAACAGCAGTAATGGGAGCAAGTAAACACTTAAAGTTGAAAACAAGTCAAATGGAACTAACTTAGTTCAAACTAATTCGAAAAGATTTCCCTCATTTATCTTATTAGTACTCGTGAAGCAAACCTCATCTTTCACTGTTCACGATTGCTCCATACGTTTTCATTGTTTAAAGTGAAAGATCTAATACAGTTTCACCTGTTATCCCTGTTAAACTTTTTCTAAGAAATATTTCTAAATGATAGAAAAGCGTAGTTCTGAAAACTCACCGAAATAACAGTTTCGTTGAAAATGGTGGCATCTTCATCGCGTAGGAAAATCTTGCATTGGTCATGCGCATCCCAAGTTTGTCCGGGTTTTTCTTTGTACTTTGAATGATCTTTGCCTTTTCCGGGGGTTCCCTGCGGTTCATCAAATAAGCACTTTTTACTGAAATTTAAGAAAATTCGATGGTTAGTTTGGTTTTACTTGACAATCTCGAAATATAATACAGATATATCCATAGAGGCCGTGTTTTTATATGAGGCACACTGATTATTTATTCTAAAGATACTATCAAGAATCGAAGAATAGTATATCTAAATGGGAGGAAAATTGTCAAATTTAATTGAAAGTGTAAACAATCTGACGATTTTTTAAATCTAGTGTTATTTATATCTTGATTATTCTGCTCTTGAGATTATGTAAAACATGAATATATACGAATATCAAGTGAAATCATGTGTTTAGTTTATTTGTAGTCCCGTATCCTGAAGGGAAAACCGTGATTTTCAATTACGGAAACTCTATTGAGGTTGTGAGAGAAAGTCTCAAAACTTGTAACAAAACACAAAGTACTTCGTGGCATTAATTTATCGAGAATTACTTTTACTATCAATAACGACAGCTTGTCGATGACAACACTAAAATAAATATATTATAATATATTTTCTTTAGTTATAATTACTTAACTAACATTATATAAACATTAACGTACTTGATTTTCATAAATAAATAATTACGAAAATCAAGTACGTTAATGTTTTTTTTAATTCAATAAGACGAGGTAAATTTTTTTGTCATGTAATATGGATGTGGCAGATTAATTGCCAGATAGATAACACTAGTACTAAAAAAAAACATTTGGTATGAAGAGTAATAAAATATTATTTGAAAAAAAAAATTGCATTTAAAAAAGTTTAAGAGAAGTAGTATTACGTAAATACTATGACTGTTAATAGTTTCAATAGACCTAATTTTCTTGTTTGAAAAGTTATGTAAAGCCTTTCATTTTCATATAGTCTCTTAATCACAATACCCGTAATCTCTTACACGGCAAATAAAGCAAATTAGCTCAGTATTTTTATTTATTTCTTATACTCTTCTTGTTTAGAATAACACCCAAAAAATTAATTTGTAAAATGTGCCTACAAATCGCCTAAAAGTGCATTCTATGCAATTTGTCAATAATCAAATGAATGGTTTCTTAAACAAAATTTGCAAAGTCCAATTGTAGTCCCTACAATGGAAAGGTTATAGAAAATGTGTTGTTTTTACTATAAATATACTAATATTTACTAAAATTTATTAATAATATACATATTTATATATATATATATATAGAGAGAGAGAGTTATGTATATATTTACTCAGTTTTCTCAAGAACTTGGGAACTGCAACTAGACCAAGATGTCTCTCCCTTGGTGCCTCTGCTTGGTGACATCACATGACCATTGGCTGGACATTTGTTATTGGGTGGACCGTCGTGGTACATCCCTAAACTGAAAAGAAAGCATAGCTCAATCTATCGTCTTTACCTATTTCTCAATCAAACTTATTAGATAAATTCTTTTAATTGTTCTTGGGTATTGGGTTCGCGATATATATGAGGCTATTTTGATGTAGTATATTGTTTCAGAGATTATTGTTTTGCAACCACACACACTAACAAAAATTGTTTTTGACTGATCTTACTAGTGTAGAAGTTGCTTTTTACATGCTAGTTATGAGATGACTCGAACTACTCTGACAATCACAGAGGAACAATCGTATGTTTTCATCCGCTCAAGTACGATTCCGCATTTTTATTCCAGATACATAGCATCAACTATGTTCCCTTTTTTCTATCAAAATAGTTCTAAAATGCAATACAACGAGATATGCCACCCTTTTTCAATGCATCTTCCTTTATTAGATAATTTACTTAGAGAAGTCAATGTCTGCCTCGTTGCTATCTTAATTGACAATAGAAAAACATATCATCACACAAATTATTTCGCCGATTCACTTATAAATCATTGAATTTCTTTGTAGATTCACACAGTCGTAATATGCAGGGTTGTCTCACAAGTTCGTAGACTTTTCGAGAATTCATAAGAACCGAAAAAAATCTTGTCATTTTTAACCCTTCTTCATTATCAAAAATTGAAAGCGCTGTATCACGTCATGATTCGTGTTAACATATAACATAGCTAAAATACCTTACTCCAAGATATTTTTTTTTAAAGTAAAAACTTCAAAAATGGACGACTTAAAGATATTCAACATGCAAAATGAAATGTGATTGTCTTTTTTGATAGGACTGTGCGTTTATTATCGTTAGGACTAAAATAATGAAGAAAAAAAATTTCCTTATCCAGAGAAGTGACGATACACTCTTTTTCACTAAGTTATTTTTGTTTTGTTTTTCTACTTGCAATTCTGACACATGTAAGACGTCACCCTCTATCGGTGAAATTATAAGCTATTTTTTCCATTGACAAAAATATCGTTTTCGATAAGCTTTACGTGTAAACCGCTCATTAACACTCCCTTTTCTTGAAGTTTTTTTAATGAATATTTGAAATGTCTAAGGACTCTTATGAGCACAATATGCTTCCTCAACGATCTAGGGGAGGGATTAAAACACTCACTTGTGTCCTATTTCGTGGGCAGCGATATAAGTGGATAGGAGGCCTGCAGATGGATAAGGCCTACCATCATCACTGACAGTGCCAAATTCAGTAATCACACAAGCATGCTGCTTCATACATACACCTCCTACTGGAGCCAAACCTAAAAACGAAACGGAAATTATAAGGTAAAGAAAACATTAGTTACCATTCCACACACCACTGAGTTATGAAAAGTCTACAATTACACAATGACACTATTAAGCTATTAATTCTTATGGTTACGAACAGTACGCTAGAATGAGTAGTTAACAACAAAATTAACCTTTTAAATCTGACTGTACACATAGCAACTAAAAAAGTTTGTTTAAATGTTTTTAACACTATCAAATTGTCTGGCACTCAATTTTGGCATAAATTACTGCGCATGCTTAAGTAATGTTTTCTAAGATCGTTAACGGCTAATTAACCCGTAGGTTTATAAGCATTTGTCTATATTTTCAAATTAATATAACTTATTTCGTATGCTGAGTCAATTCAGACATCATAATAGTAGGAACAACGATAAAATTGGAAATTCAGTTATACCATAATATTATTTCATTTGAGAAAAAATAATTTTAAACTAAGCTTTCTCTTTATTTGTTTTCTCATTCGATTCTTGTTTCACACTGAGATTTTATATACACAAAACTTGTTCTGATATACAAACACTTTCACGTGCAAAGTTGAATCTGTATTAGATATTTGATACTTATATTAGTGTTGTTATATCAGTTGGCGTAGAGAGTTTGTTTTAACTCTATAATCCGGATATTCAGTGTGTCGTATCAACATAGAATAAATTTATGTACATACTCCACTGTTTTAGATATTTTTAATAAGTGTATATTACTTACCCATTGTTATGCCATTCTTTTTTCCTTTTTCCATAGCATAAAAGTTCAACCTGCAAATTTGTTTTATTTTTTATTAAAATTCCTTACTTGTTGTAAAAAAAAAATTCTATTTGTAACACAAAATTTATAAAAATTTAATATTAAATTAAAATTTCATACTGCCGCAACACATCAGGCCAGCTACATATAAATAAAATAAAATCTCAGGACGAGACACACAACATTTACAGACAAGAAACGAAGCAATACATCTCCAAACGGACTACAAAACGACTTCAATCGCTTCTGTGACATTAACGACATTCTCGTTCTCAGAAGGAACAGACGCTAGCTCTTCCAAATGGGGCACATGCGCAGAAGAGAGCACGAACCTTGAAAACAGCTGATAAAAAGTTTCGCGTTCCGATTGGGGAGGAGAGGAGAAAATAATGGTGTTCTGCTGCATTACACATTTTCAAATTACAAAACTAAAGGTTCCTAAATTCATTAAACTCGTTTTTAAAAATTGCTGTCTTACCCAGAGATATAAAGAGCTAGATCCCAATGGTTTGGATCGCTATCGGAGTCAGGATTCTTCTTTTCCTGATAAGTACAAAAGGCATCTAACAACTTATCGCGGTCCCCTTCGAAATGCGGCATGTTGGACTAAAAACGAAAAAACACAGGATTTTGTTGTGTTAAAGACATCATTGTTTATACTACATGAACAGCTATGATACAAATTATACTTCAAAAATAATTCTAGCAATGGATATGTATTAAAAACTATTTCCCACTAAATATAATTCAATACAATGTAAGGTAGGTGTTATAAATAATGTTACACTGAGCAACACAATGGGCTACTGGCAAGGGTTCGGGATCAAGCCCGAAGGCACGTAATTTTTAACCACAGTCAGATGACGAGATCGCATCTGAGCTGGCGCCCCACTGTCTAAACTTTAATGGAGAGTAAAAATATTGTTATATCGATGAAATATTGTAACTTAAATTCATAGTCATACTTACTGGTTGGTTTTTCATAACTTCAAGACGTACCAGACTTATCTGAATTTTTTTCTTTAGCGTAGGTTGCTGATACAAGGCTTGCATCTGAAATGAAGCAATTTCATAAAGTTAGCATAGTGCATAAGGATTTAAAGTAAACAAATTTATGCGTTTTTTCAAAATTTTGGAATAGACATTTTACATCCAGCTGCAGCTAAACTGGTATAGTGGTCATAGTGTGCCAACCTGTAGATCCCGGGCTCGAATCGCAGTTTGTTAGAACATGGAAGTGGGTGATTGTTCCTGTTTGAAGTAGTATGGTAGTAATTAAATTTCATGACGAGACACAACATTTATTTACAGACAATAAACGAAACACATCTCCTAAAGGACTACAGAACGACTTCACTCTCATTTCTAAAACAGCAATGACGTTCTCTCTCTCAAAAGGAACAGACGCTAGCACTTTCAAATGAGGCACATGCGAAGAAGACAGCACGATCATTATTCCCACTGTATGTTCCTTCAAAAATAACCCTCAGTTCACCTCTTGTGTTACAGAGGTCAGTGGTAGGGCATTATGAATATTTTTTTAAACTCTGCTATTTTCAGTTTTGTACTGTGCACGCAAAAGCTGAAATAAACTGATACACTCGCTGTTTATCGAAATCGTATCATTATTCTCGGTACCTCACTATGCGTCCCACGTGCCTTTGAGCATTAAATAAGTGAAAATATTTCTACTTCACCTAGATGAGAAATATAGAATTTTAGTACACATAAATTCGTAATGTCCAGTATAGCGCAAATTACAAAGTCACCAGACATCGTGTCTTTAACAGATTTTTGACAAATATTTGGAAGCATAAACGGTGTCCCAAATGAGGTTTTCTATGCTTTCTTACTCAAACTGAATAAAGATACTTAAATAAGTATAGTTTATTTTCTCTTGACGAAGCGAACCCGGTGTCAAAAATTCTTTTGACACGTGGACGATCTAAACAATGATGATATTTTGGTTCACTATGATAGTATCAAAACATGAACAATGTTGCACCACAGGAACATGCACAGTGAAAAACAAAGGGTCTTATACCTAACTATTACAATAATGAAGATCGCCTTTGTTAACAAGCAAAACCGCTTTCTGCTAAACAGAAAGGTGAGATTATCTCAAATAATTTTGCTTCTTGAGATAAGGGGTGCAAAGTCTATATTGGGCCAAGCTAAGCTAAACACAAGAAAACGCCAATCAATGGGCTCATAAGCACAAAGAAAGTTATACTGACACAGAATAGAGAAATACACAAGGGCTTAGTTAAAGGAAGCGAACCTGCGCCGCCCTTAGCTGGATCTCAGTTCGCAAACCCACTAAGCAATCCCACTTCTTGAAGAAATCGAAAAAGTAAGAATTAAGTGATATTTTCGAACACATTCTAAATCACACATTTGAGCAAAGGTGCTTGCCATTATATTAATTATTCACATCTATTTAAAAGCATGCTCAAATTCGAGTCGTATCCAAACCTGATTGACAAAGCCTAAAAGAAGATCCACCAAGCTCTCTTCCGATTTGACGTGTGGTTGGAAAAGTTCATATCCTTTCTGATCGAAGAACACTGCCAGTTCCAAATAGAGTGGCTTGCCCTTTGCGTACTCTTCTTTTCGCTTAGCCATGCTGTCTTTGGAAGATTCTTCCTCTGGGGCTCCATCGTTTGAGATGGAATTCAGATCATCGAAGTCCAGGTACCTCACGATGTCGTCATCATCCAATTCGTACTCGGAACGAGGGGAAGAGGGAATATAATGCTCATCCTCCCACTGTTCTGGAATAGCAGAAGCGAAATAACTTTTCAATGCTTTGAAATTGTTACATCGACTCAGATTTTACTATCCATAATGGAACTAATTACACAAATTCCAACACGTTATACAGCATATCAAAGAGCTACACTTTATATCACTTAACGGTAAATACTCGTGGTGGCTGTCTCAACAAGATAACTCGTTATTAGCAAAAGCGACCGGATCTCGATGGTCGAAATATCTCGTCCTAAAAAAGAAGCTGACAAGATCTTTCTCGCCATCACAAAAAAATCGGCGATATCCTGACCCACTAGATATCTTTTCAATAAAAATTAAGAATATAAGATTGTCACGATTTTTATTGACTAGTTATAGCATCGAAACCAGTTGGACCACAAATCCCTGAGAAGAAAGTTTCCTGAAGAAAAGGCAATTATCTAACCCAAATTTTACAAATTGATGCATTCAAATGGTTCATAAAAAGCATGAAAATGTCAAGTCACAAATCACTTTTTTAAAGAGTATGTAGATGCAAGACAACATCCAGGTGACAGATCAAAACCTGCAAAGTAAAAAAAACCATGCGGTGACGTCAGATGCTGGATTCCTCAGAATGGCCTCCAAATTGACCACCAATGGCAACTGTTCTGACGTTCCGAACGGAGTTTCGAAAGTTCTTATGAGCAACGAACTTATGCAAAAAATAAGAACAAAAAGAAGGAACGTTCGTTTTGAGTTTTAGATTCATTCTATATAGCTTTCTGTCTCGCAGGGTTCGGACATGCTGACTGCGGAATTACTTTAAATTCTTGTTGATTTAAATAAGCTAATTTCTGGAATTATAAATATGTTATAGTAAAGCAAGTTTTATCCGTTCTGATGTTATGTCTACATGATTTCTGTACTCACGCTATTTTAAAATTGCACTTAAAAAAAACTGGCGTCTGGTACAAACTAACCGCTACATACGAATTTTTCCCAATATTATAATATATGTATTTGCCGTAGTTAATACTCTTTTATCTCCAAGTTCTTTCCCAGTAAGAACAGAGAAGTATTGTAAATAAGATCCTGTATAATTTTTGCACATTTATATGATATATAACCTTGAACAGGGAAATATTTTCATTCGTGACTGAAATGGATAAATTTTCATGAATCGTGAATCTTCTAAAGACTATCGTAGTCAAAACCCTACAGACCCATTTTTGCTCCAACAAAAAATTAACAGCTGATATGCAAATATAAAATAAGCGCATAATTTTTGATACCCGATTACATTGTTTATATAGCAAACATTCTTTGATTTTTCATGAAGTTTACAGAAAATAGTTATGAATTACTAACCATCAGGTACCGAGAGTCGTTTCTGTCCTGGTGGTCTGAAAATTAGATGCAGCAAATCAGAATCCGGGGAAATTGATCTCTTATCTAGAAGACTGATTCCCAAAAGTTCTGCTAAATCTTGATCCACAGGTTGAATTTGTACTCCACCATCAGGTAATAACAAGAGACCAGACTATAACAAATATGAGCTTATAATCTGAATATACTTACTCTCAGTATTATAACACATTTTTTTATATTTCAGTTAGCACTCCAAAATCAATAAGTTGAACCGATGAGGTTCTCTGTGCTTTCTTACTCAATAAAGATACGTAAATAAGTACATTTCATTTTCTCTTGACAAAGTGAACCCTGTGTCAAAAATTTTATGAAAAGTATACTTTATAGTGTAGTAAGTAATGAAAAAGTGTACTCTATAATATAATAGCTTTAATACTTTTTTATAAATAATTATGGATATAAGCTGACAAAATATTTAATTCTTTTGAATAAAATCAGTAATTCTGACGAACTTAAACATTTTTACCATCCTCCAATTCATCTAACTCGCAATTTGTTTTGGAATAATTCTTCATTAAAAAAATTTTCTTAAATATTTTATCTATTCTAAAATAATTTCCGAACAATATGTCTTGTCTTCATTAAAATACATTTGTGTCAGGAAAACGTTTGTTTCTATTGATCTGAAAAAATACGCCAAAAAAGACATTTCATTTTTGTTTGCTTGAATGTAATTGTGTAGATCTCCATCTGGTAAGTCGAATCTCTTAGATATAGTTTCTATAATATATAATACTAATAGCTGTATTGTTAAAGTTTTTCGTTTTTAGAAATACTAGAAAAATAAAATTTTGGGGCTTACTACATCAACTTATGTGCTCTTTGAATAAAAGTAAAATCTATTTCGGACATATGAAAATAATATACTGACAGTATTATTTCTTTTATCAGGTGTTAAGTAATGCTTTTTTGGGTTAACGACAATCTTTTCCTTAAAGTGATAAATGTAAATGTTTTCGTCTAATTCTTATGCATTTTTGTATTAAATATATAGCTCTAGATACAAAAATAACTGTAATTCTATTCATAAAAATAACTTGTTTGCACCATGATAATTTATTTTATTTTGTAAACAGGCTCATAACTTCCAAAAAATCTGAAAATCCATCGAAAGTTTCACTACATTACAAAAAGACTCAACACAGTTATTAGAACACTAAAAAAATTATCAGCATTACTATACAGTAGAATCTCGATTTACCGAGGCCGTCTCGGATAACCTGGAAGTGATAACACGGACATGGCAAACACAACAGACTGCACGAAATGCAGAAAAATTTTGCTGCGTTTGACTACTACTGTTACTGAAAGATTCGTACAGCAAGGATAAAGAGATAATTTTTTATGATCAGTATTCTGTCACAGTATGTATTGATTGTGATATTTTATAACCAATCACTCACTGTGACAAGAAGTATTTTGACTGTAAAACCAGACCAATCAAGGACAAAGTGCTTACACTCGTGCTCGAATTTTTGCTTAAAGCTTTTAAAACAAAATAGGTAACAGGGACACTCGGTTAATTGGAGCTCGAATAATCAAAGATCCACAGCTTTCTTACACCAAGAAATTCATCATTAGAGATAACAACTTACCAAACCCTTAGCAGTGCCATACTCGCAGCTGCTGACAGCAGCTGCCATGCTTCCGTTGGTTCCAATGTAATGACAAATGGGATAGTAACTGGCATCCAACTCCTGTTCGGGTATTCCATCCCCCTCGACTCTGAATGCCTTGAATGAAGGTGCCAGAAGACGGTCGTTTCTTTGCAGTTGCATTTGGACACGGTGTCCGAAGACCGATTCGGTCATGAAGAACAGATCTGGAGATGAAGCGGCTTGTGCTCGTTGGAAGATGGGATGATTGGATGAGGATTCCTGGTTCAAGGTGACAGGAGAGGATTTCTTCATGCGGACGTTGACCAGTTTGTAATCTGGAACTAAAAATGAACGAAAACAGGGTGATTTAATCCATATCAGGAAACAAAGTTAAGTACTAAAGACATTCTGAAAGAAATTCAAAACATTCTGAAATTTTTGCACAATATTCATTTTATATGCGAAAATAAAGTTAAATTCGTTGAATCTGAGATAAATTCAAAGCTTTCTAAGCGTTGTAGAGACATTGGGAAGAATATTAATTTCGTGTAAATAAAGTTAATAAAGTTAAAAGGGGAAAGTAAAGTTAAGTTCGTTGAAAAAAATCTTAGACAATTTCAAAGTATTCTGAGCATTTTTCGGAGCATTCAATTCATATGGAAAATTAAGGTTCGTTAAATCTGTGAAAAATTCGAACGATTTAGAAATTTTTTTAAAGATGTATAACCAATTTAATGGGCAAGTGATCTAAGTTTACAAGTAAGAGTGAATTTTACCTTACGAAATAAATTTTTAGTATTTAGGAAACTGTCATACACGGATTAAATGTATTTACGTGTTCGATATGCACTCCAAACAAAAAAAAGTATAGAGCTAAATACTTAAAGGAAACTCTTTTATTTCTGTTTTATTTTTATGGTCGAATGTTTATGTTACAGTTTTGGGTATTTAGTGAAATCGAAATACTAAGTCTATTTATAATTGCCTAACATAATTTAAAATGTTAGCTTAAAAAGTTTTTTTTTTTTTTAAATATATATTATCATCAAAAATTATGTTTTCTTCGTCAATTTAAGGTAAACTGAGTGCAACTTTTTCACATTCATAACTGTAACAATCAAAAACTTACCTTCTTCATGGTTATCTACAGAAAAATACTTCCTCAGCTGATTCTTGTTCAAACGCTTATGAAAATCAAATGTCTGTGGCTGTTAGAAAAGTAACAAAAAGAATCAAACTGAATTGCAACTAAACAAATTTAACAAATACCAATGTGTTGTTAAGATAACAAACAATTTAAGTATAAATATACTCACGAAACATGATACTAAGGTCAGATGAAGGACTAAAAATACGATGGTATTCTTCAATGTGAACATTTTGTGTTCCAAGGCTCAACCTGAAAAACAAAATGCAATCTATAAAATAATTTATATTTCTTCATACTAGTTCGCTCATACTTTTGCATGGAAGAAAGAAGTGTTCTTTATCAAGAGTAAAAAATTATAATTGTCAAAAATTAAATATAACACTTCGTACATGTAACTGAGATTGTTCCTTTCGAGTATTTTCCCAGTATCGCTTTATCATTTGACCGTAGTTCAAAATTAAGTGTTCTCTTCGTATCTTTCCGTTAGGATCGATCCCAGACTAGCACCAACCAATTCCCTGCCGTGTTTCTCCAGTGCTACTCTAAATTCACTACCATTTTTTCACTTAAAATGTTTGACTGTGAGAAATAACGTTGTAAATATTTGCTAACAATAAAGATCTTGTTAATTAATGTTCAAGTGGTTTTTACTTACTAGTCCACAAAAATTGCTCTGAAAAAATTCAAGATCGTATTTTTATGCATTCGAAAATAACAATTAGATTTATATTCATAAATAAAAGAAATTGGCTTCTAATGCAGGAATCTTCTAACTTATTGATATTAGAATGCTCAAGAGGTCCTTGAAATGCTTCCTTCTTTACCATCTTTAGTTTTCGATGGCTACAATTTATAAATTTAGACTAATATACATTGAAAAAATCAATCTAATTTCATAAATATATTGGTAAGTACTTATTTAGCGTTCCACTGGAGCAGCACAACGGTCTGTCGGTGACGGTCCTGGATTATTCCCAAGGGAAATGTCTTATTATAACACCATCATAAATCTATAGATAATGTGAGGATGGTTTGGTTTTTATGACACGATGGCCATATTTAGTCAAGTTGCGAAAAACACGACGCAGACAACGTCAAGTATTATTACGGACGTATTTACACAAGAAAAGTTTCACTGATACAGAAGAGAAGTAAGTACTTAATTAACGTCGCACTGAAGCCACAACGGTCTATTGGTGATGTCCTTGATTAGCCCCTAGGGAAAGATCTTATAATAACACCATCATAAATCTATAGATAATGTAAGGATGGTTTGGTTTTTATGACACGAGGGCCATATTTAGTCAAGTTGTGCCAAACACAACGCAGATAACGTAAAGTATAATGGACGTATTTACACAAGAAAAGTTTCACTGATATAGAAAAGAGAAACACGCCTAGAGTAAGTTTCATGAATTGATTTTTCTCAACCTACAACTAGCAGGTTGCTAGAACAGTGGACAATCCCACTGAGCCAAGGGAAGAAATTTGCTATAAAAATGTTGCACATGTAAAATGGCTAAATCGCAGTAAAACTTCAAAAGTTAAATCTGCGAATTTAAGTACCTATGAATTGTGTTTAAAGACAAAATACATCTGAAAGTAAATCGAAATACATTTCTAAGTTTGAATAAAATATATTTTCACTTATTTCTAGCATTCATCATTATTGCGACCTTTCTCTTTCTCCATCTTCCTCATATAAGCATTTTATAGGTTCATCTACTCGTATCTTTAACCGTCCTGGAGGTTGTTTCGACAAGGGATCTCATCATCAAAACGATCTTAACGGACAAGGTAGCTCGTTATTAGTAGAAAAACTGTCCAAATCTTAATTTCGTCATCATAAAAAAATTGGCAATATCTTGAGGATGACTGATACTAGATCTTAACGGACAAGGTCAATAGAAGAAAAGCTGACCAGATCTTGATCTCGTCATCATAAAAAATATCGGCAATATCTTTATGATGAGTGCTACCAGATCTTAATGGACATAATATCTCTTTATTAGAAGAAAAACTCACCAGATCTTGATTCGTCCCCTTAAAAAAACTGGCAAGTACAAGGAAATCAGACATAAAAGAGCTCAAAAAGTCGTAACTTACCACTAAACAGAGAATGCAACTCTACTCTGAGCTTCGCCCACACATACGAATATCAGTCCATCTGTGGGGTTGGAATCCTAGAACAAAGCTACTCGGGGCAGGTGAGAAAAGTAACAAGGCATTGCTTAGGGGCTCTTTAATATAGCGGGCAGTTTGCGAGAGGCGCGGCCTTGTAGAAAAGACATGCGGGTTCTGACTATCTGTCTTGCGGTGGTTTTTTACCATCTTCTCATTAACACCACCATATAGCGGGCTCTTTGACTGTTAAGAAAAATTGCAGAATGAGAGACAGTGGCTTAACTCAAACAAAGCGAGAGTTCTTGACACCTTGCAAGGATACCTTTTTTTTTTCTTTCCATGTAAAGTTACAGCGATTGACTTCGAGTGGTGGAAAAAAAAACACAGAAAAAGTCAAATTAATAACTGGAATTAACTCGATTGTGTAGCTAGAACAGTTAGTTCATAAGTGTCGTTGCTGTAAATGTTTTCTTCCAAACAACATTCATCAAGCATTTCAAAAGATTCGATAGTATATCTCACTCATCCAGAATACCGTCATAACTCAAAATATGAATTCCAAAGTTTATGAGCATTTTTTTTCTTTCTATGTAAAGTTACAGCTATTGATTTCGAGTTGTGGAAAAGAAACACAGAAAAGGTCAAAGTAATAACTGGAAATACCTCCATGGTACAGCTAGAACAATTAGTTCATAAGTGTCGTTGCTGTAAACGTTTTCTTCCAAACAATATTCATCAAGCATTTAAAAGATTGCGATTATATATCGCGCTCATCCAGAATACCATCATAACTCAAAATATGAATTCCAAAGTTTATAAGCATTTTTTTTCTTTCTATGTAAAGTTACAGCTATTGATTTCGAGTTGTGGAAAAGAAACACAGAAAAGGTCAAAGTAATAACTGGAAATACCTCCATGGTACAGCTAGAACAATTAGTTCATAAGTGTCGTTGCTGTAAACGTTTTCTTCCAAACAACATTCATCAAGCATTTCAAAAGATTCGATAGTATATCTCACTCATCCAGAATACCGTCATAACTCAAAATATGAATTCCAAAGTTTATGAGCATTTTTTTTCTTTCTATGTAAAGTTACAGCTATTGATTTCGAGTTGTGGAAAAGAAACACAGAAAAGGTCAAAGTAATAACTGGAAATACCTCCATGGTACAGCTAGAACAATTAGTTCATAAGTGTCGTTGCTGTAAACGTTTTCTTCCAAACAATATTCATCAAGCATTTAAAAGATTGCGATTATATATCGCGCTCATCCAGAATACCATCATAACTCAAAATATGAATTCCAAAGTTTATAAGCATTTTTTTTCTTTCTATGTAAAGTTACAGCTATTGATTTCGAGTTGTGGAAAAGAAACACAGAAAAGGTCAAAGTAATAACTGGAAATACCTCCATGGTACAGCTAGAACAATTAGTTCGTAAGTGTCGTTGCTGTAAACGTTTTCTTCCAAACAACATTCATCAAGCATTTCAAAAGATTCGATAGTATATCTCACTCATCCAGAATACCATCATAACTCAAAATATGAATTCCAAAGTTTATAAGCATTTTTTTTTCTTTCTATGTAAAGTTACAGCTATTGATTTCGAGTTGTGGAAAAGAAACACAGAAAAGGTCAAAGTAATAACTGGAAATACCTCCATGGTACAGCTAGAACAATTAGTTCATAAGTGTCGTTGCTGTAAACGTTTTCTTCCAAACAATATTCATCAAGCATTTAAAAGATTGCGATTATATATCGCGCTCATCCAGAATACCGCCAAAACTCAAAATATGAATTCCTATTTTTATGAGCAGAAAGCATTGATGGGCATAATCAGCTAATTTTTCAATCGATTGCATAGTTAACAAAATTTTTAAATCTGAGTAAAATTATTCATGATTGAAAAATTAGTCTCTTCATAACCAAATCAATTTGCCATTAATCATTCCATCTTCCGTCATAACTTTTAGCCGTGCAACATTTAAATGAATTCCTATTGTAGAAGTACACAAAATCATTTCTGTGATACCCGACGATTACACCTTTATAGAAATCAGATAACTGCACTTCGGGGCATCTTGCATGCGACTAATGTCAATGTTGTTTCCTACACGACATTTAACGGCGGAGGGCGTGACGTATATCAGGACCGCAAGTATCGTCATTTGCATGGGTGTCCAAATACTTATAGGTTGATAGTGTATAAAGTTACACCAAGTCTAATAGCCTGTGAAAATCAAGGCAGTCAAAATCCAGCTCCGTGTGGTAGCATTAATGAAGAGTAATAGCATGCATTTCTGTAAACAACAGACACAAACACATAAACAAAGCAAAAAAGTGTTTGTAGTTCAGTGGTCGCAAAAGTTATCGATATAGGCCACCAGGTGTCGATATAACATTGTTAGAAGCAGATAGAAAAATATAAGACACATATCCGGGTAATATTTAATTCCTTAATAACATTTAATTCGTTAACTTCGATTACTTTCATCCTGAATGACAAAGCAATTAATTAAAGGTAAAGATAGAATTCCGTGGAGATTTAAGGCTGAAACTTACAAATTTTGAGCCCAACGTGCTAAACTTGTCAAGAGTGAAAACTGTAATAAGACGTATACAAAGGTAATAAAAGTCGAAATTTCATATATATAAGGAATATTGTATTATTGTTACTTTGTTATCTAAATTCAAACAAAAACGTATCCCTTTGACGTGAAAGCAATAAAATAGTATTAATCTATACTATATTATAAGTACAATAAACACACATTGAACATAAAATAAAATATCTAAAAACTCACATAAGCGTCTATTTTGCTTGTCCTATTATAATTACGTAATATTAAAATAGAGGGGGTCGATAAAAAGTCAAGAAACACTTGAAGGGGTTGAGTGTCATAGACTTTTTCGACCCTAGTCTAGTTCCTTAAATCAGCCTCCTACTTTACACTTTCAAGACAAACATTAATTTCTATTCACCTGCCATTCCTATTTTTCGTAAAATGCTCTCCTATCTAATAATATACTCCATTAAAGGACTGGCTATGTAAAAGTTGGGGAAAATTCCATATGGATTAGTATACAAATCCAGGAATGTGGAAGGTTTACAATATTTTTAATCATTTACATCACTAAAAACGTTAAGAAAATAGGCTCGTTTTCAGGACGTTACCGTTTGTATATAGACTATATTACTACAAGAAATTGTAACAATATTTTATCACTTTAAGAAACTATAGCTACATAAAGGCAAACAAACCCCAAAATTTACAAAAGGTATTACTTTACCAAAAACTAAAAAACTGCCAGTCCAGCTATTAATCGATTTCTAATCGGTCCTTCTATTTTTTCTACATATAACTTGTCAGCAATCCTTTATAAATAACTAGCTGAATAACACGGCGTTGCTCTGGTTGAAATGGTTAAATATTGATTGAAAAATGAATTCGAAAAATTAAATTTTCTCACATAGAAAAATACCATATTTTAAGCTGTGCAGGAAATACTTTTTAACTTCAATCATTTTAGTTCTACGAAAAATACTTTTTGATTCCATTTTAATTTTTTTATAGCTTCTACAGTTTACTTCGGATGCAAATGTATACATTTAATTCCTGAATAATATATTTCAATATGCGAAAGGTAAAGACATATACAATTAGAAACAAAATTCCGATGAAAAAAATGCAGAATTCTGAAAACGAAAGATGTACAAAGTGTCGAAATTCGACTTCCTGCGCTGAAATAGAGCAATTCGAAAGAACACAGAAAAATATTGAAGAAGACGCTAATGATTTATGAAATTTAGTAATGCTGAATTTGATCGCGACATTTCCCTGTATTAACTTAAAAATTAAACCTTGTAAAACGTGTTTCCTTGTCGATATTCCTTTATTGCAGGCAAACAAACTTTAGATTATAAAACTAAAGCTTCGAGGGGTACTTTTAGGACTACCTGTGTGCTAATTTTCATGGTTATAAGTGCTATAGATTGGTCTGAAGACAGGAAAGTTTTCAGCCTATGTTTACCGCAGTGTTTTAAAGTATAAAAGTACCGGGTTTAGTGTGGATTGGTCAAACAAACAGTGTAGATTTGTAGAGATAATATATACACACAAACATCCACACCGAGGAAAGAATGGATAATAGTTTTATGATTCTGTCTATTAATCTATCCATCATATCCATTGATAATTGAAGCCTATTTTAAAAAACAAATTAAAAACTTTCAAAAACTTAAAACTTTGTAATCAAAACAATTTGAATCCGTTGAAAGCAATTGTTAATAAATAGTTATAAACACTTGAATATAATTGTAAATTACATGAAAGATAAGAGAAACAGTGGAATTAAAAATTTCCGTAAATTGTATAATACAGACATTTGAACAAATTCCATTTGAAAATTATAGAAGCTCGTCCCCTTTATAATATATACATTGTTAAACCATTAAAGATAAGCCATTAGTTCTCTAAACAACCTTGGTTCGGTTAACTCGATCTTTCTCTCGCTTTGAATGGATCGCTTTCGTGTAAATATAAATCAGGTTGATGACCGACATGTTGACGTCTGGCTAATTCAAGATCACTGTTATTCTGTTGATTTGATTTATACACAAAGAGGGTCTTCTAATTGATAGTCTGTAACACGAAAGCAAAATATGAAAGTGGTAGGAGACGGGTCATGCATATTAAGCAATCTTTTGTCTTTCAGTGTACTACAAGTGTATCTATATGTATTATTCTCTTATGCGGCAAGCAAAAAAGACGTTATTTGTTATCCCGTTTTGGCAGCACTGTACGATTATTTGTTTATCACGTAGCCTCGCGCCTCATTTGAATCTATAGCGTTATCGGATGAAATTTTATTGAAACAAAATGAATATTAGTAGAGTTGTTGCAGCTTACAAACAACATGCTGGGTATTCGATTTCAAAAGAAGCGCTCACATTTCGAGTTAAAATTTGCTCGAAGTTTTTATTTGAATTCCGAATTGTTCGAGTTCTAATTCCAGAGGTGAGGTACTGTATAATTTTTCTGTAGTGCAACAAATTTATATTTGAAAAATATTTTTTGGAATACCATATTTTGTAATCAATGTCTTCATTTATGCAAGCGAAGCGTGCAAGGTTCGCGCAGCGAATCAATGCGGATTTCAAAGCAGTCCTCCGGGGTTGGCGAGCGTTAGCGAGCAGGTGGGGTGGGGGGCTATTTCGTAATAATTTTAATAACTTTTGAGCAGATTCGTAAGATTTATTTTTTACTCTCTTTAAAATTCTTTCTTTTTACTACACGATACATTTCATAGCTAAACAGATCAAAACAGTGATGTGACAAAAGAAGAGAAGCAAGCCTCTACAGGACAGTCTTGTTCCTTGTTCAATGTACTGACGAAAGTCACCGGACCTGGAGTAGAAACAAAACGTAGCATTTAATTTGGGATTTGACTATAAATATAATTTTTCATGTCCACATTCACATGGGTAGCTACAGAGCTACTAGTGAGTATAGACTGAAATTTAAGGAATAAACCGTCAATATCAAAATCTAAAAACTAAATTAGCGATCACTTTACTATCTCCCTCTCTATAAATTATAAAATTATAATTTAAATCCCCTTCTTGAAAAGTTAAGTGCGTGTGATCATGAGCACAAGCTCTAGGGGACTGAACTGTGCTAGCACCCCTTCATAAATTTATTAACTAACCAAAATGGTTTAGTCCTCTAAAATTTGTGTTTGTAATCGTTTGTATTTAACATTCAAAAATGGGCATTAAAGGATAATAAAGTGTCTGCTACTCTTCAGCGTTTGGATATTGATTTACAACATTTCCACATTTCTATCGGACATTCTTTCGTTAAATTTCAGTCTATATTCAGTAATTAGCTCCGAGGTTACTCAGAAATTAAAAATTTAAATTCCCAAAAAATTGCATTTGTTTCTACTCCAGGTGTGTAGTGACTTTTGTCAGTATAATTTTCTTTATCAGCTTATATTACTAGAGTGCTCCGCCCCCTGCTAGCTAACGCTCGCCAACTCCCGGGGATTGCTACACAATCCCATTTGGTTTGCTTCGCAAACCAACACTCCTTTCACAGATCCCATTATTTTTTCTTCGCAAACCAACTTTCATTTCGCAGAGTGAATCTCCTGATCAGCGAAACTATCTTAATGATTCGTATAGTTTGACTTTACGGTCCATGACATCACAGCGAGGACTTCGTCCCCTGTTTGCTTACGCTCGCCGACCCCCGGGGATTGCTACGTAATACCGTTTCGTTTGCTTCACAAACCAATACTTCTTTCGCAAGTGATAACAATTTTTTTTTTAACTTTTATACTTAAAGCACCCTAAACTAATAGCCGCATCAGTAAAAAAACCTGTATCTTGTTCCCTGTACAATTTTAAGTAAACCGTGTTAATGTCTTGACTTTGCGATCTGTACTTCGTACTTTCTCCGTAAACCGTCTGAGAACAGAGTGAAAAAACCAAACCTTTATCCTCACCAAATAAAAAAAAATTGTTACTACGATAAATTTTATATTTGGCAAACCCGATAGTCAAAAATACAACCCACAACTGCGTGCTGATCCTGCTCCGCGAATTAAAAAATACGAAATTTGTGACCAACTTTTGATTGCATCGAATTTATTTATGAACCAATTCTAAAAATAATTACACCGTAAGAAAGAGTACATTCTGGGGTATACTGCGATATTTTCAAAATTAACATCTAATAGTAATACGATATAGATATGATAGTTTTAGTTTTGTATTGGAAATTACGATCTGAAAGTTCCGAAAATTGTATGACCAACTTTAATTGCATCGACTTTATTTATTAACCAATTTAAAAAATAATTGTACCGTAAGAAAGAGTACATTCTGAGGAAAACTGTGATATTTTAAAAATTAAAAACTAATAGTAATAAGATATAGATACACAACAATTTTAAAAAAAAATAACTAAAATGTCCCGATTTTCCCGAATTTCAAAAACATATTATGAAGAAACACATTGAAATTTCGAAAAAAAAAATCGACGAGCTGCTAAAATTTACGTTGAGAAGTACGCTTTAAAAAAAACTCGCGGCTGAAGACTGAAAATTTTTATGTGTTTTGCTCATTCGCGGAAGAAATTTTGCTTTTTTAATTTTGACAATTAATAAACCCTAAACTAATAGCCGCATCGGAAAAAAATCTTAACAATTGTCCAGGGAATACGATGAAGAGCAAACCATGTTAATTTCGTTTTTTTTTTTTTCTGATCAGTACTTTCTCGGGAAACCGTCTAAGAATCGAGGTAAACAACACAGTTTTCAATCCTGTGTCGGCGGTAACTTTTTTTTAATAGAGAGACATAAACCACTAGGGGGCCCGCCCCCTGCTCGCTAACGCTCGCCAACCCCCGGAGGATTGCTTCGCAATTCTCATTGGTTCGCTGCGCGAACCTATGCTCGCTTCGCTCGCATCAATGAAGACACGTGTCTTAGCAGAAGGGATTGACTACAAAATATATTCCAAAAAAATATTTTTCAAATCTAAATTTGTTGTATTACATAAAAGATATATACAGTACTCTGGAATCAGAATTTAGATGAAAACTTTGAGCAAATTTTTACTCGCAATGTGAGCGCTGCTTTGGAAATTGAATACCCAGCATGTTGTTTGTGTGTACATTTCCCCAGTACTCGAGCCAGCCATACACTTTTTGACTGAGTTTGTTGTCGAAAGTTGTAGTGCACGCGTCTTGTTGTACTATAATTGTTAGCCTTGAAAAGGACCGTTTTTTAAATAGCCCTGAAAAGATCCTCCGCTTTCTTAGATTTCTATTACAAACCGCAACAGCTCGTCTAAAATTCATTTTTTTTTCAATAAAATTTCATCCGATAACGCTATAGATTCAAATGACTCGCGAGGCTCCTAGTAAACAAACAATCGCACAATGTTGCCAAAACGCGGTAACAAATAACGTCTTTTTTGCGTGCCACGTAAGAGAAATATATATATAGATGGTATATATGTATTAAGGGCGAGTTGTCCCGTCCTTTGTTAATTATTAATCTGAGGAGGCAGTTCTCTTCAACTCAATCATCTTAATGAAATTTAAACAATCCATGATTATACACAATGGAATGAAGAAAAGTTTGTTGTTACAAAGCATCCTGACCACCACATCAACATCTTTCAGGTTCTGTTCCTTCCTTCGCGTGACATTTGTTGTATCGTATGCTTGCTGGCTCCTCAATGGCCAGTTTCTTTCAATCACTGACCTGCTGTCACGGCTGTTGCAATTATATCCATCCTTGCATCATCTGACTGATGTAATAGTTCTCGTTGTTTATATGCCGAATGTCACACTAGGCCATCGACTATGCAAGACCTCCTGCATAGCTAGCTTTCTACAAATGCAAAAAAAAAAAAAAAAAAAAAACAGAAATAGAGAGGAAAAACAAATTAAATGCAGTAGTGACGATATTTGTGATGCTTTGGCACATATGGAAAGTTGATCTTCAGAAAAGTCGTCTTTTGCAACTTTGCATCAAAGCTGTGTACTTTTCTCGTCTGTGGAAGGTTTCGTCTTGGAACTAGCTTGTCTCCGCTGTCGTCGTCCTTTAGGTGTGAGCAATCCTCTCGGCTTGTGGTGGTTTCGGCATCATCTGTGGTTGTTCCGGCGTCGTAATCAGTTGTTGAGGCAGGGCCATCATTGGTCACGGCAGCGTCTTTGGTGATTACGGCATCTTCGTTGGTGGCTTATGCTCCCATGTATTGAGAGGAGGTTGTCGTTTGGCTGAGTATCCCTGTATAGCAGTCTGTTGTTTGGCTGAGTCCACATATATTAATGGCAAATTGCACAGTTACATTTTTTGCACCACAAATTTTTAAACAGTCGGTCTTTACTCCCAAGGAGCCGCAGTTTTCCTCAGAAGGAACCGCAGTCATCCATTGTTTGTTTGTGTGATGTTACGAGTGAAATGAGATACGAAATATCAAAAATCCTTATATTCGAAATTGCCATGGAAATAACATTGAGTATAAAACGATTGCCGTACGCGGCTCGACGTTTTACTAGTGTTGATCAAAAATTAAGTTTTAAAATAATATTGTTTTATCAGTATTTCTCAAAAAAAAAAAAACACCATGCGAAAACAAAGCAAGTTGACAGAGGTGGGAAAAGGTTTAGACATAGCCAGTGATCAACAAAAGTTGACAGATAGTTGTGATATAAAGGTTTATGCACAGCCAGTGATCACGCAGTATCAGGTTTAAAAAATATATAAACGAAGTTTGACCAAACTAAATAAATTTTGTTAAGCACCTGTCGCATGAAGGGGCGAAATCCTGACGATTCTATGGCACTTACAGCATTGAGATTTGGCACACAGGTAGTCCGTTTTTTTTGCAATTTTTGGGTAGCGGCGAATTTTAAAATTCAATCTAGAAGATTTTTAAATGAATTTAATAGTTTTATTCACTACCTGTTTCTTCTAACGCGTTTCGTCCGGACAAAAAAAAGAAACCTCCTAAAATGAGCTTTTTTTTCCCCCACGTGGGACCTTTTTTTCATATTTTCGCAAGAGATTGTGACGTTACCTAAACTTTCTCTTTCCAAAAAAAAAAAAAAAAAAAAAAAAAAAAAAAAAACAGATTACATTTTCTGTTTCCTTTTCATCGAATGAGAACAAGAAATGAAAAACATATTGACTGGGATTGATAATTTTTTTCCGTGCAGTCGGAATTGCTAAATATAGATTGAAAATTTCAGCGGATTTGAAATCTGCGGAAAATTTTACTTCAGATTGATACCTAAAAATATGATTTTCTTTAAATAAATAAATTTAATGAATTTAATAGTTTTATTCTCCATCGGTTTTTCAACGCGTTACTTACCAGAGATTCGAAATCGCCTTGGAAATAGCATTGAGTATGAAACGATTGTCGTACGCAGCTCAATGTTTTACTAGTGTTGTTCAAAAATTAAGTTTTACAATAATATTGTTTTACCAGTATTGCTAAAAAAAAAAACACCATGCGAAAACAAAGCAAGTTGACGGATAGAGGTGGAAAAAGGTTTAGACATAGCCAGTGATCAACAAAAGTTGACAGATAGTGGTGAAAAAATGTTTACACACAGCCAGTGATCACGCACCATCAGGTTTAAAAAATATATAAACGAAGTTTGACCAAACTAAATAAATTTTGTTAAGCACCCGTTGTATGATGGGCCATTTATAATAAAAGAATATGAGTTTGGTTGCGTAACTAATATCATTTTTTGAGATTAATGTCGGATAATCTGAGGAAGTAAACTGATGAGGTACAAGCGTTAAAAGACCGAATAATCTGATAGTGGGATGATGCACATCTCAATTTTTACATAATCATAAAATATTGTAAAATGTTTTGAATACATGGCAAATTTTGAGAATTTAAAATGTAATTAAATTAATGTGAATATTTAATTTCATTAAAACATAATTTCTTTATCAAAGGCAGGTAATTGAAGCAGATCCCCTGAATCAGGTTTGTGTTTTCTGGTGCACGAAATCAGTATCCAATAAAAATATGCTTTTGATAAAGAAAGGTAGGTACGTACTTGAATTAACGTCGCACAAGAGCAACAAACGGGCTATAAGTGATCAATCCAGGTAGGTAGGTAGTTTTAGTTAACGTCGTATTACAGCAACACAACGGGCTATTGACGACGGTCCGGGATCAGTCCCTTAAGGGAAAGATCCGAGGACAACACCTCGTAATTTTGAACCATGGTCAGATGACGAATTGTGATCAATCCAGAAGGGAAAGATTCGAGAACAATACCCGTTGGCGTGATATGGAAGTTTGGAGAGTGGGGTGCCATCTCAGGTGTTGCTTCGTCATCTGACCATGGTTCAAAATTACGAGGTGTAGTTCTAGGATCTTTCCCTTAAGGCAGTGGTCCCCAACCCCCGGGCCGGTACCGGTCCGTGGATCAAATGGTACCGGGCCGCCGAAGGAACATTAAATTACTTCCATTTTATTTACTATGGTGTATTTATCTCGGGTTTGTGCGGTTCCTATCTATGAAATGACCACTCAAATTAGGAGGCGGTAAATCAGAACTTGAAAATTGTTCTGTTACTAGAGCTTCAATTATGATTTTCTGAATTCAGTATGTCTCTATTTTCCAATTTTGACAAATGTGACAGCTGTTTTCAAGTTGGCAGACAAAGTAGCTGCATTTAAAGCCAAACCTAAGTTGTGGGGACGGCGCGTGAACAGAGGCATTTTGAACATGTTTCAGACATTAGTGGGTATTTTAGGCGAGACTGAGCCTAAACATTCATTCTCCCAGTTGGTGCACGATCACCTGTGTTTGCTTTTAAAAGAGTTCGAGCGGTACTTCCCAACCACAAAAAACCCACGAACTAGTAAGGAATAGATCCGCGACCCATTTGTCAACAAATCCGGCGAATCTAGCATGTATGTGCAAGAAGAAGATCAACTTCTCTAGATTGCAAATGAAGGCGGCCTTAAAACTACGTTCAAGACAACAACTCTGCCGGTGTTCTGGATTATAGTCATTGCGGAATACCCTGAGATTGCCAACACAGCTCTTAAATCCCCATTGACATTTCCAACAACCTATCTGAGTGAAGCGGGGTTTTCTGCAGTGACAGCAACCAAAACAAAACAACGGAATAAACTGGACATAATCAACCCACTTCGTGTGTCATTGTCTCCTATTACCCCCAGATGAAACCGTCACGTTGCAAAGAAACAAGCTCAGGGTTCTCATTGATTTAGCGTTCTAGCGAGTTAATATGTTAAATCACTTTATATTCATTTTTTGGTGTAACTGTATTTTATTTTGAAGGCATGTTTAAATGCAATTAAATTAAAATTATTAAATCAAAACAATCTAAAATATAAAAACTTAGCGGGCCGTGTTAAAATTATCAAACGTTCATCCGGTCCGCGGAGATAAAAAGGTTGGGGAGCACTGCCTTAAGGGACTGATCCCGGACCGTCGACCGTCGTCAATAGCCCGTTGTGTTGCTCTAGTACGATGTTAACTAAAATTACCATTACCATCGACCTTAAACGGAATGATAATTGGTAATTTTGTAGGACTTTCTGCCACGACAGATTTAAGGTGCACCAGCCTGCCTCTACACCATACGCTTACAAACATCCATGCCCGGACAAGGATTCGAACCAGGAACCTTCCGATCTAGAGGCTAACACCTTAACCACTATACCGGTTGGTCGGCTTAAATATAATGGTAATATTGGTAATTTTTAATTAACGTCGAACTAGAGCAACGTAATTGGCTATTCACGACGGTCCGTGAAATGGTAATTGGTAATTTTAGTTAACGTCGTACTAGAACATTACAATGGGCTATTGACGACGGCCCGGGATCAGTCCTTTAAGGGAAAGATCCGAGGACAACACCTCGTAATTTTGAACCACGGTCAGATGACGAAGCAACATCTGAGCTGTCACCTAACTCTCCATACGACGGTCCGAGATCAATCACCTAAAGGAAAGATCCGAGACCTTCGACGTAATATGTGCACGCAACTTCATGCTATATCTTTCAGTCGTTCAGTTTGAAGATCTCATGTTTGGTAGATCAAATAATTGGTAGATTATCTAGCTTGATTAAAAAAAAAATACTAATCAGTGCTTCAATAGGCAATCAGCCCAAGGCGATTTGCAAGCCCTAGATAGATTTTACGACACCAACTACCCATAATACTTTTGTGTTGCTCCAGTACGACGTTAACTAAAAATTACCAATTACCATTACCTCTACATACATTACCTACCCCCAAAATGCTGTGTCTATTTCCTTAAAAGTGGTGCGGTAGTTTGATTGGTAGATAGGAAGGCAGTTGAATCAACGTCGCACTGGAGAAACACTAAGGGCAATTGGCGAGTGTTTGGGATTAATCCCGAAGGGAAAAACGAGGACTATACCTCATAATTTTAAACCACGTTGGTCAAATGATGAAGGTAGTCTGGTTGGAGGGTTGCGGATTAGGAAGCGAAGTTCCGATCTGGAAATCGATCCAATCAAAGACCGCTGTATAAACTGGGTCTGGTACACGTTAAATCTGTCGTAGCCTTAAATGCCTTCCCTTTGAGTGGTGTTGAAGTTTGGAGTGTTTGATACCAGCTGTGCTGAAACAATAGTTATCTGACCGTGGTTTAAAATTATTTGGAGTTCTACACCGATCATTCGCCCAAAAATTACCAATTACCGATCTTTCGCTTCGGGTTTGATCCCGGATCGCCACAAATACACCGCTGCGTTGCTCTTGTATGACGTTATTCAACTGCTTACATACTTACCGTGCATTATCAATAGGTATTTTAATTAAAAACACATTGAATCAACACAACGAGGTATTGGCGAAGGTCCGGGATCAAACCAGAAGGGTAGGTAGGTAGGTATTTTAACTAACAGTTTACTATCGCAACTGACAGGGCTATTGACGATCAAACCAGGAGTTAAAGATTGGTACGTATGTATTTAATTTACGTTCCGTTGGAGCAACACAACGAGCTATTGGCGACGGTGCGGGATCAACCTGCGAAGCGAAAGAACCGTGGCCAACACTGCGTAATTTTGAACTACGGTGAGATGACGATGTGGAAAAATAAGAGGACAACACCACATCTTGTACTGTCGAAAGCATATTATAAATGGTGTCTGATTTCGTGCATTCGAAATTATTTTATTGGTAATTTTTTTAGTTAACGTCTTACTAGAGAAACACAACGGGCTATTGACGACGGTCCGGGATCAGTCCCTTAAGGGAAAGAACCGAGTGCAATCGAAAACAGAAACCTAATTAAGTGGATCAGCGTCTCAAACATCTCCACTCGACCGGTGTCTGGTTCGGCTGCTAGGCTTTTGGGGAAGGTTGTTTTTGTTTTATGCGATTGTCAGTTGTATTTATAGTTGAAATTCACTGTCAATATGAGCAAAACTGAGTTTCTTGCAAGTTCTTAAGCGAACTTTGCATTTGCAGAACTCATCAAAACTAGATGCCGATTCTTTTAGTTTAACTTACTAGCTGGCAAGTGATTAATTCCGAGATCGTGATGGCGTCCCTTCTCTAATTCTAATTAATTCTTGATTCGAAACTGAAGCAAGTGATGGCAGACCAGATACTTCATGGAGTGAGTTGAAATTTATTTGTTTCCTTTCCTCACCTTTTTTACAAAAATCTATTGACTTAATTAAGCGATCTTGTGTCAGTAACGTTCTTCCTCTATGATCTCACACCAGATCAATATTGTGTCAAGAAATCAAGTTCATTATATTTTATACTTGACGAATCAGTTTTCATTGATTTGTGATAAAAATAAAAATGTTATGAAATAATCTGTTGTATTTTTGTAATAATGATTTTAAAAATTCCAAATTAAAATACTTTGTAATGAATGTATACAAATACTGTTTGAATTGCGGATTGTCAATTGATTTGTTTGTTTTTATATCTTGATGTGTTCAAAGTGCAAAGCTTTACTCGGACAAAAATTAATGGTGATTATCAAAATATTTAATTCATGACTAACTTAATGCCATAAGTTAAAATTTTGAAATTTATCAATTAAAACATTTTTATTAAACCAATGAATTACTGTTTTACTTCATTGTACTATATTTTTACCTTATTGAGTGAAAGAAGCACATTTTACCCAGAACAGTAAACGTATTCATTCAATAACTAGAGATAAAAACAATACTTGTATTTTTTTATTTAATTTTCTTACAAATTCAAAATTGTTTCTTGTTCTATTTGCTTCATTCACAGCAGTTGATATGCTTCCAAACATACAAAAGTAGTATTGTTTGTTACATCATATCTGGTTAACATTTTTGGTAGTGCTATTATGTAAAATATAGCAAAATATGAAAGCTGAAAAAAATTTTCAGTTTGTTTGAACTATAAAATACAGTTTGTTTGAATAAATTGTTTTACTAAATATCTGCATTATTTTGAAAACTGTGCATTAGGTGATACTTTGGTAGACTTCCCACTCCTGTGTGCATACCTTTGATTAAATCTAGTTTTTTGATAGGCATACTTTTTTGTCTAAAATAAATGCTTAACTTTTATCATAATCTTAAATTTCTTAGCCTCCTTGGAGAAAATATTTAATTTCAAACATCTTATTATAACAATAAATTCATTTTTGACTCTCAAATTCATATGTTGTCATGATATCCATGAAAATAATAGATAGCCCTTTCTCTATCCATTGCACCATATAAATGCAAGCATCTTTATTTCTTTGATTGCTAAAGGATTTCATTCAAATGAAAGAATTCATTAATTTTCTTAAAATATTACTGTATTTTAATAACTAAAATGCCTGCCTAAAATTATTCAAAATGTCCTTAAAAAGTCCTAGATATCAGCAGTTTTTGTTATGAAACACTACACTGCATGGCTAGCTACACTACACAGCATTGCCTGTGGTATAAGGTATTACTCTGGTGTAAAATTTTCCGCAGATTTCAAATCCGTTGAAATTTTTAAACTATCTTAAACAAATCCACTTTTACGAAAAAGAAGTAAACAAAGCCTGCCAAGATGTTTTTTATTTTTTTTTTCTCTCCACTAAAATAAAAAAGGGCAGGAAATTTAATCTGTTTATTTATTTTTTTTAATGCGAAGGGCACGAAATGTAATCTGCTTATTTTTGGAAAGGGAAAGGTACCGTGACGTCACAATCTCATGCGAAAATATAAAAGATATATTCAATTTTAAAGTTATTTATGTAAAAAAAATCATATTTTTATGTATGGATCAAAAGTGAAAATTTCCGCAGGTTTCAAATCTGCTGAAATTTTTACGCTATCTTTACAGAAAAAGAACTAATTGACTCCAGTTAAAAGATTGTTTGTTTTTATTGTCTGGCTGGAAAATTATTTCTCCCAGCAAAATCAAAACGGAAACAATAAATTTAGAATCTGTGATCTCTTCTTTACTGTAGCATTCAATAATGATTAAATTCATTTAAAAAAGTTCTGGATTGAATTTTAAAGTTTGTTCCAACCCAAAAATTGCAAAAAATTTGGACTACCTGCCAAATCTCATTGCTGTAAGTGCCATAGAATCGTCATGATTTTGCGGCAAGAAACAGACTGACAAACACTTCCTTTTATAATTATGAAACATTTATGTTCATTCAAATTCAATCTTGCTTATGAAAACTTGCAAAATCATCAAAGTCCCAGCCCTACTTATTGCTATAGAACTGTCTCAGTCTGCTCTCTGATTCTCCTTAGTTATTTACTTTTCTCTTACAGTCAGAAGTGTTAGGTCTGTACGATAGATATGGGCTCTGAAGATGTTGAAGTTCAATGTCAAACGCAGTCAACTTCAGCTAGTGTACCCTGTGTATCTGCAGTATCGTATGGAATTGCCACTGTGCCATTTGTAGCTCCGGTTTCTGTTGCACCTAATCGATCTGGAACAGGAACTCCTGTTTCATCCGGCACAGTCATGTTGGCACAATCCACAGCTTCGCACACTCCCCCTCAGAATGTATCTGTACAGCCATCGGTTGCAGCCTCCCCACTCCCTCACGTAAGTACAAGTTTTTATGGCATCTGCCATTATTTAAATCAGCTGTTCAGTGTCAGCAAATCAGTAATGGATTAAAATCAATGCAGTATCACTGTAAAATTGCCAGTTAAGATTAACTCTGATTATAATCAGTTATACACCCTGGTTTAGATGATTAAGCCTTGTAGAATTTAGCCATCCTCATAAGTAAGGGGAGGGAGGACTGAATTGTTAGCAGCAAAATATGCAACTTGACACATTATTAAACAACACTTTAGCATAATTAATTTAAGGATATGACACCTTATTGACTGTCAACGTCAGATGCACATCTTTAGACGTAGATGGGCATCACAATCCCAAGGTGCCCAAGTTACCTTTTCTCTCTTTCATTTTTACCTTAGCCTATCTTTCTACTTTTTCTTAATAGCTTCCAAGCCATCTTTTTCTGCCTTCATCCAATTATTCGATTAGGCCACAGTAGCTCAGTTGGAACAGTTATGAATTAATAACAGGATGGTTGCAAGTTCGAATCCAACCAAAGAATGCCATGTACAAGGGGACTGGTGCATTTTAAATCTGTCATAGCCTCAAATGTCCTCAATGTTGGTGTAGTGTTTAGTTTGGTGGTGTGATCTCGTCATCAAACTGTTAAAAATTACATGTTGTCCTTGGCTTTATCCCTTTGGGTTTGATCCTGAATCGTCACCAATAGCCTGTTGTGTTGCTCCAGTGTGATTGTAATTAAAATACGTACCTACCCATTATTCTATTCCTTAATTTAACCCCTTCTTTTATTCCCTTACTAATTTTTTTTACCAAAGTTGTCTTTTGTTTGGCACAGCTTGGTCAAATATGGCCCTCGAACCTTAAAACTCCCAACAACCTTGTAGATTGTCATTGTGTGCAGAAGGTATTAATTTGTTTTCTCAAATTTATTAAAAAAAACAGGCATTACAAAATTGATTCTAGTTAAATTTAAAGATTAGGTAGGTAGATTGAATGAAATGAGAATTATTTCTAAAAAACCACCATGGGGATCTGCTTGTGAACCAAGGGATGTCGCATCTACATCCGTACTTATCAATAAGTTAGGGATCACTTGCATCACTATTGTTTTTTTGGACTGAGGCCTTTCTAGCATAATTGGACCACTTAATTCAAACTTCGTCAGCCTTGCTTGCAAACTACAACAAAATACTAAATATATAGAAGAATTCATTTCATTGTTTTATCTGTAGCAATTTACTGTGTTTCTATTAAAAAAAAAAAACATTTTAATTGCTGTATGAAATAAACTTCTAGTGTAATTCTACATTATTTTTCTATTGAATGCCCTACTGGCTCCTAGAAGCCTCAGGTTTAGGAATTTCCATGGGGCTGGGCTTCAAAAAAATATTTGCAGTGACAGCATTTATTTGTATTGCAACTGAGAATAAGGTTCAAGGTCCTAGAAATTCCCGTCTATTCATATAAAAGTAAGCTTATTTTAGGAGAGCATGTAGAGAGAAGAGCAATTAACAGTGTTAAAATTTAAAGGATTCTGCTTACTAGATTTGAATTTTCTGGGAAGATTTGGAAAATAGGCTGACATAGTGAATGACTGTGAAATGTACTATTTTATGAAGACTATTAAACAATCAAATTCTAAATGCAACTAGACAACCTGTTTGGGAACCTACATTCATGAAGGGAAATTTTAGGCAAAACTTACGAACTCATAAAATTAATTATTCAGTAATTCTATAGTTAGCCTAAATTAGTTATTTGAAAATAAAACTCTTCAATCATTCTGACTTATGATACTATTCAAGGTTCTAAATTAGCAGTCATTAGTCAGATTTTGCACCTTTAAATTTTATTTTTGACTGCTAAATGTTAGATCTATTTATCATTTTTAGTACCCAAGTTTTCTGACTAATTTTACTTTTGTTAACTAAGTTAAAATGTTTAGGTTCCATTGATGCCTGACTTTCTGCTCCTAATTTCTAACCCTAATATTACTATAAATCATTATGATTTTAATTATGGTTTATTCTAATTTGTACTTGATTTCATAAAAGTGTACACATTTCAAATTGCCATTTATAAAAATGATCTGCTTTATAAAATAAAATTTGGCTTTGACAGAAGAGATTTTATTAAGTGGTGGACACTATTACACAGATTACTTTCATCATTAATATATATTTGTAATAACAATGAATACCACCAATCCTTTTGGTGATTATATTTAATAATATACTGTTGTCAGTCATTGATTGAACATTTTAAAAAGTGGGTCAACTTCCCAATAATGGCAGATAATTTCAGATGCCATTTCATCAGATGCCAAATACCATAAGAGACAAATACCTTCCTACAGAAAATTCATTTATTTATGGGATTTTAGATGCATAGAAAATGTGGACAGACAGTGAAACATGATTGATGTGATTCAATTCAATAATATTTATTGTCAGAAAATTTAATGATATGGAAAATTGTTGAATTATGAATATTGATTTTAACCCTTTGAAGGCTTCACATGCATATATATCCATTTGTTAGCCTAATCTTCCCTGCATAAGTTCTAACCAGTTTGACCTTGAGGAATAAAATCTTTTCTATGATTCTGACAAATAAATGAGGTTATTTAATCATGTGTGTTGCGGAGGCAACATTGCGCTTCCCGTAAATCTTGTGAGACTCAAAGGATTAAAGGTATTGTGCGAAGAACCAAAAAGGCTTTTTCCTGTTGATTTTTACTTTTTTTGTAATTCTTAAGAAATAATCACAATTGAAGCTGTAGAGGATTTAGAGGTTGCTTTATTTAGATATAAAATAACAAAGCAGTGTGAGAATTGGATTGTGAATAGGGGATGATAGACCCATCACGATCCATTAAGGTGAGACATTCATCGAAATGAGATGTTACATCTGTATAAAATTGTGATGACAAAAGAGCTAGAAAAGTATGTGAGATATGACAAGTGGGGCAGAAAATTTAGAAGTTCAGTCACAGGTTGCTCAGACTAGAATGTAATGGCATTAAATTTCTATTGGGTATATACTGGGGAAAATCAAGAAATGAATAACAATTATAACTGTTTGTTAAAAAATAATTTATTTTGAATTTTGTTTATTAATTTCAAATGTTGAACATAAAAAAGATCATGAAGTGTATATTTGCATAGTCGATTATCTTGAGTATGTAATGTAAGCTATTGAGTATCCTATGTTTCCTTGCACATCTAGGTTCAGGTTATTCAACAACCGCTTCAAAATCAGTATCTACAGCATCTGTATGCTCCTCAGCAGCAACACATGTTTCTCCCGGGTAACTTGACTATCCAGCCTACTCTACAGAGTATTGGTGCTACTCAAGCAGGCATCAGCTTGCAGTTACAAGGGAAGGGCATGGAAAACAAAACAGCTACTCCAACTATTATATCTGCCGCTCCCATGCAAACAGTAAGGGATATTTGTTTTGGAGATTGTCATTTTTAATATTGCCTGCATATTGTTTATATGTGAATTTGTATTAATCTATCTAGGACTAACATAATTCCCTGATCTCGTGTTTAATTGGTTAACTATAGATTGACTAACCAGGAAATAATCACTTTCCAGCTACTTAAAGACTAATAAATTATGGTTGATTTGAGTATAATTAGATGTTTTAGCTTAAAACTTGCCTAGATATGAAAGTAAAAAAAATTTCAAATACTGTATTCACTTATTGAAAATATAGTGTATCAAATATGGAACATTGTATTAACCTGCTGATATTATTTCTGGTAGGTATAAAATCATGCAATTGAAGAAAGTTTATCATGTATATTATATATTATCAGGCATGAAATGCAATCATTGTCTCAATTTTGGATGTTCCTCAATAATGAATTTTCACCTCTGAGCTATAAAGCTATCAAATTGTTTGTTGTTTTTTCTGACTTTTTATTTGTGTGAAAAGGTTTTTTTAGCTATATCATTAATAAAAACCAAACAGACAAATCAAATGGATGTTATTGTTGTGCTTTGTCTCTCAGAAACAACGTTGCAACCACTTATGTTACAATGACACAGCAGCAGATGTCGCATAAACCAAAAATTGTAATTTTATACCAAAAATTGTATTACAAAACAAAGTTCTATTGGTTTTTATTCCTGTCTGAAGCCGATCCACAAAATATTTTTCCTCCTACTATAGCACACTCACACACTCAATCTGGAAAGAAATGTTACTAATATCCAAAAGGATAAAATTGCAATAAATATAAGTGCTTTTGTAAAACCATTTAATATTCAAAATGCGAGGATTTGTCAGAATCTGCACAGTATTCTGTCTTGTTTTAAATATTTGAAAATCAATTTCTTGTGAACAGAAGAGGGATAATAGTTTATTGCAGGGCTCGAAATACCCAGGTGCACTGTGCACATGAAAATAAAATTGTGCACCTAAATTTTTCTCGCTAGGTGCATGCCATGCACCTAAATTAAAAACTTAGGTGCACCTTGTGCACCTGAATTAAAAAATCTATTTCGAGGCCTGGTTTATTGTAATCATTCAATAAATCCCATATTTTTCCAATTCACAAGAGGTAGGAATAGAGAATCTTTCCTGTATTCATTTTTGTTGAATTAAAAAGAAAATGCATCGATTAGGAACATGAAAAGCTGTTTACTGTTCAGATTGTAATTAATGGAAATGGTGGGAATCATAAAATATGAAAAGTGAATTATTAAAAGTTTGCATCTACATTTTTACAGAGGTTAATAATTATTTTATTTCCATTTCATAACTATTTTAGATGAAAAGTTCTTGGTTTTCGTGTTTGAGAACTAAGAATTTGTTGTATTTTAATTTTTTTCAAATTCATTAAAAAATTTAAAAAGTAATTGATTTCAACTTTTCAAAAACCAATATTTTATAAATTTAGGTTGGGAGTTTTAGTCAGAGTTTGATACCCACTGGTGGTCAGATGACAACAGGGGCAAAAACTTGTATGCCAGGACAGATGCTTGCTGCTTCTTCAAAATCAACTGTCATACAGGGGCAATCTGGTTTCATTCCTGCCACAACAGCCAATCAGACTGTAGTGATTGGTCAACTTGGGATGATTTCAAATCCACAATCGGTCATACCTCATCAAGCTAAAGCAATTACTGATGGGCAGAAAGGAAAATCATATGTGAGTATTTTTACTACATAAGAATTGTGTGAAGTTAACTTTTAAAGCAGTAAACTGGGTTTTACTTCGCTTGTTGTATACAATACACTTATAATTACTCTGGCACAGCTTCTAGTTCTAAATAAATATGCTTATTGGATTGTTAAAAGTTTTATGCAAATTAATTTTTTAGTAGATTTGTGATCATTCTCATAGTTTATGACTCTTATTTTAGTCTGAAATTATGAAATAACATCACAGCTATTACTTTTCAAATTCATTTATATAGTAAGAGTTTAAATTTCTGTCTTTCAAAAATATTAATTTATAATCTTACCATAAAAATGTATGTAATATCAATAAAAATATTAATAAAAATGTATAATGTAAATCTTATTTTATAGTCTTACCATAAAAATGTACTCCAATAATTCTATTTCCAATTCAAAAATATTAATCCAATGGAGATAATTTGGTATGATCTGTAACTTTATCCATTTCAGAAATGAAAATGCTTTTTAATTATTTATTCTCATTTAAATAGTATTTAAAAAATAATATTTCATGTAAACTATCTTTCATGTTTAACTTACTGTCTTTCTTGACTTAATACATTGTTTCTTATTCACTTGTAAAATATGAAGCATGTATTAGTTGAATAAAGAATGTGATTTGGAAACACTTTATTCTTTTCAAGTTACTTTTTCTAGTAAAATAGCTAATGCATTAGATCATGTCCTTAAAATGTCTTTTGAAGTTAAAATATATTTAAAAAAAATTGATAATGTAACCTATTTTTAGCTAATTTCACAACCCGCCACTCTTCATCCAAAGTCGCCCATTCTACCATCACCTAATGTCTCATGTGCTGGTCAGATGATTGCTACTAGTCAGTTGAAGCAGATTCCATCAGCACCTCACATCATTACAACACAAGCTCCTACAATGATTACAAACCAAGCTCAGCTACTTGGTAAAACTGCATCTCACTTCTGTCTATTCCTTTAACAATTATTAATCCTCCCCAGTGGCATGCTCAAAGTACAGCTCTCGTAGGGCTTTCTCTCACAGAAAAGATCTCATGCTCTTCTGCATCAACAGTTTTAACCTTCCCATATCGATCGAAATGTCCTTTCGGTGTGTTTCAATCTGACCCTGAAGTCTGACTTAAAAATTCCTTTAATTAATTTCTCCAGGAATAACTTTAATTTCTGATCATCAGTAGAGCAAAGACATGATAGCTCCTCTAATTATAACACTGTTGGGTTGACCAGTTACATGTTTTGGTTAAATATGTCGCAGGCATGAAACACATTTTTAGGACAACACCATTTCATTATACTAAACCTGTAATGGATAATATTTACATAATCCTTTTTCATAAGAACAGCAACATTTTCTTCTTCTTTAAAGTTCATCAAGACAAACTGCGTGGTCGTGAGGCAAGAAGTTTTTCTACGAGTGAACAACATGCATGGTGTCTTCTTCTCAAAGGAGAAGGTAGTCTGTTTCCTTTCCTGATTTTGTGCTTGCATTCACTAGATGGCAAAATGTTTATTCCTTTGCGCGACTCTGGGTAGCCGCGCAGGCAGGAGAAAAACCTTTTCTCCAACCGTGACTTTCGCATATCGCTACAACACTATTTCAAGGGTAGTTTCTGTTTTCTAATCCTATTCCAGGGTTGCCAGTGGTGACTAAAAAGCGACTATTTCCGACTATTTTTAACCTTGGGTGACTGTGGCAACTTTTTTCATCAATAACAGGCCCAAAAGTGACTATTTAAAAAAAAAGTGACGACATTTTGAAGTTTTGGACGACTATTTTAAATTTTTTCCATTAAATCCATTTTTAAATAACTTTGGTAACAAAAATGTCAACAGCGATTTCGAAGGTCACAAGCGCCAAATTTCGTCCAATCTGATATTAAGAAAAGATTTCATCGTACAATTTCTCTGCTAAATATTTTTTTTATATAAGTTAACAGCATTTGAGTCAGTTTTAGTTGTACTTTTATTCACAGGTTATTTTAAAAGGTAGGACAAAAAATATTAATTTTTTATGATTATAAGGTTATTATGGTTGATTTCTAAAGTTAATGAACTAAAGAAATAAGTTCAATTTTATTGAAGGTAATAAAGGTTGGCTTAAGAAATCAAAGTTCTGTTTAGTTACAATTTATAAACTCATACTTGGCATTGTTTCAAAATTTTCTGTACGACATATGCATGTCCTATTCTTTTTATCCAAGTCAGCATATAAGGATAACATAAAAGACTACTAAATTATCACCAGGAGGACACTATTGCGACTACTATTTTCAACTTTTCAGGCTACTAAAGCAACTATTTTACATGTATAATTATGATGGCAACCCTGTATTCCCAAAAATTTTTAATTTTCATTTACTTCATCCCATTTATATCGATTCTTAATGCTTCTAAAGCTAGTCAAACAGTAGTATTGCAGATGGGAATTTTGTCCCTGACCTAAAATTCATCACTGAAACCCAAGTAGTCTTGGTCTGTCAGTTAGGAGGGTGACTACTTGACTACTCAGTGACTCGGCAGATCTATTTAAGCTTGATTCTTATGCCTATCCAGCCCCTAAATCTAAATTTTGAATAAAAACTTTTTCCCTTCCTTATGTAAATTTTTCTTAAGCCAAATTAATTTTAATGATGTGAGATGAGCTGCCTTGCTGCAGGTGCTTTGAAAGCGAGATTTTCTGTCTCGTCCTCAGAGGGCTTTCTGTGTGGCAGGCAGCAGACCTGAAATATTCTATATAGAAGCTAGATGTGTGGAGGTCTGAGTGAGATGCTCAAATATTTCAAGTTTGCCACTAGCCAAGCAGGAACTTTTCTGAGCTGTATTCGAACAGAATCTTCCAAACTGTTTGGGCATGCTGCTTAAAAGGTTGAAATTGTTTATCCAATAAGAATTTCATTTCTTATCATTTGTCTTTAAATTTTCAATTTAATTGCAATGTTTTGTTTCTACAAAAAAAAAAAAACTAATGTCATTTTGGTACCGTCAAACTTATATCTCTCCCTATTTCAGAATTTGTGATCATTAAAAATGTTAGCATACGATAGTTAACAGAAAGTTTTCATACTATGAATGTTCAATTTCTCAACAAAAAAAGAGATTGGGATTCATTGTATATCCATGTCTTGTTTCACTTAAAATATTCTTATTATGTACAATAATTTTAGTACTTTTAAAGCTTTCTTAGAACACAGAGCATTCTTAGTGTACTTTGAACATTCCTAGTAGAAAAGTCTTAGAGCTATTAGAAAACTTTTATAACGTCTGGTTTAAAAATTGAGAACTTACAAGAGGAATTCACCATTTAAAACTTAATTTCCAGGATTTTCTATTTTTTTCTTTCTTTTGACAAGTGACTCACAATAAAGCATTTTTAAGGCAGAAAGAAAATATGCAATTTTAATATTTAGCAAATAAGTAATGACATTTAGCTTATACTAATGATTAAATCATAACAATAACTAAAATGTAATGAAGTACTTCCAAGACACTTACCTAATGTAGACTCGGATAGAGATGAACTCACATCAAATTAAAAATTCATTTAGAAAAATACTGCAAAAATTTAGAAACAAATTATTTGGAAAGGAGTTTAAGATGGCCAAATTTAGACACAACATGACAAACACTCCATTACTAGATAGAATGCTGTCACATGAGTGCCAATGGGGGATTTTGACTGTGGACAGAAGCATTTTGTAATCCTTTGATGAAACGACTAATTCTTGCTTTGTTATTCATGTACAGGTTCACTTCAAGCCTTGGGCGTTCCTCCCGGTATCACATGGGCTGCCCCTGGTTCACTTCACTCATCTGCTCTCTTTGGGCAAAACCCCATCTTCATTCGTAGTCAGCAGTCAGACATGTTCATTCAGTCACCTCCTCCACAAGCAACTATTCATGCTGTTCCTGTGGCACCTGCTCCTCAATTGCAACAGCAGCAACAACAGCAGCAGCAACAACAACAGGTGCAGGCTCAGCAACAAGCACAACAGCAGGCACAGGCTCAACAACAAGCCCAGCAGCAGCAACAACAGGTGCAACAACAACAACAGCAGCAGCAGCAGCAACAACAGCAGCAGCAAGTCCAACAGCAGATACAGCAAACACAACAGATTCAACAGCAGATAGTGCTGCCTCAGCAACCACCTGCACTGCCACAACCTCCCCCGCCTAGTACACCAGCTCCTCAAGTTTTTAAACCTAAGCCTGTGAGTAATGAATGTTTTCGTGATATTTAAGAAATATCTGATTCCAAGCACAGTTGTGTGCCGGATTGCGCCTGTAGTATGTCTCATATCAAGATTTTTCACTAATTAATTTCACATTTTTATGTAGCTTTTTATACATACTTTTTGATGTAATATAACAACAGCACTTAAAGATTAAAATTTTTTTTAAATCTCTCCATAGTAAAAAAAGTTGCTTCCGCCGCAGGATTGAAAACTGTTTTTTTTTTCCCTCTCGATTCTTAGACAGTTTCCCGAGAAAATATGGATCAGAAAATTACGAAATTAGCAGGGTTTGATCAAAATTGTCGAGGGAATTCGATGATTTTTTTTCCAATGAGGCTATTAGTTTAGGGTTTATTAAGTGTCAAAGTTGGAAACCGAAATTTCTAACGTGAGTGATCAAAAGACGTACAAATTTCTAACCTGAGTGATCAAAAGAAAAATTTTTAGTTTTCAGTCGTGATTTTTTTTAGTACCTCTAAACGTGAATTTTTACAGCCCGTCGAGTTTTTTTTAGAAATTTCAGTTTGGTTCCTAATAACATTTTCTTGAAATTCCTGAAAAATTGGAACATTTTTGTAACTTTTTGTGTATAAGTTTTTTTATTACGCTTATAAGGTTTGAATTTACAACTGGAACTATCTACACACCTATGTACACAACGTAATTGATGAACTAATGTTCGTGAAACAACAATAAGTTTCTCTTCTCATAGTTTGTCTTTTAGTTTTCCCTGGGGTTTGACCCCATCCCCGTATAACTTTCCAGAGAGATACCTCGTTCACCACCTTCCTCTGTGGCTTCTCTAGCTTGAGTTCCTTTTCCTGGCCCTTGTCGCTTCGTTTTCGAAATGACACCTCCCACACCAAGGGGTGTCAGATCCCCCACAGGTGTGAAAGGGTCATGAAACCATTAGCAGATGTTTCGTCACAAACACCAGGTGTCAGGTGGAAATCGGGGTGCACAAGAGTTGGATGCCGACCCTGAGTTATTTCCACACGTGTGGCTGTCAGCTCCCTTCTTGTAGAAACATTTCTTTTTCCAGCCACTACAATCTCACAACACCTCCCTCCATAAAAATCAAATTTCGGGGTCAAGGGGGAATTTTATTGTAGGTTTGAAATGAGCCCACCTGAAGTGAAATCCGAGAGACACAACATTCCCTCTTAAACTCACCAAAACCATAACTAACACCTGTCATTAAAACAAAAAAAAATATCATTTTAAGAACAATCTGCAACGATAGGCTCAGTTTTACAAACCATTCAAGTAAAGAAAAATAGCATAAGTTAAATTAAAAAACACAAAAGTAACTAAACTTACTGTGATTTGCTAATATCTTACTTATTTTCTTACACTGAAATAACAAAGACAAATGTAACAAAACGAAGGTTGCTTCTATACATCAAAATTTAGCCTTAGATTACACATCCTGTCTACTTAAACTCATCTGCATTTCTGTTCCGCTTACCAGTATGATGTACAATTGTAAATTGAAATTGCTAAATACATAACATCCATCTAGTAAGACGTGTGTTTGTACTGACCATTGCCTTCATGAAACGTCAGTGGGTTATGATCTGTCTCAATCAAGAATTTTTGCCCATCTAAGTAGTCTCAATTTCTTCAAATCATATACAATAGCTCATATACAATAGTTCCCGCTCTATAATACTGTAATTTTTCTATGCTTTTGAGAACTTTTTGCTTAGATACAATACTGGGTGTTCTTCCCCATTCTGTCTCCCGAGAGAGAGTAATTCCTGTACTACAAGCACTTGCATAAGTCTACCTGACAAATTCTTGACTATAGTCCAAAGCATATAGTGCTGGGCTTCCCATCAAACTTAATTTCAAAAACGTGAATACTTTTTCACATTCCTCGGTCCAGACCACTTTTCCTCTCTTTTCCCTGCCTTTCAGGTCATTTGTCGGAGAACCACCATGACACTATAATCCTTGACATATCGCAGTAATACCCACAAATCCCTAAAAACAATCTAATTTGGGTTTTGGTCACAGGAGGAAATTCCCTAATAGATTGAATTTTAGCTTTGCTAGGAGACTCTTTTCCTGGCCCCTACCTCATGATCTAAAAATTTCACAAGATCCTGGGCAAAACGACATTTTGCAGTTTTGCCTCTCCTAGCCATTTTAACACACTTCGCACATCCTGTACATGCTTTTCCCATGTCGGGAAGGGGGGGGGGGTCGCGATGTCATCGATGTATGAGGCCGAAAAACTTTTTAACCCTTCCGAAACTTGGGCCATCAATTTGTAGAAATAAAAAAAAACAGCATTTACTAGCCCAAACGTCATTTTTTTGGGGAGATTTGCCCCAAAAGAAGTTACAAAAGCTGATTTCGATTTTACAATGCGTATTTTTTGCCTTCTTATTTTGGGGTATCTGAAAATACCCTTTTGTCAAATCCATTATTGTTATAAAAGGAGCAGCGCTCCCTTTTTCCACCACCTCCTTTATATTTAGTATAGGAAAAATTTCAGTCCTGGTGATGGCATTTAATCACTGATAGTCCACACAGGGTCTAGGATCTTTACCTGGGCATTCCACTAATATCATGGGTCATGCATAGTCTGATTGCCCAATTTCTATCACCCTAAGCTCCAACGACCTTTTTATCTCCACCCTTAAAATTTCAATTTGTCTAGGGGACATTTGATATTAGTTCTGAGACCGTTAAGGCGAAACCCTAAGTTCAATATTCATTTCTACAAGATGTGTGTTACTGAGATCCGACGAAAACACCTTCTCGTGCTCCTGTAACATTTTGGCAAAATGATCTACATGTTCTGTATTTGCAAGAAGGAAGTACTGGAAGGTATTTGGAAATACTTTAGAAGTGAGGACTTCTAAAGTACTTCCCGGAATAATTTCTTGTAAGTCAAATTGGGTGGGATTAGGTAAAGGGTACAGGATTTCAGCCTCTTGCTCAATCTCTTCCAGCCCTTCATCCATAGTAATATTAATACACTCAGCTCGCCTATGATATGGCTTCATAAGATTAACATGATAAATATTTGTTTTGTCCCTTTTTTCGGGTATATATTTCAAGTAGGTTTCCAAAATCCAGCTCGTCACTGTGCCAGGTCCTATCCAATTTACGGCCATTTTGTTTGGTTTAGACGTAGCCAAAACCAACACTTTATCCCCTACTTTAAAGACCCTGGACACTGCGTTTTTGTCATACCAGGCCTTCCTTTTTTTCCTGAGTTTCCGACATTGTCTGTACCGCCTACTCCTGACATCTTTTCAACCTATTTACCAATCCCAAAATGTAATCCACGACATTTTGATCCGACTCTTCTGGTGCTAACCAATTTTCATGTACAAGTGTTTGGGGGGTTTCTCAAATTTTCCCCATGAACTAACTTGGCGGGACTAAAACTGGTGCTTTCGCGAGTCACTGTACGTAAAGCAAACATGGCCGCCGGCAGATTGTACTCCCAGTCTTCTCCAGTTTCCACACATAGTATCTTTAAAACCCATTTTACTGAAGAATGGAACCTTTCCACAGGATTACTCTGGGGATGACACACGGAGCTATACGTAATTTTTATGCCAAATCTGAAAAAAAATTCTATGGTCAAAACACTTGTGAAAGAGCTCCCCAAATCACTATGAACTTCCCTTGGGGAAATCCGTTCACGAAAAAACGTGAGCAAAGCCGTTATCACACTCTTTGACGAAATATCTTCTACCGGAATGGCATCTGGATATTTCGATGCCAGACAGATCGTCGTAATTAAGTATTGTTTGTTCTTGTTACTAAGCTGAAAAGGACCGACTGCATGAATATTAACCCTAGAGAAAACTTCTGATATGATAGGTATCAATTTCATTGGGGGCCTTATGTTTATCCCCGTTTTTTCCTATCTTTTGACAGCAATCGCATGCTTTTACAAAACTCTTGTTGTCCTTATAACAAATTTGGCCAAAAGTAATAGCACAACACCCTGTCTTTGGTTTTTGTTGCACCTAAATGTCCCGAAATTTCATCATGACAAAAAACCATAATCCTTTCACAAAACTTAACTAGAACGTACATTGACAACCCCGCCCCACACGTTTGGCTACCAATCTTCTAACTAATTTTCCTGCTTTTTCTTCAAATTCTCCTTTCTCCGGGTGACTAATCCGCTCCCAGCATTTTGTTAACGATTCGCAGTTCCTTAGAGCGGTTTCAAACTGTTGAGGAGATTCCAGATAGCCCCGTCTCACACATTTCCCTATCCGGTAACACTATCCCTACACCCCTTTCCACTATGGGGGAAACAATTTTACCACCCTTCTCGCTAAATTCTCCTTTTTGTCTACTACCTTCAAAGAATCTTTTTCCCTTCTGGTTCCTTCCGATGGATCAAAAAGTTTTCCGGCTAATCTGTTTGGGCTTGACTCCATGTTATAACTGCATTTAAAGGGACTGGGTATTTTCTAGTCTCCTCAGTCAATTGAGCCGTTTTATTTTCCATCAAATAAAATCCTTGGTCTAGTTCATCCACTTTAATTGCAACTTTAGTAGTTACAGTGCCAAAATCTCCCTACAGCACACCTCTAGCTAAAGGTAAACATTTACATTCAGTGTCTAAAGGTTGTCTCACCCATAAACTCTCCAATGCCCACCCCCTGCTCTTTACACACACATCGATGCAACTGCAAGTATCTCGCAAGTTTTTTCTACTCCATTTACTTTTAATTTGCTCATAAAGGGATTAAAACTATCAGTTAAGCCATTCCCCATTTCAAAATTATTTACACTCTATAAAATTATTTTTAAAAGTTGGACAATCAGTTCTTTTTTGGTTCCTCCTTGTTGTCTATTTTGAGAATTTCCTACACAAAGACCATCCAGTGTTTTTAATATAAATTACTGAAATACATCTTTACAGGTTCCAAATGAATACTATCATCAAACATTTTTGCAAAAACATAAGAATTAATAAGATTAGTTATACAGTAAAAAATCCAAAAATTTCCTGACGTTTTGCTAACCAGCGTTTTTCTCTCAATTTTTTACATTTCCCCGACAATTTTTAAAAATCAAAGAGTTAAACCTGTACTTAATTAATGAAACACAAAAAACGTACGTTTAGAGTAAATACCACACAGAAAAATGAGAAGATTTGCAATTACAATTTGTTTTATTGTATTTATAATTTTTTTTCGTTTTTTTTACAAATTAATCTTATTTATATATCTCATATTTTACAATTTAAAACGCAAAATTCGTGACGGGTTAGCCCTATTAAAGCAAAATAAAGTGCAACTTGAAAGACTCAACTAAAAATTCAAGAGTAACAAACAGAACAACCAGACCCAACTAATGTAAAAAAAAAAAATAATAATGGCAGAAATGCTAAAAATTGCCTTAAGATGGATGAAAGCGCAGAAACCCGCGAAAATTGGATGGTTACTACATTTGGGTATAAATCCCCATTAGTTGTAACTGATCGGATACTACATACCACCCTAAATACACTCAAACCATCCATAATAAACAAAATTTTTCTTTTACCCTAAAACCAACTTACGAAATTGTAAGAGAAAAAGACTAAAAAAAATCAGTTTGTCAGCTCCAGCTTAAAATTTTTCCCTCAAAACAAAACTGTTTGTCAACAAAACAAGAACTTTCCTCAAAATCCAACTTTCTATTGCCTTTTAGAAATAACTAAGATAGGACTCACCCTTTTTGCCGACTCTTTCATTTCCTGGAACTCCACACACTTGAATCACAGGGTTTCTCTGACGTCCTCCTGAACAAAGGCGCAGGGCTTTAGAGAGACTTTTTCACTGGTCTGCTAAGCTTCCACGGGCACAGGCTTTCTCACTTTCTCCTGTTCCTCAGAACTTTGGTCACAGGTCCAGGGCTTTTCGGCTTCCCAGCAAGGCGCTGGGCTTTCCCGAGTCTGGCGTCCTCCTGCTCCTCAGAACTTGAGCGTCCTCTTGGCACAAGTGCACTCCTTCAGTCGATCAGTATGCCCCTTTTGGACAATCATTGGATTCCGAATATAAATCTCTGGATCCCACCGCAGCCACCACTATATAGCTGTGGCGTTTTGGGATACTAAAGTAATAGAAATTGAGTTGGACTAAGTTGAATACCTGTATAAGTTTTTTTTATTACACTTATAAGGTTTGAATTTACAACTGGAACTATCTACACGCCTATGTACTCAGCGTAATTGATGAACTAATGCTCCTGAAACAACAATAAGTTTCTCTTCTCGTAGTTTGTCTTTTAGTTTTCCCCAGGGTTTGACATCCCCGTATAACTGTCCAGAGAGATACCTCGTTCACCACCTTCCTCTGTGGCTTCTCTAGCTTGAGTTCCTTTTCTTCCTTCTTGGGGCATCAACCTTTTCGTGGCCCTCGTCGCTTCGTTTTCGAAAGGACACCTCCCACACTCAAGGGGTGTCAGGTCCCCCACACGTGTGAAAGGGTCGTGAAACCGTTAGCTGATGGTTCGCCACAAACAGGTGGGTGGAAATCGGGTTGCACAAGAGTCTGACGCCAACTCTGAATTATTTCCACACGTGAGGCTGTTGGCTTCCTTCTTGTAGAAACATTTCTTTTTCCAGCCGCTATGATTTCGCTACAGGTTTACCAGAACTCGCTGCTACGTCATGCTCGTTTTTTTGCTAGATTCTAAGATGGTTTGTTGATTAAGTACAGATCAGAATATTACGAAATTAGCATGGTTAGTTCAAAATTGTGCAGGGAACAAGATTGAGATGGTTTTTTACTGATGCGGCTATTAGCTTTGAGTGTATTAAGAGTGTTAAAGAAGAAAGAGCAAAATCACTTGCGAAATGAGTGTTGGTTTACCGAGGGTTGGCAAGTGTTAGTGAGCAGGGGACGGAGCCCTCGCTGTGACGTCATTGTTCTGTAAAGTCTAATCAGGATTGTACGAATTATTAAGATAGTTTCGCCATTGATTTAGATTGATGAGCAAGGGGCAGAGCTCCCTAGTAAATATTCTGCGAATCAAAGGGGCTTTTGTGGGGTATGCACACTCCATTAGCAACCTTCAAGTTGTAGGTGGAGTAGGTTCTATTCCACCCTGTGTGTATTTATTTCCTATGCCAGTAAAACTTTCATTGTGTGTTTATAACTTGATGTTGAGAAAAGAAACAAAAGAAACTAAACTTTCAAATTAGTGCGCTAGCGTGTCAACCTAGCAACCCTGTTGTAATGACGTTTGGTAGCATTAACCTTGTGTTTGCATATTTTGTACAGCTACAGTCTACGTTTATGAGCGGTGGCAACGGCCCTGCAAATTTTTTTGGCGAACTTCTAAAGTCTGCCAAAGAAAGAATTATTTCAAAACTCCTTTTCTTTCAAAAATATTTTTCCTTTTTACAACGGAATATTAAAACTTGAAAACACAGTTGAGAATGTTTTGAAAAAACTTTTGCAAAAAGTAGCAAGCTTAAACACATTTGTGAACCATCAGAAAAACTAAGCTAGGAATGTTGGGTAAGAATACCCTGAAACTTATCAATTACATTGAATTCAGTAGGCTGTTTGAAAAGAAAAATATTTTTAAAAGGAAAAAAAGCAAGAAATAATACAACCTGATAGGTCAGAAGTGTTCTGAAAAAAGTATTAAACAAAAATTCCACAAATGGCAAAAAAAAAAAAAAAAAAAACCAACTACTAAACTTTGTGAAAAAAAAAAGTTCCACAACTTTAAGAAATACAAATAAGTGAAACAATGGTATCACAGAAAAATAATTTAAAGAACCAATGCAATCAAATGATATTTAAAAAAAAAAAAAAATACCAATGGAAGCAAAGAAAACATTTCAAATGAACCATTGAAATCAAACTTTAACGGATTTTTGAAGAACTTTCTAGAAATTTCAAATTAAAAGTTACCGTTTGCCGAGATTGCCATGAAAACCACAATAACCGTGAAGACAGATGGGTTGCCTTAATCTTCCGTAACTCACTTCTAGAAGTATGGGGGGAAAAAAAATCGCCAAGGCCGTTGCCACCTCTCATAAACGTAAAGTGTAGCTGTACGTAAACTCTGTCAAAATTTTATTCTTGTGTTCATTAGTTAAATACAAATATCATTACACATTTGCATGTGTGTTTAGGTATTTAAGAACTTTGGTTGTAGTTTATTAATTTTTTTACAAGTTAATAGGTAAATTAGCATAATCAAAAGCTTTAACTGTAAAACTTTTATGTATTTTCAGATTTTTACATGTTGGTTCCTTGTAATTTATTGTACCTATCCCTCTTATCTTTGCAGCCAGTAAGACCTGGAAGTTCTGTGGCAACCCAAACTTCTGTTTCCACTTCAACTGCTACCAGCACTAATTCAGCTCTTTCCAAAGCACAGGTAATTTTCATCAATTATTTCTCAAAAGAATTAAATTTTACTTAAATTTTATTTACCTGTATTCATCGAGAACTAGAACAATTGGTGTCAAATTTTGTTAGTCTAGTATACATCTTACATTAACTAATATTTACAACACTACTTGATTGTACCTCAAACTCCAGATGCTAATAAAAAGCAATGTAGGCTGAACAAAACTTTTAGTAAAGATTATTAAATTGTAGGGTCAGAAAGGTTTGTTTTTATTCAAAAATTGTATGTAAATCTGGAATACTGTTTCAATTCCAATATAAATTTATCACCCACATTGTGGGGAAGCAAAGTGCCCAGTGTTATGTGGAGTAAAAAATAAATCTTCAAATATTAAAAGAGTTATAAACATCTATTAATTAAAAGCTGTAAAACTATTTACAGAAAAAACAAAGATTGAAAAACCAGAGGTCCATCTCTTACCAAAGCATAACAAAATTGTAATCTGAAAGAAAGGAACTTTCACTTTTATGCTTCTTGTATATCTAAAAATTAGCATAAATATCTCAATAGAAAGATTGCCATAGACAAAATCATAATACTGCATTAAGTAGATGATTGGCCATAATATTATGACCACACCCATTTATAGTTGTGATGTCATACTGTGGCCAATCACACAAAAGCATGACAACTCAACTTGTTTGTTTACATAATCATAACCATACAAGAAGGAGGTGCAAACATGTGAACAAACATTCTAACAAACATGCTATCTTTAACAAAAAATAATAGTCATATTGCACTTAATTATGTTTGTTATTTTCTAAGTTTTTAATGTTAAACATCTCATCTCAAACCTTATGAATAGCAGCATATAATTGCAGCTTCTCTTATCCATTTGTTTCTAAGATACATCGTTATGCGTGTATTTCAGGTAAATTTTTTATTCATATATGACTGCTGGCTTCATTGAATATAATTTTCCCTGACAATATATTCAGTCAAAATCAAATTTCAATACCAAGGGCTATTCACCTGTAACTTATGAAAAAGACCAATTAGGTAATGAATAAGACATAGTAATATTTCCAGCACTGGAAAACACATTTATGGTGGATTAATATTATTATAATTTATGGTGCAATCTTCTCCAACCCCACTACAATAGTTGAAAAATAAATTTTGTGCAACTTTTATGTATTGGTGTAGAATTTATGCAACACTGGCATAAGCATCAACCAACCGTACAAGCCATTCATGCCTATGAATGTCTTATATTCTCAAGTTCACGAGTAATATTCCTTGAAAATGCGGCTTCTATGAATCCTAAATGATTAAGTTCTTCTTCAGGAACAGTTTTTTAAAGAACATTCTTGTTTCCTACTTGCTATTTGATGGAATTGCATGAAACATCAACAGATCTACTCACCAGGTTTCTCCTTATGACCTTGTCATTTGACCGGGGTTCAAAATTTACGTGGCATGGTCCTTGGATCTTGCTTTTTGGGATTGACCTCGAACCATTGTCAATAGTCCTTTGTGTTACTCCTGTGTGACAATATTTAACTACCTACCTAGTCTATCATGATCCTGAAATCATCTAGTATAGTATAAAAACCGAAAAAACTAATTTTTGTAACTTTGTACAGTACACAGTGTTTGGTTTTATCAAAAGTGCAATGGTTTATTTTTACTTGCAGATTGTTTTACCATTATATAAATTTTAAAATTCATAATTCTATTGGATGACTTACAATATCTGCTTATGACATAATGATTTCCCTTGTGTGTTGCAGAGTAAATCACGGTCTCGTTTTCTGCACTGCCGAACTGTATCCATTCCCACCAGCTCTTCTCATTCACAGACTGCGACAACTCAAACTCAAACACAGCCACCCCCGAGTCAAAAAGCCGACGCAGCCAACCAGACTAAGCCAACTGCAGAACCTAAATTAGCCTCTATATACAATAAAATACTAGGTAAATGAAATTGCTTTTTTCATCTTTATTTTCAATGTTTTGTAATTGCATGACACCTGTATGATGTCTGGATCTCGAAGTATCCAACTGTATAATTTTATGTTAACTAGCTGTAGCTTGGACACTGGACTTTGGCACATGTAGCAAAGAACCTTATGATACACATGGAATTATTTCTAGACAATACAGCTCTTCAGTTGCTGAAAGGGAGAAATAGTTTCTAAAATGTCCTGTCATTGTTTCTCTATAATTAATATTAAACAAAAAATGCTGCATTCTAGAATGCACCAATGTCTATCTAGATTTCATGAACAAATCATGATCAGAGAGGAGTCCCGTATTTACAGATATACAATTTACTGTGAAACAACAACAAAGCAACTTCACGGAAAATCTCAAGCTCTACTTCAGAGCCAAAAAAAAAAAAATACTTGGAAGTCACAATGCAACCAGAAAATTTGTTAACATTTATATTATAAACCAGGACCTAGTCCTCAGAGACATCCTGTCAACAGAGATATTAACTAACTCATCCATCATCCAAGAGATTGTTTGATGAAAGTGATCACAACTCACAGAAAGTGGTGACTGGAAGTTTCCACCACAGTTTGGTGCATGCATCTACAGAATTTCTTTGGTCAAATACGTTGGTTCAGCAATTCTACTTTCCTGGCATAGTTCTATCTCACGTTTGGCCAATTCCTGGGCAGACAATGACACTTAAAGTTGAAAATTTATTAACTTGGAAATTATGGCAAATGGTAATAAGAATCTAATGGTGATTCCAAAAAGTGTCATTTGAAAATACTTCCAGCAGTAAGATCCACTGGGAATGTGTCTGGTCAATTCTATGTATAAAAGGATTAAGTTTAAAATAAATGTTTAAGATGCTATTTTTTTTGTTAAAGTTCAGACACTTTTGGATCAAACCTCATACCTTAATTTATTTACCAAATTCAAAACAAAAACGGGAGCCTTAGAACAGGGTTCCCACGGGTGCTTATAAGTGCTTATTTTGACCTTTCATTTCTAAGGGCCCTTAGAAGTGCTTATTTTCCTATGAAAAGAAAATTCAGTTTTCAAATGACGATATTTGTCACAATATTTCCTACCTCTTTTTAGCGACTGATCGGCGATAAAACTGCTTACAAGTACGGTTTTGGTGATGATTCGGGAACTAGCTTGCTTGAATGGCAACCCTTGATACCCGATATACAAATCGTTGATCGTCTCTTGATGAGCAAGTATCTTGATAAGCACATAATACACTTTAAAAACTTGAAAACCCATGAAAATCGGTCTGTTTTCGACTTGTGAGTGGCTCTCACAATGCACAAAATAGTTGCCCTGATCGAGGAAGCTAGAATACAATCATCAAATCTTAAACAATTTTGTTTTATTCAATTACCCGCGATTGCAATGTTTCAAAAATGTATTATAATCATGGGGAAGTGTATTTTTAAGTTTGTAGGTGAATCGAAAACAATATAAAGATAATTTATTTTAATTAATACTGCTATCTAAAGTGGCAACCTGATGTGTTGCAATTTTTTTTTTAAATCTCGCTTTTTTTTTATGCTCTTAATTTTTTGTAAAAACTATCCCAAAAGACAAATTGTGAAGATTTTCGGGGTGATTCTGCTTTGCAAATTTGAAGCAATCGGTTATCAGTTCCGAAAAAAAAAAAACAGTGGAGGAAAAGATCGCAAAAACGTAAACCAGAGTGCTGGAGAATCGAGAGTAGTCAAGAAAGTTCATAAATCGGGAAAAGTCGTTTAAAAACTGGAAATTTCAGTCTCATTGTATTTGGCCGCTGACTGAAAACGAAAGTAATTTTTCTATGCTTTATAATTTTTTTCTATTTGTATCCGGGTGACAAATACTCAATGGCCGACTGTTCTTGAACTTCACTTTCTTTTGTAATGCCTTGTGCAATCTGTTTCCATTGTCAGCTAAGATGATTATTTTCAAATTAATTTTGTTTCATTAAAATGATGTTTGTAAGCGTATGGTGTAGAGGCGGCTGGTGCACCTTAAATCTGTTGTTGCCAAAAGTCCTCACGTTGGGTTTGTTTGTATAGAGTGTGGTGCCAGCTCAGATGTCTTGTCATCTGACTCTGGTTCAAAATTATGTGGCAATACACCGGATGGCTTAGGCTGGGACGGTGGCAACTAGTTGAATATCTATTCAATAAAATTGCATTAAATTTTTTGAACCTTTTTATAAAGTTATCAAAGTTTTTGCATAACTTTTATGATCCGTTTTGGTTCACGGGAAAATATTTTCTTTGAAACTCATTCGGTCTCCGATCCAGTCAAATTTGCCTCTGACGTATGCAACTTGCAATCCTTTTACATCCTTTTCGTAAATTTATAGTTTGCCACTAATTTTATTTTATTGAAACCTCCTATGTGCCAACAAATGAAATTACTTCTTATTTTCATTATGAATTTATGAAAGTGTATTATGAAATAATTACTGGGGATGAGTGATTTACATTTCATAAGCAGGCTGAAGCTGCAGACACAACAAGATAAGCACTGTAATTTCAAAAACAAAAAGAAATTTAAAATACAAAATTAAGAAATTTTCGAAAATGAAAGTGTTGGCGGATCAGGGAGGAGCCTGACCCAGACAACACAAAATGGTGTTTCCTACCCATGAGCAGCAATATGCTAAAAAATTGCTCATACACTCCCCTTAAGACCATTAAAAAGTTAAAACAAAACAATATGAAAAGAATAAGAAAACGAAATCAAACTCGCAACAGCAGCTTTGAGACCGAATACACCAAGTCCGGTCCTCATCAAACTTAACTCTTTCTTTCCCTTGTTATAAAAACAAATGTACTGTGAAGAGATTTTAGAAAAACAGCCAAAGTTTTTTTTTTGCTGTCTCCATTCTATAATTTGTTTATGTACTTTCACATATTACTAATACGTGTACACGTAAATACCCATATATTAACTGCTGAATTTTGTAAAAATCAGACGGCTTATTTTGAAAAATCTCATTTTTGTGTGGCATTATTTGTGTATAATTTTTAGAAAATAGACTTGAATAATAAATTTTTTACATACTACTGTTGTTATAAGATTAACTAATCTGTAAGAGCATCCCTATTTGTCAAAAGTCAGGTATTACATTGTATAATACGGTTTCTTCAATGTTTTATTTAAGTCCTTATTTTGTCTTAGAAAGTGCTTAGAAAGTCCTTATATTTAGTTAGAAAAAAAGAGTGGGAACCCTGTAGAAGTTTCTAAATGAAATTTAATAGCTAGAAAAGGTTGAGTATTATAGATCTTTAAACCTATTCATATTTTCAATACGATAATTTGAATAAAGATTGCTAAATTTGGATGTACTGTGTAATTCTGTGTGTCTATGCATATTTTTTAAATTTAATAGATAAACATTTCTTAGCATTTTTTCATTTACACCAGAGTCTTAAACTCAATTTTTTAGTGTTATTTTTAAGTCATGCTGTGCTGTTACTCTAATAATAACTATAATAGAGGATATCTTCCTATCTGAAACAGTGAAAAAGTATGAACAGACCTTAAGGCTACTACACACTAGGCCAGTAATTTGTCGAGTGGTGAGTGATTTAGTAGCTCTACTAAACGAGAAAAGGGCAAGTGGGGGAGTGGTTGTTCACACACATTTTAGTTGTATTTGAGTGTCGACTGATATAGATCATGCGTCGAGCGAAGCTGAATCACAATGCAGAAGATGATATGAAATAGAGTATATAGATGGATATATCATGTATGCATATTTGCGTCCAAAGTAAATAGAAGCAAAAAAAAAGTTAAAATGATATTAAAAATTATTTTCCGTACACTTAAATGAAGCTACCATTCTTTTACAAAAGAGAAGTGATTAGTCACATCACTTTTCTATCAACATTTAATTAACTCAACCCAAGCAACGGCGGGTAATTAAATTCTGCTAGTTAAAAAATAAATACAAAATACTTTCCTAATGTTTTTATTTTTTTGTTTAATTTCCTTCTCGTGAAACTCCGGTATTCCCATCGCTTTTTCTTACTCATCAAATAATAACTCAAAAATAAAAACATTAGGAAAGTATTTTGTATTTATTTTTAAACTAGCAGGGAATTAACTCAACCCGAGCATCGCCGGGTAATTAAATTATACTAGTTTAAAAATAAATACAAAATACTTTCTTAATGTTTTTATTTTTTTGTTTCATTTCCTTCTTGTGAAACTCTGGTATTCCCATCGCTTTTTCTAACTCATCGATTGCAACTGAATTATTAAAGAAATATACAAGTGAAGTTTGACCAAAATAAATAAATTTTGTTATGAACTCGTCGTATGACAGGCCATTTATCTTAGTTTTTTAATATATGTTTTAAATCTTTTCAGAACCATTCAACAAGTCTGCAGCAACAGAGACTGCCTTCTCCCCAGCAGTTGCTGAACCAGTCGAAATTGAAGTTGCCCAAGCTGCTGAGCCTGTAGAGGCCATATCAATTCCAGATGTTGCCATCGTGGCACCGTCTCCCGCTGTGCCACTCATCGACGAAAGTGTGCAAATGGAAGTGGTGGAAGAACCTGTGCCATCTCCACCTCCAGCTCTTCCTGCACCAGTTCCTGTCGAAAAAGTTATTCCTAGTAGAAAAGAAATTGAACCAGACAACGTTGGGATTGTGATGCCCATGCCTGAATCTACAGTGAGAGAAAAGCAACCTCAAAAGGCTATTGTCAAGCCCCACGTTCTGACACATGTTATTGAGGGATTCGTTATACAAGAAGGTTCAGAACCATTTCCTGTAAGTTTAGCAATAGTTTCAGTGGCAATTTTCAGTCTTCAATTTGAAGGTTGGAAGTTGGGCTTTGTTTTTTAGCATCATGGCAAATTTTGTGCCTTTTTAGTTGTGTGGCATCTCCAACAAGCATTCCTTGAATATATAATATTGATAAACCAATTAATTTACATTGTATGTAGCATACAGGTTAGGATATAGAGTATGAATATATGTTTTTTAGCCCTAACCTATATGGATTTGTCCACTCTGGCTGCAGAACAGGGTATTTTTATCTTGTGCAAATTTCCCAAAACTCTTTACAACTATTGTCAATTGATTGCTTTTATTAGCTCTGGCTTAATTAGTTCCAAGCAGGTTTTATTTCTATGATCATTCTATTTATTTCTCATCAGTCAAAAAACTCCCAAATGACCCTGGGATGCTGAAAACAAAGTCTGAGATTTCATTAAATTTTGGCACATCAATATGTCTCTCAAAGCACTGAACTAACGTTTTTTACATTTCCTGTTTGCTGTCCGGAAGCAGATTCTGCTATCGATTAGTATGTGTGAGACGTCGATTATTAGCTAATTATTTTTTTATTTATGGACGTGTACTTTTAAAATCTAAATTGTTGATGACAGAATGCATTTGACTGGAATTGAAAATGACTTAAGTTTTGCATTTGGAATGTAAATGAAGTATAACAGAGAAATAGAAGGCCAATATGAGAGGATCAAAATAAATGAGCGTTAATATTGGCGTTTGTTTGAAGTATTAGATAGTCACTTTGTGCTTTGTGACAGTTTCCAGTTAACACTCCTTTTTTTAAAACTTTGATGAACCATGAAATAAGTTCATAAAAATTAAAAGTTTGCTGAGAAAGAATTTAAATTTTTCTATGGTTTTCGGAGAGATATGATGAAGATTCGCAAAATCACAGTTTATTTAAGCAAAAAGTGTTGACTTTACCTGAAAATAGTTCTCACCCTTTTTAAAATTTAATATTAACTTCAGCAATAAATGCTTTTTGGATCTTTGACTGTAATGGGATTAGTTTAAACCTACCACATTTGTCTATGGAAGTTGATTATTTATTTTATAAAAAGTATACTTTTCACATTAAATACGTTCTATAATACAAATGAGTATATGTTATTCTTAATCCTTGCTTTATGAAGCTTTCAATAGCAGTAATAGTAACATGCAATACAGTCAATTGTTTCTCTATTTCGTATAGGCTGTTTTATGTTACTATGTCTAACCAAGTTTCTAGTAATCTGAGGTGGTCTCAGTCCACATTACCTAAGATAATCAAGGTTCTGCTGTAATATATTTATAGTTTTATTTTAGTATACTAAAAATATGCCAAGATCTTTATATGTTAAAATTTTTATTTTATAAACGTGAATGTCTTAAAGTTGATATCTTTTGTAGGTTACTCTGCCTTCATATAGTTTAAGTTCAAAAGAAGAAGTGGTAGATAAATCCATGGAACCTTACAGTAGTGCTCAGACTGCAGGTGCTGGTTTTATCTTTTATTTTTGTTTTAACAGATTTCACTTGCATATACTAAACATAATGCTGCCATAATAGTTAATGTCAAAATTCGCTACCTTGGATCGATAAAAGGAGAGTGAGTCGATAATTATTTGCAATGCTGTGTGTGTTGTACATTTTATTTCAATGAAAAAATACTTATAATAACAATTTTTAGCCCTTTGCTTTTTGACACATTTGCTCCATCATTGCTTTTTGACACATTTGCTCCATCATTGCTTTTGCTGTTTGTGACCTCAAAAAAGTGTTTTAGGCTTAGCAAAGAACCATACATGCAGTACTTTTCGTTCTTTGTTGAGGGTGAAAAACTAAATTGCCCGTTAATCTCCTCTAAAAATCCCTTGTCATCAGTTGTAGTAGCATGTAATCGTCTGGCTTTATGCATTACATTTTTTTTATCATTGTTTTTAATTTTCAATTTCGCTCATATACAAACCTTTGGGGATATCTACTTCAGGTGTGTGGGCTTAAAATGCAGGCTTCACAGATCCGAGGTATTCTTATGATCTTTTCTTCTCCCGTGGTGTTTATTGTGTTTAGAAAACATGACATGCACATTCCCAGGATATCCAAGCGATCTTTTTCAGCTTTCAACGACCAACCTGTATAGTGGTTAAGGTGTTAGCCTCTAAATCAGAAGGTTCCTGGTTCGAATCCGGGTCCGGGCATGAATGTTTGTAAGCGTGTGGTGTAGAGGTGGCTGGTGCACCTTAAATCTGTCGTGGCCGAAAGTCCTCACATTGGGTTGGCGTGGAAGTTTGGAGAGTGGGGTGCCAGCTCAGGTGTTGCTCCGTCATCTGACCGTGGTTCAAAATTACGAGGTGTTGTCCTCAGATATTTCCCTTAAGGGACTGATCCCGGACCATCGTCGTTGTGTCGCTCTAGTACGACGTTAACTAAAATTACCATTACTTTTTTCAGCTTTCATCCCACTAATTCTGTTACAATGCTCCTGTGCTGAGCCACATGCAATGCCTTGTGTTCTTGTGCAGTACCTATTCCATCCATCATATTTTAATAGGATGTCCTGTGTTTAATCATCACAGAAACGTTTGTAGTACTGCTAATTTAACTTTGGGGAAACCCCATTCACACAAGCATTTTAAAATGCTGTTGGCTTTTTGAACTACATATAGACTTTACTTTATTATATACTAGCAGGCCACCACGGTGTTGCCTGTGACAATTCTTTTCGTGTCCTACTGAAAACATTATTTTAAGAATGAGTCCCACATCCACCCAACATGACACGGGCATGTCACCTCATTCCTTCCATCTCACTATCCTTGAGGAATGAATAATGATGCAAATGCATTGGAAAACTTTAATGTGTAGTTAACAGTCTAAATTAAATTTAAAAATTATGACTTCACAAAATTCGTACTACCTACTTGAAATTCGGACAACCTAAGGTATTGGTGTAAAATGTTCTGCAGGTTTCAAATCATTGAAATTTTCATTCTATCTTCCACGATCGCAAATATAGAAACCCTCAAATAGTCCTTTTAGTGTTTGTAATGAATGTTTTTGTCAAATGTGGCCAAATTCGTATTGGAAAAATTTTAAAGTTGCAGTTGAAAAATTATTCATTTAAAGAAAATCATCTTTAAGGTATCGAGCCGGTGTAGAATTTTCCACAGATTTCAAATTGTTGAAATTTTTACTCTATCTTTAATGATTGCACAGATAGAAACTTGAACTAAAGAATGAAAAAGAAACTTGGGCTATATATAAAGCATAAAAAAGAAATAAACGGTAGTCAAAATTTTATATTTTGTTTTGCTGGTATTGTTTGTGCTCAGGAAATGAAAGGAATAAATAAAATTAGATTCTGTGATCTCTTCACACTGTTGCCATTCTTAAAGAAAACAAATAATAAATAAATGACAATAAATTAATTTTAAAATGTTTTAAATCAAATTTAAAATTTAGGCTTCACACAAAATTTGCATATAATTAGGACTACCTGTGTGCCAAATTTCAGGACTGTAAGTGGTAAAGATCATCTGAAAACACACAGACAGACAATCAAACACTTCTTTCATAATGTTAGAGATTACTTGTACCATAAAATGCATTGTCTAAATATTCACTGCATCATTTATATACTGTGCATTGCATTACTAGAGAACATATTTTAAACTATCATCTTATTGAATGCATGTTTAGTAAAAATTAATTACTTATTCATCATGCTTTTAGTGTTGTTCTGTTAATAATTAAATTTTGAAATCTATTTTTATCATGTATTTGGCACAGCTTATCCACTTTTGGATCTTGTGCTGAAAAACACCCAAAACAACCAATCCACCACTCTGTTACCCTTTTTTCTCTTTTATGACATTTTTAACTTGACCAAATATGGTCCTTTGTACCATAAAAACCCCAAACGACCATTTACTTGTATATACTCTGCTGACACAAAGCTGTGGATTTAGACCCCTGAAACATATTCATACCACAATAAACGGATCACTGAATACTGGTGTTTCTTGTCAACGGAAAATTGTATGGCCATGATGGGCATAATTGAATAACAGAATTGACCTGGTAATGTAAAATCTGGGAGTAGTAACTAACCTAGCAATGCATGCAAAAGTGACAATGCTGTCATCTTTAACACATATTCAACTGCATTGCGAATAATTATTGATTCAACCTCGTAGGATTTGAATTACAAATGCTTTTAGCTCTTGTACCTTAAATTTCAGTTCTTCAATGTAATCATCAGCTTCATTTAATTTATGAGCTGCACATGGAGAAAACATTGTTTTGGGAAGTGCTGAAACTAACTGAGGATACAAATATTTCTTTTATGTTTAACCTTGAAATGATTTTTATCTTGGCATTAATCTGGTTAATTCTTTGCAGACGTTACCATTACAAAAAAGAAAGAGAAGATTCCAAAAATTCGAGGGGGTCCTATAGAGCTAGCAAAATGTGAATACTGTGGAAAACTAGGTCCCAAAGCAAAATTCAAGCGCTCCAAACGCTTCTGCTCGACATCTTGTGCAAAACGGTTCAATGCAGTTAGCTCAAAACGCTTAGCTATTATTTTACCTGAGCAAGATCCAAAAACTGGTTTGTATTTCTGTATTAAATTACTTCAATTTCTCTTTTTTGACTATTTTATGCACCAATTGTGATTATTTGTGACAACTGTAAACAAGTATTTTTTCTTAGATAATTTTTGGATGTCAACTTATTTAATAATAGGTGTCAGTGTCCTACTGGTGTTAGTTGAATTGACATTTCTTAGTGAAGATACAGCTATTTTAACAGCAATGATTTAGCTATATTATGAGGAAAATAATTTCAAATGAAAGATGAGCTTGCCCAATATATTATTTACCCAAATCTTAGAAAATTAGTTTTATGTGAAATTTCAAAATTAGCAACTCCACTGTATAAAAAAAATAAAACATTTGAACATTTCGGAATAAAAATTTGTGTATGAACAAACCTGATAAGAATTTTGAAAATGTTGGAATAGTAATTAAAAAAGCTTTCTCTTGCTGCTCACAATATCAGTTTTTGATTTTCACAATATTGGTGTTAATGTTTTTAGTTTCTAATTTGAATAATTGTTTTTTTGTTATTATTTCGAAATTGGTTAATTTAGTCAGAGATTTTATTTGTATCTATTGTATTCATCATATATATATATTTTTTTCTATAGGTGAAGAAATAAGGAAACATAAAAAGAAAGGTAGTAAAAAAGGTTAGTAAAGAAGTAACTTGCTTGTTACTTTGTTTTCATATGGGATTTATATAAATCTAAACTTGATAATTATTCCATTTCTGGTAATATTATGTATTGTGAACTTAAAAATTTTCTCCAATCTTCATCGTCAATTCATCATGTATGTTGTATATTAACCCATTCAAATGAAATGATTTCATAGCAAAAACACAGTTTAAATCCTTTACTAGTTGTATAGCAATTTTTTTTTGTAACCTTGCAACAGGTGTCCTATAGTACTACCATCTATTGATCAATAGCTTAAAACACTTGTTCAAATGCATTCAATGGCTAATCAAATAGAAATTGTAACTGGTATTTTACCAAGTTAACCAATATATTCTGTGCTTGAAAGGGTTAATTCTGGAATTTTTCGGAAGTAAATTCTGCATGTTTTGATGAGTGTTTAAATACAAAACTGATGATTTGATAATTCTGTCTTTGGGTGAACTTACCATAGACAGTAATTTTGAAGCATCACCCTCTTAATATGTAATTCATAATTTGATGCAATAGATATATTAACGTTCCTATGATTGGAAGTTTACGTAGCATATATTCCATGTTTTCTCAATACTTTCATTTTTCTCTTCGAGCTTGTTTATTGAGTTTCAGATTTGAATTTTAAACTTATATAATTGTGAATGGTATAAACAATGTATTGAATTGCTTAAAAGCAACTGACAAGAAAAATATTTCGATGAACTGTTATTCTTCAAGATATTTATCCATTTTCTGTCTTCTTTTCCCTACATTGTAATCACTGTCTTATTCTTTACTGAGGTTGAAATGCATGTTCTTTACTATAGGCGGAAAATCCAAAAAGAAAAAGCTTGGCTTGAAATCAAAGAAAAGTTGGAAAAAGGCTGAAAAGTTGTATGAAGATAAAGATTGGGTAAATGATTGACCTAAGATTTATTCTGTCCATGGTATAAGTGCGTAATGATATAAACTAGAATGATAAGTGTGTTTGTAACCAGAAAATTTCCGTTCCGTAAATATAAATTCAATACAAAAAATATCTGACAGCACAATGCCATTTTTCAAATAGTAAGTACTAATTTTTGCAAAAGATCGATCTCTTAGTACTCAGGAGATACTTGTACAGTACAAAGAAGTTTGCAAAGTACAGAATCCTCCTTGGTGCCCCCTTCCCCTGATATAGCAATCAGATGAGGTCAAACCACTCTTATTATGGTTACCCTTTTGTGTATATTTGTAATATTAATCTGTCAAGTTTAAGGGGCCCCACTCTCTTATAAAATATATTGAAACATAGATCTTGGTGCCCCTGGTGTGAGTGTTTGATGGAAACACCTTATTTGGTTACTCATTGGTAGTATTTTAATGTTTACGCCTTCTTTTTGAGGGTTTGTCCCCTTCATAAAAGTTGCTGAGGTTAAGACCTTGAAACCCTCTAGTATTTGCCATCCGATCTCTGCTTTTCAGCAGAAATTAGTGAGCTTAGTCTAAAACTTATAAAGTAACAAAAATATCATCAAAAAGAAGTAGTTCTTTTGTCGGATCATAAAAATATTCTTTTGTTGCAGAACATTCAAGTTTCTCAGGAAATGCAGGAGGAAGTTATTGAAGAGAAATCTGTCACTCCTGAGGAGACAATGGAAGAATCACCTGCTATGGAAGTAGAAGACGCTGCAGAACCTGTAGTCTTTGAAGAAGAAAGCCGTCCACCATCACCAGTCGTAATAGAGAAGAAGGAAGAGGAGCCGAGCGCTGTGTCACACACAGAGTTCGCGACTAAATCACCTCTAAAGTGGACGGTAACTACTTCCATATTTCTTCATCTTAATGTAGTCAGGTGCACACCCATACTTTTTGAAAGAGGTTGAAGATTAATGTGATGACAAAATTTGTTTAATCCTACAATAATCCTTTGGAATTTTAAAATGGAGTTGAATCTTGATTACCAAAAGTTACGTGAACTGTGGCCATCTCAAATTACCAGGAACTCGGATAATACAGCTGTAGTAACACAAAATAGTGTACAAAATGCAGAAAAAATTTACTATATGACATGTTGCACAAGTGTGCAAAAGTTTTATTTTTTACAGTTTATTTTAATTTTGTTATAATTCAGATAATAAATAAATATAGACAGTTTTGTTTTATAGTTTGAAGTCTCGTATGATAATTTAATCTTTTTCGTCGCTTTGATAAAACAGCAATTGATGTGAACGATTGTATCTTCCTATAAAAACACTACCCTACAATAATGGATTGTATGCTTAAGGATTTGCGTAAAATACGACCACTTTTTTGGGGGGTGTTTTTTGTCGTATGGCCTGTGACATTTGCGTTTTTCTTGGTCAATTGAACACAGACACATACATGAACATTTTGGACAATCAGGTTCTTCCTACGTTTTGGCAATTTTAGGGAATGGACGATTGTTACTTCCAGAACGACAACGCTCCATGTCATGTTGCAGCTTCTGTCAAGCAGTGGTATCAAGATATGAATGTAAAACTTTTTCCATGGCCTACTCACGAGTCCCGACCTAAACCCTGTAGAACATTTGTGGGACAAGTTAGAGCGACACTTACGGACCAGGGAACCATGTCCAAAATCTACAGCTGACCTGGTGACATTCTTGCAGCAGGAATGGACACAAATACCCATAGCTGTGTATCAAAACCTTGTTGAAAGTATGGCCAGAAGGGTTGCTAGTGTAATTGCAGTGCGTGGGGGACCATTCCCTTTTAAAAGCATGTATTCTTTCTCTTATACCATCACATCTTGCTATCCAGTCCATTATTGTAGGGTAGTGTATATATAAGCACAATGCCCTGCAGTCATGCACTAATGCATTGGTAGTTGCGATTGAATGTTGTTGTCTGGTAGTATTATGTAACAAAATGGGTAAAGCATTGGAATTAGCACCTTCAAAATGGAAATGTATCAAAGTTTTGCTCTTTACAGGGATGAATAATTTATAATAGGGGAATTTTTAGACAGTTAAATTGCTTTGAATCAGTTTCCCAATTATTTAAGTGTTATAATGAATGGAGATTACTGGAGATATGAACTTAAAGCACTGCACTGGCCGTCACAGACTTCCTTCTTCTAGGGAAGACAAAATATTGTTTTATGGCCGAGGTGTTATTACGAGCCTGAGTATTGTTAGATGTCACTTATTCGAAGCCTGCCATCTAAAGAACTGCGGCAATGGAAAAGAAATGTCTAAAATAGACCTAACAGCATAATCTTTGTATGGCAAAACTTTTTTTGAATGTCGTTCAATTTGTGTAGTGATCCTAAACCTCTTGTCCACTGCACTTATAGTAAAGCAATGCTTCCCAAATGTGTAAAAAGAAAAGCTAAAGCACCCTGCTCCTGTTATAGTTTGAGAGCTTTAAACTTTAATGGTAGACTTAGTTTTCAATGGTGAACCTAGTTTTTAATGGTTGCTTTGAGTTTTCATGACAAACAACCATGAACTCCTAATATTATGAAAGTGTTTTTAGACAACAAGTTTTGTCAGCAAGGAGTATTTTTCATTCTTTACCATGTGTGACACAACATGATATTTTATCTTAAATCTGTATGTCATTTTAATGTTTTCATTTATTTCTCTGAAGTGAAATCAGTTTTAATCTTAGATAATTGTTTGTTGAAGGTAATTTGCATTGATACTGGTAGTTGCAATTTGTATTTTGAATTCCTTATAGTCAGCTTTTCTAGTTTGCACCTCCTCCTAAATTAAATTATGGTTATAAATGTATGAAGCATTTATATAAATCGAGTTACAATATATTTCTTTCAAGCCTGACCTTCTTAAGTAGACTTACTGTAGTTTGTGTTCCAAATGGAGCACTTATTGTACTGTTTTTAACAGTTACCTTGGCTTGAAGCTCAATAGAATCTTGGTTTTTATCCTGGTCTAGAATTAATATGTTGTGGCTCAGAATAAGATTAAGTCATAGTTATTGAGGTTGTTAGGTTAAAGTTAAAGTGTTGGTCAAAATGTGTTAAACCATATTTCTCAGTCTAATTCGACCTTGTTTAAAAAGATAACAGTTTATCAACAAACCATCTGTCTGTAATAATTGGAACTCTTAAGTTCCCATGTATTGTCTGAAGACCAAAATTCTTTAGCTGCTAACACTTCAAACAATTCATCCTAAAACTACAATGTGGGTTTGATTAATTTTTTTCTGCACTAGATATAGCACATTTTTATTTTGAAACATTGATGTTGCTTTTCATCAGCAGCATATGCCCTGGTTCCTAGGGCTTTTGGCAGCAGTTTGGATAGATGGAGAAAATTTCTGCAGCACAAATAAATTTTACAATACTTCAATGATTGTGCTATAACCAAAGCGGAATCCAAGCTAGTTAATTTTCAAACTTGTGAGAAGCAATAGCTGATACAACTAAATGGACACAGCCTCGATGTCCTTTCTAACAGGAATACAGTCAACCCGTCATAGCGAACCTTCACCGAACCCAATAAAAAGTTCACTATAACTGATGGTTTGCTATATCTAATTTTGTTGATACATACAAATTTCTTAGCATTTGATGGTGGTTTTGTTGAAAACAATCATTGGGATATACAACACAATTTACTGAAATAAACTATTAAATACCAAATTAACAATTTTTATCATGTTTATTATAAATAAAAAATTCACTAGTTTTACTTATTTTTAATTTATTTTATTATTATTATTATTTTTTTTAATATTTATTTTTACTCCTTATGGTGAAAAAAATTCGTTAGTTTGGATTGGGGTAGATTTCGATTTTAAGTACAGTTTATGAATATTTTTATCGACGATTTTTGAAAGATTCCTTAGTTCTTTTGTTAACATTTTCCGTAGATAAAAAAAGTATTTTGTATTACCTTTGAAAATCTGGAAAATATCTGTGGAAGGGAAAATTCAGCTCAGTCTAAGCAAACTTACATTTTCTCAAAAGAGTTCAATCTAAGCGTTTAAAATAACATTAGTTAAATAGTTCAGTCGGGACCAATCAAAAAGTTCACTATAACCGAGAGTTCACTAAAGCATGGTTTGACTGTATATGGTAGCCCTATGCATGATGTTATAAACCATTAAGCAGTAGTAATGTTTCAATTTTGTTCCCAGGTAACTGACGTTGTCGACTTTGTTCGAGATATGCCTGGGTGCTCAGACTATGCAGATGAATTCCGTGCTCAAGAGATTGATGGTCAGGCACTTCTGCTGCTGAAAGAGGATCATCTCATGAGCCTAATGAGTATGAAACTTGGCCCTGCTTTGAAAGTTTGTGCTCGCATCAACTCAATGCGAGACGAAGTCAGCCACTAAGTAAAGGTGCCATAAGCTTCACTAGTTTTTTGCTGCAAATGACTTGTTCTCATTTCTTATTTTAGAAATGATCACTTTTTAGTGTTGATACAATTCCTACAGTGGAATATAAAAACTATGATATTGGAAATACTATATACAGAGATTGATGCTATATAACGATATTGCAATTTTGAATATTGAAAAGACAGCATTTTGAGTTTTTTCATGTGGAAGTTTACTTTTTTATTATTGGTATAAGTTAACTTTGTGTTGAATGTTAAGTATATGAAACCTGTTTTTAGTTTTATTCTTTTGCTGGATGAAGAGTATGGAAATTGTGCTTGAATTGGGAAAGTCATAATGACATTTGTCTGTTTACATATATACATTTTTTAACATTCCTCTGACAAAAACTTTTATACGATTACTTGTATTTTATGAAAGTAAAGGTTTCTGCAACTATAAAAGATGTCACAAGAATTTGTTTATTACATTTTTATTAGTAATAATACTTATAGTCCAGTGTTCTGTTAAATTCCGCTTAAAATAATCTTCTTGCCCTTAAATTATTTTATAAGAATTCCGAGTTTGACTATTGGGCAGCTTACATTTATCTTTTTTTGGTATTCAGCCCTACTGCAAGCTGCATTTTTTGTAAATATTAAAGTTAGCGATTTTTTTTTTACCAAAATTAAAAGTAAGAAGGAGTAAAATTTTTATGTACATTTTATAAAAAACTTGGCTGGTAATAATGCATCATTAATAATATCCTCCACGAAAATTAAATGACAGGCATGTACAATGAATTCAAAATAAAATGTTAGAATAATGTGAATTTTAAATTTTACTTGATCGTGAATTTTTTAAGTTACAAATTTTCTTTGTGCCAGAGAAGACGCATAAAAAGCAACTCTTCACTCCAAGCAAAGAGCTTTTTTACTTATATATATATATTTTAATTGTATGTGAAATTGAAATTAGATTTTGAATTTAATTAAACATTGTCAGCAATACAACGTTTGGATATTTAGTTCGCCTTACTGAGGGCTAGAGAAACCATTTTTCTAATTAAAATGGTGCAATATTTTATAATATATGAAACCTAAAAGTAAACAAAGTATTATGAAGTATCTGGATGACGAACAAATGTTATGTTAATTTGTGTTTGTCATAAAGAATTTCGTCTCCATTTTTGCTCTTTCCCCCCTGTATGGAGCTTTGTGTATTGGATTAAAAATGTAAAAGTATTAAGTGGTAACATGAGGGTATTGTCACCATTTGATCGAAAATTAAGTTTATTTTGTATGAGCCATTTGTGGTTTTGTCTTAAACTGTGCTGTTGCTGATATTAGTAGCTTTTAGTAAAGTTAGTTGAGGCATGAATTTAACTTTTGTAATTGAAAAATCATTGTGGTCTTGAAATATTTAAGCTGCTGTCTTGTATTTGGATCATTGTAAATCAGCATTGCATAGTTACGTGCATCTGATTTTTAAAACTTAACCAAAATCAAACATGTAAATTGAAGAAAAACCAAAATTTCTACTCATGGAAAGACTTGTGTATATACATTTTCTATGTGGCGATGTTTGCTTTTGTGAAAATTTGCTTTGTTGATGAGTTAGGTATTCTGTATGAAATGCTTTGAAAATATCATGCTTGTATAGTTTATTTTTGTGGGCTTTCCATGTTTTTATCAAAATTTTGTGTTTAAAATTGTCATGGGTAACACTGAATTTTATGTTTTGACTTTACTATTTTCATAAGGTAAGGGTATCCATCAGATTTAGATAGCTCAGTTACCTTCTGTTTTACATTAAGAGAAACTGATGTAAAAATTTCTATTTTAAAAATCTGCTTGCCTCTAACAGCAAAATCTTTTTTTCCAATTAAATTTCTCATTCTGGATTTTTTAGATGCTTTCCTGCGTAATGTCGTCATTTTCTGGAGAATTATTTATCACTAATGCTCTAAATGATTATTTATAAAAGTAATCAAATGTTTAAAGTTGAAATATAACTCAAATAGCTTTCTACTTAAACTTCCTGCTTAATTTATATTGGTTTAATAGCTGGAAATACCACTTTCTGATTTTTCTGCTGCCCAAGTTTTGATATAAACCGAAATCATGTCTTAATTGGAAATATTTTTACTGATAAACTAAAAGGCATTAAATATAAGTTAAATTATTTCTACAGCTATGGGGATTTTTTGCTTGATATCAAAATACCTTTGACCATTAGTAGTTCCTTTCATAATTGTTACATTTTAGATATTAGTGCATCGATTTCAAAAGCATATTCAAACAGATGACAAAATAATTGTTTAAACCTATGTGTGGAAAATGCATGTACTTTTTAACTTCTGAAATGTGCAGTCATATTAATGTTACCTACAAAATGTTTATTTTATCAGCTTAAAAATCCGTTTTCAAATATTTTAGTTGGTGGATGTGTATGAACTATTTCAGAACATCTAGTCATAGTTTCAATACGAACTCTAATATATGTGGAATTATGAAACATTGCATTTTTTTTAAATCTTACATTGGAAGTAAAATTGTTTTGGATTATGCTGTTTTCCTTTTCATATGATAAATATGCTTGTGTTTGATTTTCTTCAATGGGTAATTGTGTATGTAGTTTGGATTTCAATCTGTTGAGTATTTGTTACCGGTGAAGAACTCGAGAAACAAAATTTACAACCCAGTATTATGTAAGGAAGAGCATTTCATTAGTGTTTTATGCAACTTATACATAAGCATATATATACGTATAGTAATTGTTGGCAAATATGCTTTTCTTTTAAGAAATTTAATTCAATTGAAATGTTGGTTTAACTTTTTTACATCTAGTCATTAAAGCTTACACTCCTTTTGCTGTGATCAGATTATGCATGTACAAATATTTTAATAATGTTTGAAATTAGACTTGTGTTCTTATTGACTTAAAATGATTGTTTTCTTCAAGTGTGATTAGTTTGTATTTCAGTTGTAATGCTCTTTTATACAGAAATTTGGACAGCTAACATCTAGTATTCTGAAGCTTGGCTGAATTGAATTTATACACTATTTTTCACTGCATATACATTTTGATTGCGCTATTACGACTTTTAAGTATAGTTATAGTGCAAATTATATTAGCATTTTATGCATTACTATAGTACATTATTAATGCACTCCTACATCAAATGTTGTGTAATATTATTTTCTTACCAAGCTTCTTTGATTATTTTCTTATGTATTTAAGGATTAACCCTCTGAGGACCACCTACGTTATTTCACTTTGCAGTTCTTCCTGCAAGGTTTCTAACCAGTTTTAGCCTTCATGACCAATAATGTTTCCTAAAACACTTCAAACCAATAGAAATGGCTAATTAGTCATTAAATGGGCTGTTAGGGCAAAAGCAATTACAACCTAAGCAATGCCGTGATACTCGGAAGGTCAATCTTTGTGTGCAATACTTAGGGTTACTGTATGTCCCGGTTTGAAAGGCGCATCCAAAAGTCGTATTGTTTTGCCCAAGTTGGAAGAATGACAGAAGTGTATTTCCTGTTTGGAATGCCATTCGAGTGTAACACTGACATCTTGGAAGAATTGCGCAGTTTATCTTGTTTGGCAAAAATTCTTCCCGTTCCATCTAAACTGATTTGGGCTATAAGAAATGGGCTAAGTGGCGAGTTTGGAATGGGCATTTGTTTCAAAATGAAAATACCTTCATAATTGGAATTAAGACTGCAAAAGCCACAGAAGTTCAAACATTTTGGAAGCAGAATTTATTGTATAATTAGAGTTGGCTAGTAATGTGCGAAAAAAATCATGTCAGTCGTTGAAATCAGTAAGTAAATATAACTAATATAAGGCCATAAAAAAAAAAAAAAAAAAAAAAAAACATTCACTCCAGAAATCCACATGACTTGTAATTGGACACAGACAAACTGCCACGGAAAGTTAGTGACTCGTGTGGTTTCTGTACTCAATTAAGCATATAGTAACTGTGTGTCAAATAATTTGAAGTGATAATTGCCTAAGTGAATTATCTTCAAACTGTTATGTATGAAAAACTGAGAATATCCAATCTGTATAGTGATTTGATTTGCTGCTGTACAGACATCCTCCGTTACACCTGAGAAAATTTGGTTACAGCCTTTCATTTAAAATATTCAAACTCAGAGCTATTGAACTCAGGATTAGAGTGCTTGATTCATCACTCCACTCACCGGTTTCGTGGAAAACTGGATGTAAGCCTACTTAAAAATGTCGTGTTTTGAAGGAAAAAGAATATGGTAACCCTAGCAATACTTGAGCACTTTAATTTATGACTTAAAGTTATTGTAAAAAGGCATTTTAAAAATTTTGTAGCACTAGTTAACAAGATTTATCATGAATTGTTAACTTTTTGTTAATCATAGATTTTAGATTTGTATATCAGTCATACTTCAATTATGATTGCAATCTTATTCACTGACATCTCGACCTTATGCAGTTGATATTCCAAGCTGTATTTGAGAGAATTGAATGACACTTTTTGTGTTGGCGTTAGTTGATATTACTGCTTCTTTTTCTGTTAATGTTCCCCCACCAATTATTGTACCTGGTGCAATAGAAAATACAGTGAGTTATTTTATTCTTGTGGCAAACGTATGACTGGTGAAGTGTTGATAAATGACTTTATTTATTACATTTATGTTTCCTATTCCAAATTTAGTCTTATGGCTATTTATTGACATACTTATGTAGTTATTTATTTACGAATTTATGTGTAGTATTTGTTAGAATGTTGTAATCTTTTATAAAGTTTTATTCCTCTTCGGTCTAATAGCTTGGATTAGCAGAAGTGGAAATAAATACACATTGATGCGTTGTCATTTTCATATTTACTTTGTTTCCATTGCTACTGTTTTACTGTCATAGTTATACTATGATAAAGAAAGTTGATATTTTATTTACTTTTCCTAAGAGTGTATATATAAACGAATATATTTTATTGAGGTTATATTAGGTTCTATTTATGTGTAGCTGTTTCCTTGGACTTTTTATACCTTTATAGGGTGTGTCACTTGTGTGCTTATACTGTATTTCCTTGTGTTTTTGAAATCAAAGGTGGGAAAGTGTATCAGCAGTAGTGTAGCCAGCCAGGGTGCTCATCCTGAAATGTTGGTTTCTCTTTTTTATACCTTAAAGCATTGCAAATTTATAAGGCCCCATGTTGGGTATCAGTTTTATATACCATCTTAGCAGGCCTGTTTTTCAGAATCAAATCAAATCTCATAACGAGACACAACATATCTTCACGGATGAGAAACAAAAGCAGTGCACGTTTCCCAAACGTACAACAGAGCGATTGCACTCTCGCTCTTAAACATTAACGACGGACTCAATTTAAAACGGAATACAGACGCTAGCACATTCAAACGGGGCACAGCATAAACATTTGTCCTTGAAAACAGCTGATACACTGTTCCAAGGAGAGATGAAAACAATGGTGTTCTGCTACAACCTCTAAAATGTACAAGTAATTTCGCAGAATACTTTTGTAAAAGTTTTAGAAATGACGGTTATTAAATTAATCGGTCACTCCAAAAAATGGAAATATGAAGACTACCATTGTTTTATCTTAATATTTCACGCATCAATTAATCGCATCAACACTTCAAAAGCAACAAAAAGAGGAAGGGAATTTTCGGAAACAAAATTCACTTGCTTTAGTGCTATTCTATTTGCTGTTTGCTATTAATACCATAAATATTTGGTGAACACAAGCTATTGTGAATGTAATTTCATCCATGTGAGATGGGTCCTTCCTGCTTAAAGAAATTCACGTTTTTTATTTATACCCTTGCAATAAAATTTTCTCTAATGACCTAGCATTTTAGCAGAACTGCATAAATTTTGAATAAGGCTCAAGTCTTAGCATAAAAATAGCGTTTCCTGCTTTGTTTTCCTTCTGCAATGAAATCCTGGCTACTACTGCGTTTGTGTTGGGAGTAATTTAAATTTTTATGAGACTATGTTACCACTTTAGACTTTGCATACGTTTAAGTTTTCCTAGTTTTATGCGGGTACATTATTTAAATGATTCTAATCTTAATAAAAAATAATGTGGCATATTCAGAAAAAAAGACTTGACCTTTGTAGCACTGAACAATTGAAATTTTTTAAACCTGTCGATTCATTGCTTAAAATTTCTTGTTTTATATTTAAAAGCATTGATGCTGAGCATTATATTGTACAATTGAATACAACTTATACTTAAAATTATTGTACAGTATAATAATTATGCTATGAAGCATATTGCTCAGTAGAGACAATTTCACCCCTTTTAGGAAGCGTTTTGATACAAGTTCCTTGTTTTTATTTTTACCAAAACTAAGAATTCTAATAGAGAACCAAAATTAATAATTTAGTCCTTAAATCTAAAAAAATTTTCATTTGTTAATTTAAAAAATTGCTCTACTGAATATCAACAGAACCTGGAAGTTAGATGCTGCTTATAAATGCATTCTTTTCAATTGGGTAGTTCTAAATACACCAAGGCCGTGTATTTTTGACGATTGTACTTTATGCCGGATTTTAGCATTAGTGTACTTGGATTTCCCTTGTCTGATAATTTTTATGAAGATTAATTTGAAGATTTACAAAGGAAATTATTTATGCACAAGATGTGTCTCGATGTTTTATTATAGAATCTCATACATGGGAACATTTCAGTATTGCTTCGATAATTATTGTGTCATAATGCATCACATTTCACTATTAGATGCTTTTTTTTAATTGATTGTATTAAAATATTCGAAGATTTTAGAAATGAAAAACTTCTAAAGGGTACAATATTTGTACTATGCTTTTGGGAGTATACATTTTACTCTTGATTTGAAAATTCATTATAAATCATGTCTGCAATAATTTGTATTCTTATGGAATATAACCAATATACTGAATTTAGATTGTATCTGCTGTATGAGTAGGCCATTACTTATGTTCTCTTGTGTTCAATTACGTGTTTTGTGTATGTTGTCTTTTCGGATGATGACACCTGGTTACAACATGGTAAGATTGTTTTTAAATGTTTCACTGTTTTTAATGTTTTCATGACACTGCCATTAAAACATTCGACGGCGGAAGAAAAGTGTTTTCCATTGGTGATTTATCACTCCAAAGTTTGTAAAAAGGACTTTATTTCCTTTGTATGTGTATGTGCATATATGTCTAATAAATAATCTAGTCAAAACATATTTTGCTTCCTTTATTGCTTCTTTCAATGCCGAAATTCATCTTCCAGTGCTATTTTAATTTTTTTAAAAATCGTGTGTAGTTTCAGATTTTTGTCATGTTTACCGCGGTAACCATGGCCCTTGAAAGTCATTATAAATACTTGATTTCTTTTTCTACTCCACAGGCAGTTTGTGACCAAAATTCTATTGCTAAAATAATTTTCTTTCGATTACTAGGTTGTGTTGCTCTAGTACGAAGTTAACTTAAAATTACTTTTCGATTACAAGGCCGCGGTAGCCAGATTGGAAGAACAACGAACTAGTAACCACCGAGTTGCGAGTTCGAATCCAACCAATAACGATCGTGTACAAAGGGGGCTGGTGCACGTTAAATCTGTCATGGACTCAAATGTTGACGTGGTGTAAGTTTGGAGAGTGGGAGCCAGCTCAGGTGTAACCGTGGTTCAAAATTTCGTGGTGTCCACGGATCTTTCCTTTCAGAATTTGATCCTTGCACGTCGCTAATAGCCCTTTGTGTTGCTCCAGTACGAAGTTAATTAAAATACCTACCAACACCCTACTAGGTGTTTATAACAATGAAATACCATGCGTTCAAGCAAATTGATTTTATCGAGCAGTTTATTCTTATATATATATATATAGCCTTCGATTCACCATTTGGACTTTTTATGGCAATGGTAATTTTTGATTTAACGTCCTACTAGAGCAACACAACGGGCTATTGATGACGGTCCGGTATCAGTCCCTTAAGGGAAAGATCCGAGGACAACACCTCGTAATTTTGAACCACGGTCAGGTGACGAAGCAACACCTGAGCTGGCACCCCACTCTGCAAACTTCCACGCCAACCAACGTGAGGACTTTCGGCCACGACAGTGCACCAGCCGCCTCTACATCATACGTTTATAAACATCCAAACCCGGATTCGCACCGGGAACCTTCCGATCTAGAGGCTAACACCTTAACCACTATACCGGTTGGTCGGCGACTTTTTATGAAATCCTAATTTGAACGGCGACCAACCGGTATAGTAGTTAAGGTGTTAGCCTCTAGAGCGGAAGGTTCCTAGTTCGAATCCGGGTTTGGGCATGGATGTTTGTAAGCGGCTGATGCACCTTAAATCTGTCGTGACCGAAAGTCCTCACGTTGGGTTGGTGTGGAAGTTTGGAGAGTGGGGTGCCAGCTCAGGTGTTGTCTCGTCATCTGACCGTGGTTCAAAATTACGAGGTGTTGTCCTCGGATCTTTCCCTTAAGGGACTGATCCCGGACCGTCGTCAATAGCCCGTTGTGTTGCTCTAGTACGACGTTAACTAAAAATTACCATTACCCTTAAAGCACTGATCTAGGTAAGTAAGTAAGTTTAGTTAACGTCGTACTAGAGCAACACAACGGGCTATTGACGACGGTCCGGGATCAGTCCCTTTAAGGGAAAGATCCGAGGACAACACCTCGTAATTTTGAACCACGGTCAGATGACGAAGCAACACCTGAGCTGGCACCCCACTCTCCAAACTTCCACGCCAACCCAACGTGACTGATCTAGGAGAGTCGTCAGTAATCCGTTGTGTTGCTCTAGTGCAACGTTAATTAAAAATTACCATTACCTTATTTGAACATATTAGGAATATACTATTGTACATTTCACGAGTCCATACCTAAAATCTTTCGTGGTGTTGTCCTCAGTTCTTTTCCTGGGGGGGGGGGATTGATATCAGACCTTGGTTATCCTGTTGTATTTATCCAGTACGACGTTAATTAAAATTCCTACCAAACCTAAAATCAAAGTCATAATACCAAAGTAAATTAAATGTGATTGAAGGTTTGATGCCGACCAACCGGTATAGTGGTTAAGGTGTCAGCCTCTAGATCGGAAGGTTCCTGATTCGAATCCGGGTCCGGGCATGGATGTTTGTAAGCGTATGGTGTAGAGGCGGCTGGTACACCTTAAATCTGTCGTGGCCGAAAGTCCTCACGTTCGGTTGGCGTGGAAGTTTGGAGAGTGGGGTGCCAGCTCAGGTGTTGCTTTGTCATCTGACCGTGGTTCAAAATTACGAGGTGTTGTCCTCGAATGTTTCCCTTAAGGGACTGATTCCGGACCGTCGTCAATAGCCCGTTGTGTTGCTCTAGTACGACGTTAACTAAAATTACCGTCATCTGACCGTGGTTCAAAATTACGAGGAGTTGTCCTCGGATCTTTCCCTTAAGAGATTGATCCCTGACCGTCGTCAATAGCCCGTTGTGTTGCTCTAGTACGACGTTAACTAAAATTACCATTACCAAGGTTTGATTTCGATATCGATAATAATATCAGCTCTTAGTAAGTTAATTCTTAGTAAGTAAAATCATTTTCAATATTTTTGTCAAAAAAAAAAAACGGGACGAACTTTTACATCAACCCTATACACTGAGGTCAGAAACTAGTTTTAAACTTTCCTAACCTGTAATAGATGTACTTTTTTGTGGAATGGTAACAGAGAAATTCCAAGAAATAAACGATATGCTATCTTATGCATCTTCCAAAAGTTAAAAGTATAATCTGTAACATACTTTAAACTCCCTAAATCACTCCAAATTTCACAAGAAAGATTGAGATTTTATTTTTGTCCCACCCCAATTCAAAATATACTGAACTAAATATATTCGGGATTTGTTTAACAACTTCAAACTCTCCATGCAGGTAAAGAAAATTCTATGGTGCACAGTTGAGTCAATGGAACTTTATCGCGGAATATGCTCCCCTTTCTCGACTTTGATGAAAGCTTTCGGGATCATCATTTTCTTTAATCAGGTGATCTAGGGCAGCAGATTGAAGTCGTCTGTCTTGTGTTTGGAGCAGCATGGCCAAATATGTCCCTTGCTCCATAAAACCCCCAAAACCAACCAGGGCAGCAGAGGGTATTAACTGTCTAACTCTAAAAGTGTAGTTTTGGCTTAGTGTGTTCGCCCACTGAGATAGCAACCCGAGATATAGTCATGCTTTGGTTCGATTTCTACAACTCTCACTTGATGTATTTCTCTTGTGTTAAAATTTTTTATTCTTGTATGTGTGTGTATGTGTGTCCATACCATTACAATGTCTGTTAGGGGCGGCTTGGCCAAAAAAGCCCTTTCGCCATGAAATTCGACCAAACTATATGCTAGCATCTGCGTCTACCTTGTTCACTCTCAGTGGTACTCTGAAAGGCTCCAGATGGTTTGGCACCTTTGTAGGATGAATCATACATCACCGGATTATCTCTGAAATTTTGTTTGAAAATAGTTAGGTGGTGCGTACGAAAAGAAAGATAAGTTGTTAGATGAGAGAGGGTTGTATCTAGAGTACATATGTGTGATGACACATATGTACTCTAGATACAACTTGTTGTGTATGACATACACAACAAGAGTGACCTAACCCCCACCAACATACCCAATGGAAATAAATGCGATTTTCTTGGCACAATTTTTTAGGTTTTTATTTATCCACAATATGATTTGAAATTCTAAACATCTGTTTTTCAGTGATCAACGATATGTTATTTTGCCATTTTATAAGACTTTAGCATGCACATTTAAAAAACAAAAGTTCTTAATAAAAAATAATAAAATTTTCGGGTTTTTGTGGGTTAAACCAAATTTGCTCTGATCGCCTCAAATATGATGTATCCATTTTTAAAAATCTTTCTTTTTCATAGTTTTTTGAGGCTTGTTAATTCTTTCCTGGGTGTATTTCTCTCTTCTGTGCCAGTAAAATTTTCATTGTGTGTATGTCTATTACTTGATATTGTATGTCTTTTGTCCGGCACAGTATGACTAAATATGACCCTTGCGTCTTAAAACACACAAACCAACTGGGGCCTGGTAATAAAGTTAGCTGTAAGGTGCATGTTTGTGGATAGGCTTATTTTTACATGTTTTACTCTGTGTGGATGAACTTTATCGTATATCAAAAAGAAATCTGCGTCAACTGCTGCATGCTGCAAAATAATCTCACGTAGGGTTCAAGGACTTGGTCCCAATACCTTACGGCTGTCACAGAACAGCATGTAAATGCGTACAGCTCAGTGCGGTATCCCAACAAACAACAATTCAGTCCTTCTGATCACACGACTAAAAGCGTGTTGTTCAACGATGTCAATCAAATGATTGCGTGTCCCTTGTTTTCTCTAGACCCTCACGCGTTTACAATCCATTTCTACAACAATTCCTTGATTCATACGTGAAGAGAACACTGGATCTTTATGCTGGGGTTGAAAGTCACATTCTCAAGACACCACTTCAAACTTCAAAAGCGCGACTCTTAGGGTAGGTAGTTGAATTTATCTCGCACTGGAGCAATACATGGGACTATTGGTGATGGTCCAAGAGCAATCTCGAAGGGAAAGGTCAGAGGACCTCTCGCGTTTACAATCCATTTCTACAACAATTCCTTGATTCATACGTGAAGAGAACACTGGATCTTTATGCTGGGGTTAAAAGTCACATTCTCAAGACACCACTTCAAACTTCAAAAGCACGACTCTTAGGGTAGGTAGTTGAATTTATCTCGCACTGGAGCAATACATGGTACTATTGGCGATGGTCCAAGAGCAATCTCGAAGGGAAAGGTCAGAGGACAATACCTCATAATTTTGAACCACGTTTGACCATTTTAACACCTGAGCTGGCACTCCGTTATTTAAACTTCCACACCACGCCAACGTGAGGACATTTGAAACCACGACAGTTTTAACATGCACCAGCCCAAATGCACACGACAGTGTTTGGTTGGACCGAGTTTCGAACTCATAACCCTCCGTTTGCTAAAGCGCAACCTTTTCAACTGGGTTACCGCGACCAGGGTACTCTAAGGGACACCGGTTGTTGGAAAACTGCAACTCCGACGTGAAGGCAGTCGATTTTTGAATTCATGTGAAAAGCTGTTAGTAAGAGAGCTGGCATACCTAAAAGTATGAATGTCGATTACCATGTGTGGTTCTCCACCCCCTACTCACCAACTCATCACTGCTTTAACTTACGAAGTCCACCGGAAAATGCGATGAAGACGTCAGTTTCGGAAGCGCTTTGCTTACGTTCCAACCTGAAACCTTTTTTAAAGAATAGATACGCCCAAAATCGCTGGACCAGACTGTATTCCCTCGTATGACGTACCAGTGCTTAGAGACCTTTTGCATGTGTAGCCTTCACCTCACAGTGCTAGTGAATAAGGGTGACAATGTTGTAACACTAGGCCTAAGACGTCACGAAAAAGTCTCCGGGTAACTGCCCCATTTATTTTAAGTTGTTTCTACAACCGAGAAATTTAAAAGTAATCCCCAGCAAAGAAATCACAGGCGCCTCAATCCCATGATAGTACTTTACGCAAGTCCAACTTGATTGGCTAATCGGATCACTTGACCTAGATACGTATGTCATCAGAATTTTTCTGTTGGCAATTTATATCTTCTTTGGCGTACTTCGAAATTTATGTGAGGATAAATTTCTTTGCTGCTGTTTAGTTATATATTTTAGTTGACTCGGTAACTTTAAATTCAGATCTGCTGTATAATCAAGAGGGGGGGGGGGCTATAGAAAAAAAGGAAATAAGGTGTGTAACATGATTTTCATTGATCTAACATCATCATCGAAAATTGTATCCTTTTATTATATAAGTTAATAATTATATAAGTTAGTGTTTTATGTATGCTTTTTGTTACATCAGAATGGTCCTAAGCCAGGGGGTGGATACGACACCATCATCCTAAAGCAAAGGGGACGGCAGAGGGGCGGAAAAATATCAGCTGGTAGTGAGTTCAGGAGTGGTTCTTAGATTATTTATGTAAAATCAACGGAGGCTTGGAAAAATATAAAAAGGATATTAAAAATTAGGAAAAGTAATTTAGACTCAAAAGGAATTAAATTGGAATTTTTTTAAAATAATTTGGAGAATCTAAAATTTTTCCACCAGCTGGATTTGAACTCGTAAAGTCATCCTCCGCTATCTACGTCAATCTGAAGTTAGGTGACTTTAGCCATTAGGCCATCATAGCTTTCCGGGAGAAGCTCTTTAAAAGTATAAGTACCCTTAGGATAAGTTGGCGAGATCAAAATCAAAATGGTTACTGCAACAATCAGATTGGCGAGATATACAAGTGAAGCCAAGCCCGTGAAACTAGCCAATCAAGTTGGACTTGCGTAAAGTACTATCATGGGATTGAGCCGCTTCTAAGAAATCTGCCTTATATCTTACAACAGCACGCCAGCGTTGAGAATCAGAATTGCATCCTCAGAGTAAAGAAAATCTTATTCAATTCAACATGAAGTTTTCAAACAATTTTCTCCAATTATAACTCTTCCTGGTTCGAATCCGGGTGTGGGCATGGATGTTTGTAAGTGTGTGGTGTAGAGGCGGCTGGTGCACCTTAAATCTGTCGTGGTCGAAAATCCTCACGTTGGGTTGGTGTGGAAGTTTGGAGAGTGGGGTGCCAGCTCAGGTGTTGCCTCATCATCTGACTGTCGTTAAAAAATTACGAGGTGTTGTCCTCGGATATTTCTCTTAATTGATTGCTCCCGGACCATCGTCACTAGCCCGTTGTGTTGTTCTAGTACGACGTTAACTAAAAATTACCTTATCTTACCAATTATTACTCACGTTGGGTTGGTGTGGAAGTTTGGAGATTGGGGTGCCAGCTCAGGTCCTGCTTCGTCATCTGACCGTGGTTCAAAATTACGAGGTGTTTCCTCGGATCACACCCTTAAGGGACTGATCCCGGACCGTCGTCAATAGCCCGTTGTGTTGCTCTAGAAGGACGTTAATTAAAAAAAAATTACCTAATATCTTACCAATTATTACAACGGAGTCGTCGTGTCGCAGTAGGTATGCTCATTAAGCTAGCAACCTTCGAGATGTAAGTGGCGCAGGTTCAATTCCGATGTATCAGATGCTTTCCACCCTGGGTATATTTCACAGGCGCCTCAATCCCATGATAGTACTTTACGCAAGTCCAACTTGATTGGCTAAACGGATTACATGACCTAGATACGTATGTCATCAAGGTTTATAGTTGTTGGCGATTTATCTCTTCCTTTCTGCTTTCTTCTTTTCTTTTCAGATCCATGGCTATGGGTGGGTAGAGGTGGGAGCCGAAAATTGTATCCTTTTATTATATAAGTTAATAATTATATAAGTTAGTGTTTTATGTATGCTTTTTGTTACATCAGAATGGTCCTAAGCCAGCGGTGGATACGACACCATCATCCTAAAGCAAAGGGGACGGCAGGAGGGGCGGAAAAATATCAGCTGGTAGTGAGTTCAGGAGTGGTTCTTAGATTATTTATGTAAAATCAACGGAAGCTTGGAAAAATATAAAAAGGGTATTAAAAATTAGGAAAAGTAATTTAGACTCAAAAGGAATTAAATTGGAATTTTTTAAAAATAATTTGGAGGATCTAAAAATTTTCCCCCCATTTAGGTTCGAACTCGGGAAGTTATCCGCCGCTGCCGACGCTAATCTGAAGGTGGGTGACTTAAGCCATTAGGCCATCGTCGCTTCATGATAAGAAGCTCTTTAAAGTATAAGTACCCTTAATATAAGTTGGCAAGAAATACTACTAACAACCATACAACATATATATGAGGAGCAAATCAGAGTCAACTTGTCGGACACTTACGCTGTACGCTGAGGCGCTAGTGTATGTATTGTATTTCTACGAAACAACGCGCATATTCAAAATCAAATGGTTACTGCAACAATCAGATTGGCGAGATATCCAAGTGAAGCCAAGCCCGTGAAACTAGCCAATCAAGTTGGACTTGCGTAAAGTACTATCATGGGAATGAGCCGCTTCTGTATATTTCTCTCTTCTGTCGGTCTATTACTTGATATTGTATGTCTTGAGTCTGGCGCAGCATGGCCAAATATGACCCTTGCACCATAAAACCCAAATAAACAACCAGCCAAATATTACAACAAAGCAGGGTCGTATTTCTAAATAGGCTAAGTAGGCTGCAGCCTAGAGCGGCAAATTTTTCAGGGGCGGCAGTTTGGCAATTTATTCAAAAGTTAAAATGAAGTATTTCAGACGTTAATAATATTTTTCGTACGAATTTAAGAATACATGTTATTTAAAAATATGTTTTAGTCCTTCTACATAGCCTTCTTTCTAAACCTATAACATAATACAAAGTCACAGCACGTAATCTTGTATTATAATTTTCTTGTAGTGCAATCTAATTTCGTTTCACAACACTGGCACAAGCGCAGTGATTCGATCTGACAACACTGTAGCCGATCTGACAACACTGTTGGTAGAAGGCCCAGTGGCTCCGCTGTCAGTAGTGTAGTGTCAGTCTAGTCTGTCTGAGTCTGACGCTGTCATTCATGTGAATCGGTGTGTACAACGGGATCGTTGACGATTGTGTTGAGAGAGGCTTGTTCGTGTTGTTTATGATTTTGCCTTATAGTTTAGAGTATTCCAATACACATAACGTACAGTTTTTAACAAGTAGGCTACTCCCTACTAGCTACTTTGAGTGACGGTAGGAAGAGACTCAATAGCGCTGAATACAAAATACGAACAAAACTGAAACTTCAAGAACAAGAACGTGTTCTGAAACAAACAAAAAAACTAGATTTGTTTTTAAAACTAATAGTTTTCCAGTGGAAGAAAAGAACGACAAAGAAGATAAAGGGGAACCTGAAAGTGCTTGTGCTGTTTGTGATGGTTCTGTTGGGGATGACAATGCTTTCTCTGGAACGAGTTGTTCCAAAACAGCCATGTTGTTATCAGAACCTACTGAAATACAAGTAAGTACTCACAATGAGATTGTACCTGATAGATTTTATGTTAAAAGCCAATCTTTAACAGAAAATAAAGAGCCAACATTAGCAAACTCCTTAAATAAGGATCCAGCTTTGTGGATCTTAAATGATGCTAATAGAGATCTAATAGCAAAAAATGGCTTTGACCAAAACATAGGATTAGATTTCAGTAACACTTTAAGAGCGTATAAAGATCAAAAGAGATATTTGATTAAATCTCTCTTTGAATGGAGATTAAAAAATGGAGTTCATGAAAGGAAATGGATGATTTTCTTTAAAAGTAAGGGATAAATTTTTTATGGCCCTTGTTTACTGTTTAACATTAAAGAACGATCACAATTTGACGACAAAGATGGTTTCAATGACTGAAAAAAGGGAGAAAGTTGTGCATGCCATCATGAAAATTCCCCCATGCACAAATCTGCTATTATTACTCGAAAAGCAAGAGGAATTTCTCTTAACCGTGTTGACAGTATGCTAACTTTACAACTAGACAAAGAAACACTATTGGAGAAACGTTTTAACTAGAGTTATAGCGGCTTTCAAGGCTCTCATTCAAGGCTCTCGCTTTAAGAGGCGACAACGAGATATTTGGTTCTAACAGTAATGGAAATTTTCTTATGGTTTTAGAGCTGATATCCGAGTTCGATCCATTCTTAGCAACACACATTGAAAAATATGGTAATTGTGGTAGTGGCAATACAAATTATCTCTCTTCCAAGACATGCGATGAGGTAATTGAGTTAATGGCTCGAAATGTCAGGCAAGTAATTTGTGAAGAGTTGAAACTATATAAATACTTTTCTCTCATCATAGACTCGACCCCAGACATATCACATGTAGACCGTTAGTCCTTGTTCTTAGATATGTTTCAAATGACGGTGTGCCCTGTGAAAGATTTCTTACCTTTATTCCATCAGCTGGTCATAGTTCAGAAGGAATGTTTGAGTATGTTACGAATGAGCTAGAAAATCTGCAAATAAACATTGATGACTGCAGAGGCCTATCTTACGATATAGCTTCCTATATGGAAAGGCATTTACAATGGTCTGCAAGCAAAAATAAAGAAAAAAACTCCTTTATCTTTATTCATCCCGTGTGCGGCACACTCCCTAAATCTTGTTGGATCATCTGCTGCAGAATCTTGTGAAGAAGCGTGCACATTTTTCATGTTGCTCTAAGAAATATATGTATTTTTACGTGCTCTACAAAGCGATGGGAATGCCTAACAAGCGTTATGGAAGAATCTTATCAGAATAAGAAGACAATTAAAAAAGTGTGTCCTACTCGATGGTTAGCAAGAGATGACGCGTGCCAAAGTTTACGAGAGTCTTGAGAAGAAGTGTCCATTGCTCTGACAAGAATATCAAATGACACAACAGAAAAAGCAACGACTAGATGTGACTCCTTAGGAATACTTCGAAGATTAGAATGTTTTGAGACTGCGTTTTGTCTGCGACAAAGTGGAACTGTGGATGTTTTATTGGTCTCTTGAAGAATATTTTACGGAACGGAGAAACAACTTTGATTACTTTGAGGATTGGCCATGAAAAAACCAAAACTACGTCTTATGAAAAAGACAATAAAAGACAGCCAAAAAGAAAAGTTTGGCCTGACGAAGACCGAAGTGGAGAAGTTTTCTTTACTGGCAGGGATGACCTTAAAATAAACACGTTTTTAACAATTATAGACTCTTTTGTTTGTGAATTCAAGAAAAGAGAAATGGCCTATGACGAGTTTCAAGACCGATTCTACTTCTTAACTCAGTTATATGATAACAATACAGATATGGAAGAGGAACTGAGGAAAAAGGCCACCAACCTTTACCACGTCTACACAAATTATTTGGATTCGGATTTCAATGAAGAGTGCATCCACTTTAAAAATCACCGTGCTGTGGGTAATGATCACCCATCTGATGAATCGTTGGAAGGAATTTCGAAATTTCTCAGGTTTAATTCCTTACAATATGTTTACCCCAATTTGGACATTCCTGTAAGGATAAGTTTGTGCATACCTGCTACAAATTGCACAGTAGAACGCAGTTTTTCCTCTCTTAGAAGAGTTAAGAACTATCTGCGAACTCGTATTTCTGAAATACGGTTAAACTCACTTTCATTACTTTGTATTGAGGCAAATACAACAGAAACACTTTCATACGAGGACATTATTAACGACATTGCCATTAACGAATCTCGTAAGAAAGCTATGTAAATTTGAACATGAAGATTACGTGGTTTGAGTTGTTTTAGAGAAGTTTGTATATTTTTCAACAAATAAACCAGTAATTAACTACATTTTGTGTTGCTTCATTTCCGTGTAGGACAACTTAATTCAAATTGAACACAGTTCTTCAATTACGCAAATGATAGTTAATTAGCATTAAAATATAAAAATATGTTTAAAATAGTGATCACTGATTTCCAAGAACAAATTAATTGAGTTCGAAACCCATTTCATTTCTAAACGAATTTTAAAAGAAGTAAGTAATAAAAAACAAGTAGTTAACTAATTTGATTATCTATATATATAATTCTCTTACGTGGCACGCAAAAAAGACGTTATTTGTAATAGCGTTTTGGCAACACTGTACGATTGTTTGTTTATCGCGAAGTCTCGCGCATCGATTGGATTTATAGCGTTATCGGATGAAATTTTACTGAAAAAAAAAAAAGGAAATTTTAATGAGCTGTTGCAGTTAGTTTATAAAAGAAATCAAAGAAAGCGGAGGATCTTTTCAGGGCCATTTAAAAAACGGTCCTTTTCAGGGCCATTTAAAAAACGGTCCTTTTCAGGGCCATTTAAAAAACGGTCCTTTTCAGGGCCAACAATTATAGTTCAACAAGACGCTTGCACTACAACTTTCGGCAACAAACTCAATGAAAAAGTGTGAGTCGTTTGAGTGCTGGGAAAATGTACACACAAACAACATGCTGGGTATTCAATTTCCAAAGCAACGCTCACATTTCGAGTCAAAATTTGCACAAAGTTTTCATTTGAATTCTGATTTTAGAGATACTGTAAATATTTTTTCTGTAATACAGCAAATTTAGATTTGAAAAACATTTTTTTGGTAACATATTTTGTAAACAATCCCTTCTGCTAGGACACCAGTCTTCATTGAGGCGAGCGAAGCGAGCATAGGTTCGCGCAGCGAAACAATGAGGATTGCAAAGCAATCCTCCTGGGGTTGGCGAGCAGGTGGCAGGCCCCCTAGTATAATTTATTATGTAAACCATTAAAATTGTAGTTTTATCTAAACTAAATGAACTTTATGTTTAAAAAAGATAAAAATACCAACGAACTCTATCCTTTTGTAATACAAAACAAGTGTATTAAGCAAATATGAATTATAGGGCGGCAAATGGACTTTAGCCTATAGGCGGCATACTCTTAAAACCGGTTCTGCAACAAAGGACTGTGATGCGCGTTAATCTATCATGACCTCAAATGTCCTCACATTGGCGTGTTGTGCAAGTTTGGAGAGTGGTGTGCCAGCTCAGGTGTTAACTCATCATCTGAACGTGGTGCCCTCAGATTGATCTCGGACCGAAACTAACAGTCCGTTGTGTTGCTCCATTGCAATGTTTATTAAATTCATACCTTCCAATCATTTCAACGACTGGTAGCTATCAATTCCTGTACTCAAGAGCGACGGAAATTCAAGTACCTACCAATCATTACAACTCTTTCTAGGTACTTAATAATCGGTAATTTTGTAATTAACGTCGTACTAGAGCAACACAACGGGCTATTGATAACGGTCCGGGTAAAATTGGTAATTGGTAATTTTAGTTACAGTCGTACTAGAGCAACACAACGGGCTATTGACGACGGTCCGGGATCAATCCCTTAAGGGAAAGATCCGAGGACAACACCTCGTAATTTTGAACCACGGTCAGATGACGAAGCAACGCCTGAGCTGGCACCCCACTCTCCAAAGTTCCTCACCAACCCAACGTGAAGACTTTCGACCACGATATATTTAATGAGCACCAGACGCCTCTACACCATACGCTTACAAACATCCATGCCCGGTCTCGGATTCGAACCAGAAACCTTCCGATATAGAGGCTAACACATAAACCACTATACCGGTTGGTCGGCTAGGTACTAGGTCTGTCACATTAGAGTAACACAACGGGCTTTTGGCGAAGATTCGGGATCAATTCCAAAGGGGGAGATCCGAGAACAACGCCTCGTAATTATTTTGAATCACGGTCAGATGACGAGGACAACACCTGATTTGGTACCCCATTCTCCAAACTTCACATTGCGCCAACGTGAGGACATAACAGTCAACAATAGGTTTAACGTGCACCAGCTCCCACATACACGAGCCGAACACCCGGTATAGTGGTTAAGGTATTAACCTCTAGATCGGAAGATTCCTGGTTCGAATCCGGGTCCGGGCATGGACATGGATGGTTGTAAGCGTATGGTGTAGAGGTGGCTGGTGTAACTTAAATCTGTCGTGGCCGAAAGTCCTTACGTTGAATTGGTGTGGAAGTTTGGTGAGTGGGGTGCCAGCTCAGGTTTTGCTTCGTCATCTGATCGTGGTTCAAAATTACGAGGTGTTGTCCTCGGATCTTTCCCTTAAGGGACTGATCCCGGACCGTCGCCAACAGCCCGTTGTGTTGCTCTAGTACGACGTTAACAAAAATTACCATATTATTTACCCACATACACGACGGTATTTGGTTACATCGAGTTTCGAACTCGCAATCCTCCGGTTGCTAACCTGTTACTCTTCCAACCGTCATACCGCGGCCACATTAAACGTTGAGAGAATTTTCAGTTTGGAAAATTTCAGTCTTTGTAAGCGGCGAAGATTTCAACATGATATTTACATGGATTTGAATCTGATCTTGGGACTCGTTGCTTTAAGCGGCGTCTGGTTTTAAAGGCGTACACTGTGTATTTCGAAAGACTTTTCCCAATTGGTTTGGCCGACCAACCGGTGTAGTGGTTAAGGTGTTAGCCTCTAGATCGGAAGGTGCCTGGTTCGAATCCGGGTCCGGGCATGGATGTTTGTAAGCGTATGGTGTATAGGCGGCTGGTGCACCTTAAATCTGTCGTGGCCGAAAGTCCTCACGTTGGGTTGGCGTGGAAGTTTGGAGAGTGGGGTGCCAGTTCAGGTGTTGCTTCGTCATCTCACCGTGGTTCAAAATGACGAGGTGTTGTCCTCGGATCTTTCCCTTAAGGGACTGATCCCGGACCGTCGTCAATAGCCCGTTGTGTTGCTCTAGTACGACGTTAACTAAAATTACCAATTACCCAATTGGTTTGTTTATTCTATGCTAATATTATGTGTGTGGCAAAGATAATTACATTAAATCTTTTAAATTTAATATCTGATGTGTGTTTCTCTTTTTCCCAAAAGCGAGTTTCGAACTCGGTCTGAGGACGAGGTCAACCCATGAGTTCACCTGCTTTCCAAACGTGACTATATCACACCCCTATTTTCCTGTCTCTGGAAGCGTGAGAAATCGATCGGTTTTTGTTTATCCTCAAGGAACCTGAATGCATGGAACTTCTAATGAAATAGACGGAGTACCTGCTCCATGCGATATATTTCATTCGCTCAGCATGAAAATCCCTCGTCCTCTGACCGTGTTTCAAAATTACGTGGTGTTGTCCTCAGATGGGTGTTGTCCTTGGATGTTCCCTTGGGAATTGATCCCGGACCGTCGTCAATAGCCCTTTGTTTTGCGTCATTAACTAAAATAGGGGAAAGCCTGACAAAATCGGGTAGGCGGGTAAAACTGTACTCGGCGGTTTTGGCTCGATTATTATTTCCAACTGTCGGATAACGCATGAAACTGGATGCAGACAGCCGCCATGTTGTATGGAGTTGAATTAAAGGCAGTGTTGATTATGTGTTTGTCAATGCCGATGTTTTAAAACATTCGAGTAGAAAAGGTTCGATTTTTGCACCACCGATTTTACGCTGTAGTTTCTAATTGCTCGAAGATTATTTTAGGTGAGTACAACATCTGATAACACCTCTTTCAGCTATTATTTTAAATTACTAAACCAAGTTTAGCTTCATGTTTGAAATATGCTAAGCCTTCCATTCTTTATAATGGTGTTGTCGGATAAAACCGAGAACTTGGCAGTCGGACAGGACTGGGTAGGAATAAGAGCTTGAAGAACAATAAAAAACCATAAAAGAAAAACTAAAAGCAGAAACTGTTTAAGGCCCTAAGCAAAAGACTGTCAAAACACGGAAGAAAAAGAAATTAACCATTAAAATAGACTCCTCGGCAGCAGATGAAGACGACGTGGAATGTGACGAAGACTGTATCTTTTGTAATAAATTGTACCCCAGGTCAAAATCTCTGGAAAGTTGGATACATTCTCTCAACTGTAAAAGATGGATGCATGAATCCTGTAGTAATGCATATTGCATAGGAGCATCATCAAAATTTTATTTGTGAATTCTGTTCTTAAAACTTCTTACAGATCTGATCAATTACCTTAATTTACTATACATTCCAACACTTTAAATTAAAAATTACTTATGCGTTCCGTGATTTTTAAGCTCATGTATGTTCCTCAGTGTTGGAAGGTCATTGTACTAATTTATTGTTATAAATAAATATTTCAGCAGTAAAAAAAACACATTTTTCAATTATTTACCCACATTTTGGGACCCGGTTTTGTACAACTTTTCCCTACTTACCTGTATGAAAATCTGTCACTTGGTTGTGGCATAAAGCATGAATCCTAATATGGAACAAATTGCTGATTGGTTAATGTAATCATCGAGCGTGATTAAAATCCCCAGTTGGGGCTTCGATAGCCAATCGACTAAGTCGATTCGTAAGCTCAAGTGACTGTCCCTTCTCAGAACGACAGCGACTCCACCCATATGTACTGTCTATTTCATAAGGTAGGTATTTAATTAACGTTGTACTGGAGCAACACAACGGGCTGTTGACGAAGGTCCGGGATCGCTCCCACTAGCTATTTCATTAAGAGATCGATGCTTGACTGGTTTTAAAATGTAATCTAAGCTGATTATTATGTGTACCGGTCTCCTTGGCATGGTGAGCGGGGAGGCAGCTCTGATGTGGACCTCTCTTGCAGACCGAGGTACAAAATTATGAGGTAGTGTCCTCAAATCTTTCCTGATTCCGGACCATCATCAATAGCTGGTTGTGTTTCTCCTGTGCGAAAAAAACTGAACAATGAACCACGAGTACTAGTATTTTTAACTCACGCAGTGTTTAGTTGAGAAAGTTTCTGTTCTAGATTTTTCGTCATCTTATTAAGATACTCTATCCAAATATATTTTGGGCTTATCTCAGTTGTTAGAAACACGGATTATCAACCGGACTGTTGTGAATTTGATACTTGATCTAACCAAAGCCCGTCGTGTACGTATGGGCTGGTGCAAGTTAAATTTGTCGGGGTCTGAAATGTCTCCACGTTGGCGTGGTGTGGAAGTTTGGAGAGTGGGGTGCGTCAACCCAGATGCTGACGTCGTCATCTGATCATGGTTCAAAATTACGTAGCTTTGTCCTTAGATATTTCCCTTCATGATTCGTTCATGACTGTCCCCAATAGCCCGTTGTGTTGCTTTAGTATGACGTTAATTTAACTACCTACCTTTTTAATGCTTCCCGATGGGTTAGCTATCGTTACAATGCCTGGTGATATTTATTGTATGAAAATAGACCTATTTCTCTCAAATATTTTGGTTTGTCAGTCATTAACACGAAACTTAAGGTTGTTTATTGTAGATTCAAACCGTGAAGCCAAAAGCTCTGAAAATTAAAGTTTAAATTATTTATGATTTTAAATAGAATTTGCATTTTATGTTTTAATGTGTATATATAGTTACTAAATTTACGTATTGATAATAAAAAAAACAAAAACATTTTTCCTTTTAACTTCATTTGAAAGTTCTTAGTAGTTTTCCTTTTTAAGTCATGGTTCAAGTAATATAATAATATATCTATAGGAGTAGTGAATTAAATAGAGCTTATGTTTGGATTTATAGGCTTAATACCGGATGTACTAAATGCTATGTCATGGAAAGACAATCATTAAATTAGTTTGCATTTACCCGCATTAAGTTTTGTGTTTAGAACATTTGACATTCATTTTTTGAAAATGAGTCCTCGGATCTTTCCTTCAGGGGATTGATCCCGGACCGTCGTCAATAGCCCGTTGTGTTGCTCTAGTCCGACTCTAATTAAAAAATTACTAAATTACTTTTTAAAATGAAATGGATTCCATTGGTATAGATAGTTCGCAGTCCATTCGATAGATGGCAGAAATGTAAAACACACAGGAAATTCGCCTGTCAATTTTTGAATACATAATTTTTATTTCAAACAATGTAGGAGCTAATATAAAAATGAATTGTTTATTTTAATTATAAAATTAATTATGTCATATATTTTATGTTAAAAAATAATAGAAAATATAATTTTTAAAACACCAGTTATACTATCGTTTGCATAATGATCTACTGTTTTCAATTGAATTTAAGTTTATTCAGTTAAAAGAAAGTTGATGACAATACTACTATGCTGAAAATGGTTGAACAAAAAATTTACTAATTAGGAACTAGGAAAAAAAAAGAGAGAGAGAGAGAGAGTTAACAAGTTCTTCTACGTTGTAAGTTATTCTATTATGTTATCAAAACAATCGAACAATTATGAAAAATTTTGCTTTACAAAACTTCCTTCTAGCTAAATAAGGAACTAATGTTACCTTATTTAGCTAGAAGGAGTACATTCAATGGATATTATTTCACTATTTTATAATAATTTTATTTAACGGTAAAAGTAATGATGATTACCGATAAAAGTAATGATGGGGTCATAAACGGAGTTCAAATACAAAGATATTTCAATTTATTTTATACCACTAGTCCTTCATTTGTATTCAAAGCGCTTCAATGGGTTTTAAAACTATACTGTCTTCTCTCGCATATATTTTCATATATTTAAAAGATATATTTCAATTTATTTTATACCACTAGTCCTTCATTTGTATTCAAAGCGCTTCAATGGGTTTCAAAACTATACTGTCTTCTCTCGCATATATTTTCATATATTTAAAAGATATATTTCAATTTATTTTATACCACTAGTCCCTAGTCCTTTGTATTCAAAGCATTTCAGTGGTTTCTAAAATAATTATCCCTACTCTTGTATATATTTTCATGCATTAGAAAGAAATAGTTTAAAGTGCAAATTAAAGTGTAACTACATTTTTAATCTCACATCTTAATAATTGAACTATTAAAAAACTAAAATTGTATAAAATGTAACTTATGAAATCAGACACAAAAATATTCTACCTCTTTCCATAAAAAAAAAAGCAAAAGTTAAACAAAAAAAAAATGAAAATCAATGTCTAAATGATTCTTGCATTCTGTGTCACTGACCTTTAAATCTTTTCCATTTCTATATACGCAAAAATTGAACAAATTCCAACTTCCATAGTCCATCCACCATAAGGTCGAAAGGCGGAGTTAAACTGCACTATGTCCGTATTACTCCCTCTCTCTCTTATTGGATAGCTCGGATAACGGCAGGAGACAGCAGATGTAAACAACGTTTTAAAAGAAATCTGAACGAATGCTGTCAAACCATTTTCACAGCATGCCGAGAAACAGATAAAATACTGAAGATCAGGTGTTGCGATCAGACAGAAATTGTAAATGTGACTGGCGAATCTAAAACAAATTCCAAATAGTTTGTTTTTAAAAGATTGTAAATTGAAAACCTGAAAGGTTCACTTTGGTTTCTAAGTTTTACAATTTTTCAGTCTGTTTTTTGAAAAGTGAATAGTTTATTTTACCCAAATTACACTCTACACAGTGTATATTTTTTCATAAGTTACTAGCAGTAGTTTCTTGGAATTGGTAAAACATTTAAAGCACTGGACATAGTGGCGTAGCCAGAGGGGGATTATGGGCCAATATTATAAATTAGGAGATCCAAGCATGTCATCTGCGGTAGACTTTCTTAATTCTTTGTATCTATTGATGGTAAAGTGTCGTTACTCAGGTTTCATATCTTATTTCAATCCATTTATAATGAATATAGCATCCATATTCACAAAAATGGATTTCATTTATCTAAATGAAATAAATTATCGAAAAATATATAACAGGCATTTCATTTGATTTAAGTGGTATAAATTCTTATCTATGGTACATTTATACTTTAGAACACTGCGGAAACCAATAGGCTATTTCTTTCCTGTCTTCAGACCAATCTGTAGCCATGAAAATTGACACACAGGTAGTCCTAAAAGTGCCCCAATTTAAAAATCTAAAGTTTGTTTTCTTGCAATAAATGGACATGGACAAGGAAATACGTTCTACAGGGTTTGAATGTTTGAGTTAACACAGGGAAATGTTGCAGTCATATTTTACATGTCGCGGTAAGAAACACATTCTACAGGGTTTGTGTATTTGAGTTAACACAGTTAAATGTCGCAGTCATATTTTACATGTCGCGGTAGGAAACACGTTCTACAGGGTTTGTTTATTTGAGTTAACACAAGGAAATGTCGCGATTATATTTTAATCCCTAGCAACGCCTGGTTATTCAGCTAGTTTCCAATAAAATTCATTGTTCATCTCAGCCACAATTAAATTCTCAAAATTTGCCTACATTTCAACCTACTCTATTGTTCAAAATCGATTCGGCATGACATTAGATCCATTTTCTTTTATGCGCTGATTTCTATCTTGCAGCCTCTAATTGCTTTATGTCATTACACTTCCAAGAGCCGCGGTAGCTCAGTCAGTAGAGCGTCGGGCTCGCATCGGAAGGGTTGTGGGTTCTGTCCTCGGCGGAGCCTGCAATTCTGATGGTTGCAAGATCGGCGCTTGGACCTGGCTAAAGACCGTCGTGTTCGCTAATGGTGGCTGGGGCACGTTAAATAGGTCGTGATCACGAAGTCCCCCCATGTTCTCATACCAAATCAATACCTCTGGGGGTACCTGATCAGGGGGTTATCGGCCTCTGATTGGGATCTAAATTACGATATATGTGAGTGAATGGATGTGTGAAAGGGACCTTCCTGTAAAACAGATGTGTCATGTATGAAGAAGTCCAACCCTCCGGGGCAATGGCACCCCAAATTTGGCCATATATGACCCGCACGACAACAACATTATACTTCTGAAGAATAAACTCAGTGGCGAGCTCTTTTGGATGGTTTAAGCTATATTGTGCAACTCCATCTCAAATCAAGCTTATTGAAACCGAGCGGCAAAATTGACAAATGAGGTAGGTAGTTTGGTAGTTTAACTAACATCGCACAGGAGCAACACAATGGACTATTGGTGACGGTCTGGGATCAAGTTCAAAGGGAAAATTGACAAATAAATAACCAATTTTATATAGTTTAAATTCCAGCTGACGCTATTTCCCCATATGCTCATTAAGTACAGTACATTCTATAAGTAAAAGAAAATAAAGTCACGATAGCAAAAAATCTAATTGGTAGAATTTTATGAAATTTGGTGTAAACATGTATTAAGCAACCTAAGATTTCTGTCTTCTGGGGAAATTAGACGATACAGGTACTCTTATCAAAGAACTAGCCACTGCGTGACTAGCCCGGCGTTGCCCGTGCTTCGCAAACCAACAGCACGGGCAACGCCCTGATGTAAGTTATTAATCTGGTTTAAAATTTTCTGCAGATTTCAAATACGATGAACTTTTCAATCTATCTTTAGCGATTCCGATTTTACGAAAAAGAATTAACAATCCCAGTCAAAATGTTTTTTATTTTTTGCTCTCATTCCCTGAAATGGAATAGGACAGGAAATGTAGTCTGTGTTTTTTTTTTAACGCGAAGGGCAGAAGATGCAATCTGTTTCCCGTGACGTCACATTTCTTGCAAAAATATAAAAGATATATTCAATTTAAAAATTATTTATTTAAAGAAAATTTTATTTTTAGGTAACGATCTAAAGTGAAATTTTCCGCAGATTTCAAATCCGTTGAAATTTTTACTCTATCTTTAACGGTCTAGGAGATAAAAAAAAAGAACTGTGACTCCAGTTAAAAGATTTATTGAGATTACAAATACGTATTTGCGATGGATATCTATCGAAGAAAACGTGTTTATTTCGCTTACTTAGGGTATAAAAAATGTATTTTGAAATAAAATAGACGTTACTGGATACATTTATTAATTATTATTGTTATTCCATTTATTTGTGAAAACAAGGTACTTGAGACCGGAAAAGTGTGTGCGGCGAGCTGCGGTGCCGTGGGGAACTGCGGTACAAACTGCACGCAAGTTGAACGTGCTACACCGCAGCGGTGCCGGAGGTATGTGTGCATTACTCTATTGGATCTAGTGTAGCTCAGACCGCACTTGCGTTGCTACAGCGGTGCCTAACGTTGAAAAACCGGATGTGTGCACCAGGCCTAAAACTCAACTGGCTTCCACTCCTATTTGAATGAGTACTCACAGCACACTTAACTGCCGTATTTGGTCTGAAACAAATCCCCATATTTACCTAACTTTATTGCTTCATGTACCAAAAGTAACGGGTTGGTGTGGCTTCAAGATATTCTTTATCATGGTCCTTACTTCTTTGAACGTAACGTAACCTCGGGGCCGGTGACATGTTTTGTTAATAGTTCCAGCTTTGCACCAGAACTTTGTAATTCCATCACTTCAACATAGGAATTGTTTTGACACTACAATCGTCATCACCTCTCTTATCTCTGTAAGCTTTATTACTCCAAAACGTTTTGGTCGATTGATAATTAGCAAATCATTTCCAAAGTTATGGCCATTACGGTCACCAGATCTGAATCCCTGTGATTTTTGGCTGTAGGGCTATTTTAAGAAATTTTTTTATCAAGGATCTATACTTGGCTTTGTTAAATTACAGAATTTTGTACATGTGACACAAATCAATGCGAATCAATTCTGTTCTGCTGTCGAATATGTTGTGCAGCGAATGCAATTTATAGATAAGTCAATGGAGGACCCATTTAAGCTGTATCTGTGATGTTAGTGTGATTCCATATGTAATTGTAATAATATTATCGCACATATTGAATAACATTTGTAATAATATTATCGCACATATTGAATAACATTTGTAATAATATTATTGCACAACTGTAAATTATGTTTTGATAAAATAATATTTATTCCTTTTATTTTAAAATCTCAGAATATTTTTCGAATAATTTAATGTTTTTTTTTCTAACAAAGATAAAATGAATCAGAAAAAAAATTCTTTTAAAATTAGGGTTTAAAAGATAAAGGCTTAGCAAACTGCAAATATGAAAAATACTTAAAACAAATAACCACAAAAACACTTTAAATTTTCAATTTTATATAACAATACGAAAAACATAATTTTTCAATTTCATCGCAGGTAAAAAGTTTTACGTTTAAAAAACTACTTAACCATAGATAGTTTTCTTAAATTTTTTTTTTTTTTTCATGATTGTTGAATCTCAACATAAAATAGGGGACTGTGTGAGAACAAAGAATTTTTTTTTTTTTAGTTTATAAAATACAGTTTGAGTGTCAACAAAGCGGATAAAATTAACTAAGATCACAGAGAAGATAATTTTTATCCTCTGTATGCCCTTGAACTTAACCATTTTACTTCAACCCAGCCGGTGACAGAATATAATTTTAAGCCAACTATTCCAAACGGCACGAAGTAATTTAATTATTTCAAACACACGAAAAACCATGCGAAATGAATCGTCATGTCAAAAAGAGAACCTCTAATTTACCTCTAGAAAATTTCCGCAATCAATTCCAATCACCAAAATCATTACCTTAACTAATATATTATGCCCGAGATTCTCCATCCGAAGCTGAAAACTGTTTATACTACCGCATCACAGCGCCATCTGCCGGTGAGAGGTCGTCGACCCGAAGTTGTAAGAAGTAGTAGCCGTTCGATCGCTCGGTAAAAGGCGGAAGTAAATATAGCAGTCAGGTGATTTTGGCAGTTAGTTCCCCGTTCGCTTGCCCCACTGCGATTCCTGATTTCGGGGACGCATTCTATCGCCGGAACGGATGACGGAATTTATTGTGTATTGCTGCCGTGATTTCGCTTTCTTATTCTTCTGCACCGCTGTTCGAGTTGCGTAGGTAAAAAATTCCGTAAAAAAAAAAAAAGATCGTCCGTTGCTTTGACGCGCGTAAAAAAAGAGGGGGAAAAACAGGGAAAAATAGATTTTCCCTATTATTTGCGTGAATGTGAATATAAAAAGAGCAAACGGATAGGCTCGAGTGCTTCGTGTAAAAAAAAATGGTGATTTAGAATGCGCATAAAAAGTGTGAATAGGCTTAGGATAACGAATGAAAGTTTTTGAATTTGGATTTTGTTCGAAATTCATTTTTTTATTCAGTTATTGCTAAAATAGAGAAAAAAAAATGTAAAACGTTTAGTCAGAATTTAGCATAGTTCTACTTAATAAGAACAGACGAATCAGAATTGTTAACTCAAGCTCTAGAATTTATTCTTAGGTAACGTTTTCAACAGGTAGAATTTGTATAGGTGGAAGGTTCAATTTTTAAAATTTTGTAAGATTTAAAAGGTTGAAAGGTTAACAAAATTTAAAAGGTTGAAAGGTTAACAAAATTTAAAAGGTTGAAAGGTTAAAAAAATTTAAAGGTTTCTCTGCATAAAAAAAATTGAAGAATCTAAATTTTTGGAATTTTAACTCCGAGATACTTTTTTATCGAGTTTCTAGTGAAAGGAAAAATTATTGAACATCGATTTTTCTTTAAGATTTCGCCTTGATTAATTCAAATTGTTGATGCAAAAAATTAAAATATCTGTAATGAACTGTTACAGAAACAAATCTCTTTCTAACACATAAGAATTTTCATTGTAAATTTTATAACGTGTAATGATAAATTTATAATAGCTAGATAGAGAGATAGTAGATAATAGATAAATTTAGCGTGCGGATTAAAGATCACAGTCAAAATATTTATACCAACCTGTCAATTTAAAAATTCATTTAACTATTCATATTATTTCTGAAATAGTGTCTACAAGCTAATTTTAATGATATTTTAAAATCGTCTGCGCGTTTCTTATTGCAACAACAGTTAGAGAAAACTTGTTTTCACCCAAACCATCATGCATCAATCAGTTAATTGTTAAACCAGAACAATAAAAGAACTTGTAACGTATCGTTTCAGTGCTTTTTTTTCGTCCGGGGGTGTGGCGTTGAGATCTGCCTCCAAATTGTGCCACAGCAGTTCACTTCCTGTTCAGGCCGAGGAGCGTGGCACATTTTCCCCTCCTCCGCTAAGCGCCAGTTTTATCCAATAGAACTTTGGTCCGAGACCTGCTAGCTCCTCTCAAGATTGCTCTCGCTCGCTCGCTGAAAAAAAAAGTTAAATTGGTTTTTGCTCATCGCTATTTTCAAGCCATCGATATTATTTCGAGAAAAGCTTCACGCTGATGATTATCGTCTGCATTTGAGCAAGAATGTGAAAATGAGATAAAAACTTAAGTTGTTCGTTCGAGGTTTGTTTACATCGCTGGATTAGTCAACACGGAAATGAAGAACTTAAGGTGTTTCGTTTTAAAATGCGTTGCGGGGGAAAGGTAGAATTTTTTCTCGTTGTTTGTTGTGATTATCTTTAATAGCAGATGTAGGAATCGAAAAACTTTTTCGAAATAGACTGCAGATGGAAGATAAGCAAATGTTCTTAAAATATTTGTTCTGTGATTGTACTTATCGAATATCTTTTCCGATCGAGAGTTTTTTGGAGTTTGGAGTTTTTCTTGTATTTTGAAAAGATACGCTTTCTTATGTTTCGGGCTGATAATTTCTAGTTTTTAATCTAAAAACGCAAGTTTGTGCAGTGAAGAAAATTTATATAAATTGTGGTCGAAGCTATGACATTTATTTCGCATCTATGGTATTGTTTTATGTCGACTTGCAAACATCGTTGGATTCGAGCACCGCCACCAAGATAGACTAAACTTTTCAAGACAAATTGAGAGATAAATATTCTGAGCTTAACTAAAAATATTTTTCTACAAAATGTTGCCTCTAAGTTACGGTCTGGAAGTGATTCACTTTTTGGAGCATCACAAACAGCAAGGGCATCATCATAGACATTATCACCAACATCATCATCACCATCATCATAACAGGGGTCATGAAAGTATAAGGTAAGTTAGAAATATTTTAGCACATTTTATGTTTGTTACACCTTAATAAAAAAATATGGTGCATTTATATGCATCATAAGAATGCATTATAGTATATATTTTAAACTTATTCCTTCTTATTTCACTAAAAATGTCATTATTCTTTGAATTGATGAAAGTAGTAATTTATATCATGGTGATAAAAAAACAATCTTCTATTGATTTAAAATATTAATTTCCTAGATCATTCAATTTATTAGATAGTTACCATTTAGTAATGATTGAATATAGAAAATGTCGTATGAATGATAATGTATTTTATGTAATTTCTAAAAAAATGCTTGTGTATTATTTAATTTTCATGCAAATTGATCGTTTACCTGTTTTTAAAACAAAGCATGTTCGAAATGTAGAAAAAATGGAATTTTGATGGAATCTAAAAAAACAAAACAATTTTGTTCATTACGCGATACAAATTATTTTTGAGGTGTACAAAATATAAATATTTCTGGCATATGATTTCTATGTAATTAAAAAAAAAATTCTCTCACTTTTTAGAAATATTTAATGTATAAAATCATACCAATTGTAATTTCTTGTCGTTTGAGTGTGAATGTTTCTTGTTCAGATTGAACATATCTTCAGATTTCTTTTTACCTTGAATACTGCAACAACCATGTATATTTCGATACTTATCACACCAACTACGATCAATACTGAATGCTTAACAATAGAATATAGAGTCGATTTCATGTTTTAGCGAAATTCAATAAAATAAATTCTGTGCCGACAAGATCTAACAAAATCAATTCAACGTGTTAACTAATTTAATTCATTCCTAATCCAAATTAAAAACGCATTTTTCTTTGAAAACATTTATTTTTCTGTTGCTGTGTGTATGCCAACATCCTAATTTGTTCACTACACACCAGTTGTTCCGAGATTTTTAATTTTCAATGTCACCCTGTCAAAGTTTTGTCAGTGAGGTCATTGACCCCAAAATGTCAACTCTCTTTTGCGGTGCAATTATTTCAAAGGCTCCTGGTCAAAATATTCTTATTACCATAATTTAACGAGATAGTACATGATAATAGATGATCCTATAAATTAATCAAATTATTTATTTTTTTTCTGCCACTATTTTATTTTACATTTGTCTTTCCTCTATTTAAGCGCTCATGTCGATTCATCATTCTTTTAAAGATAAAATAACGGATTCGAGTTCTTTGAGTAAAACAAAGAACTATCGTATAATCAATTGTTAAATCATTTTATTTTGACTTTTCGTTCATGAAGTACTCGTTATAAAATATTAGTTTAGTTTATTTATTACATCGCAATTCTAAATAGATATAAGCATTTCTTGGGTGTTTCAGATTTTAACCCCAGAGAGTTTATGTTAAAGTATTCACTGGTTAAACGTTTTATGAATATTTTTTTTACTTAACTAATACACTGTTTATTACGGGGGTAACTATAAACGTAGCTACGAAAATGCAAAATTCCGTAGAATGTTTGCTGTTGTGGGTAGAGATTTTTACAAAATGTGTGTTCATATACAGATAACAATGCATGGTAAATGTATTTAGGTAACACAATATTTCATACTCCTTAACAGTAATATGAAATTTAAATCATTGAACTCTATTCTACACATCTTTATACAAACTGAAATAGAATTAGTCGGATTTCCGGACTGTTTGTCCGATATCGTAGCCTGGTCAACACCAACATTTTATCTCAATTCGTTGATTTCCTATTTAAATATAAGACGGAAATTAACAGCTGGGCTTCGAAAGAATAGTCTACCCATTAATCGATCACGGAAGAGACTAGGATGTTCGGTCTGTTTTGACAGAACGTCCCACACTTCCTGTTAAGGACGTTTATATTTCAGGGAAGTTCAGATGTTTAAAAAGGATTAGGTGCTGAATCTTGCTTGAAATGCTTGGAGTATTATTGGCATGCCATAATACACAGTAATGCTATACTTGACGTTCTATTCAGCTTAGTCAAATATGGCTCTCAATATGTAACAGTGGAAAAAAATATCGCACTAATTTTTCAGTAGTTCCATATTTTGCTATCTAGCTGTGTAGAAATTTCGCACAACTGATGATGTTTAATATTGCCAACATAGATAGCTTTTTGGAACAGTGTTTCATTTGTATAAAATAAATGATCAAATTAAATTTAAATAAGTAATACGTCACTTTATCATTGCTAAATTGGATATGCATCAATGAATTATAACTATGCATTAATGCCTATTGCTCCCAAAAATACTGCATCTTTCCCTTAGGGTATTGATCCCGTCCCGTTTTGTTGCTCTAGTACGGCGTTAATTTAAATTACTTTACTAAACAATACTAAGACCCCCCCCCCTCAAAAAAAAACAATTCAAGAGCTTATCATATTCTGAATATATGTATCATTCCTAGATGATGCTACTAAACGTTATTAAGTATTCTTTTTAGAGAAATGGCTTTTTGTCTGTGACTATTAAAAACATTTCAACCTGGCTCAAACCAGAAATTTAAATTTTGTTGAGGTCAGGATTGGTATGAGGCTATGAAAATATGGCGAAGCTAGACGGATAATTTCTTGGATTCAGTCTGGGATAAAACTCTCCATGGATTCGAGGGATTGAAAGAAATCCCTTGTAAACACGCTCCCCTGTTAAGCCGACTCCCTTGCTTTAGTTACCCAATTCGGTCAGACGCAGATCCATTGCTTCATGTTGTATGAGCCATATACCCACTCTCCCATGGAATGGACGAAATGGAGTCGAAACTGTGTCTCCTCTGACCAGACGTCATGCTTTCTGGACTTCCACGGTCCAGTTGCGATGGGCTTTTGCAGCCCGGACCCTGATATTTCGGCGCCTCTCAGACAACATGCAGGCTTCAGATCCTGCTTCTGACCAATTAAGAGCCTTTTTCAAACGCTTATAAGACGAGTCCATCTTGAATTTAATGATTTGTTACAAGTCTTTCGCAGGACTGTCAGTTTGGCAGCTGTTCAGAAGTCTCTGGGCTCTAATACTGGTTTGGGCATGAATGTGTGTAGTAGTTCCAAACCCATTTTAAGCCATTCCAGTTTAATTTGCCAAAACATGATCGTAAAGTTACAAACCAGATCACAGAAGTTAGGTCTTTGGGCGTGGCAGGTAATATCGAAGAGGATCACGTGGGGACTAACTACACACACTCTTAGTGCGCACGCCTTGTGCGTGCATGTTAAATTAAGAGATAGTAATCCTTCTTCCATTAGGAAAGGGAATACGAGTCCGCAACTCTTCCTGTCTTATCCACGATACCCTTCGATCACGATCGAATGGGTATGCATTCCCGTATCCACACGTGAGGATTCTCATTATTATTATTATCCTTATTTCTTTCACTAGATAAAAATTCAAAAATTTTATTTTTTTAATCTGCCAAAGCTTGATGTAAAATATAGCAAAATATGCGGGGCATTCTTTTGCTAGATCTATTTTTCCTTGCACAATGAGTCTTTAATACTTTTCCACTTTCGGTTATTTCTTTGAAAACAGTTGTGCAAAAAGTAAGCCGCCAGCCATTTTGTTTCGTATTTAAGTTTTATCATTTTGAAACTGTAAATATCAACCTTTATGATATAACCTTTATGATTCCGATTTAAATTAAAAGAAAAGCTGGTAATGACGTCGTCATAACTCAAACGCCTGGATATGCAATTTTAAATTCTTCCTCTAAATACAGTTTCTACACTATTAATTTGTGTTGCATGTAATACAAAAAGCACGAGTCCTATTCTATTGCCTAAAAATCCAAAGTAGATAACTAAACTTTCACAAAAGCACCATTTTTCTTCTAGTATCAAATATTTTGAAATGTGTTTCTTAAGTAAAAATTTAAATAGATCCGAGACTTGGAGTGATGCCTGAGATTGTATATTTATATTTTATTATATTTTTTTTAAAGAATGAAGTTTTGCATTTCGAGATATGTGAGCAATGAGTCAATTTAAGTTACGATAAATTGGACCCCCAACTAGCGTTCAATTTAAATAAAAAGAACAAATCTTAGCTTAAAATATATGAATGTCAAAAATTCCTGAAATACAAAACGTGAGAAATTTTGAAAATAAAATAATTAAATTGGATTTAAAAATAATTGTAGAGATACACACTCAATGATACAAAGTACCCCCAAATGAGTCGTCCCAAAAAAATAATTCGCACAAACAATTTGACAAATGGTTTCATTTCCAAGGCTTTTCCCCTTCAAATAAAAACACAATTTTTCCCATGAAATGTTATGAACATTCCAAAGGGAGATTCCCCGAAATCCTCTCACACCAAAACACATCCATCACCCCTCCCCCCATATCAGCAGCTGTTGCGAGGGTGGCCGGAGCGAGGCGAGCGAACCGGGCACGGCGCAAAAAGCGTTAGTGCCCAATGCACATGTTCCGATCCGCAGCGGCAGAGGTCGTTGAACCTCTGACCGAGTAACGGGTGTGGAGAGTCGGAGGTAGGGAGCTCAATAACCGATTTAATTCTTTCGCAGCCGACTGATCTGCCCGTCGGTCGTCGGGGGAAAAAACGACGTGAAATTTGCGTGAAAGAGACAAAAAGAGAAAGATGAATTTTTGTTTTGTCGCCTCCTCTGTCTCGAATCGGGGTCGCGTCGTTTTTTATTCCCCCGACCGACCGTTCGCTTTTTTTGTGTGGAGTCTTTATATGGGAATTTATTTTTTCCGACCTAACGTTTAGTGAAAGCATTCACTCTGCTAGTCAGTTTTTTTCTTGCACAATGCGTACCTATGCTGGAAGAAAAAGCCGTGGTACCGACTCCACCTGTTTGATTTTTGAAGGGTATAAAGAAAGACGGAAGTAAAATATCTCGGAGACAGTGACATTTTTCTTATGATTATTTAGAATTTTTCTCGATTGTTTCTGAGAACATTTTTCGACCTGCTCTGTAAACATACTGACCTCCTATTTAAAAAATTGATGCTTGGTAATTATTTAATATATTAGTAAGAAATGATTAGCCTTACTCAATTCGATTCTATCATGGAATAGCGGCTCAAAAGGGTTAGCAGTAATAAAATTTCCCTCAACGTTCAAATAAACGCAAGGAAATTTTTTTTAATTCAAAGCTCAAACTTCTAGTTTTTGAATGCCCGCGTAGCTGCTGTTCTTAAATCAGTTGCTGTGAGTGTCTTAGAGCCAGCAGGATAAAATTTAAAAATTGTTATTTTTAGGGAAAAATAATTTAGCCTTAAGAAAAATTTTGTTCATACCTGAATTAAACTAGATGACTGAATTTAAACCGGTTGCTTCAGTTTGAAATCACTGGCAGTCACAAATTGCACAATTTTTATAATTTTAGGTTGAAGCGGCACTTACCGCATTTAATATCGAGGAGTTAGTATTCAACTATTAATCCTCCTGGAGTTTGTCTCGTCGAGGTATTTAATCACTGCAAAAATCATTAGAAAACCTAATCAGATCTAGATGGACGATAAATCTCGTCATTAGAAAAACTGACCAGATCTTAACTCGTAATCATAAAAAAAAAATATCTTGCTCACGAGATATCTTGTCATTTGTAGAATTTGTCAGATCTTGATGGACTAGATATCTTGTCAAATCCACTTACAGGGTTAACTATCAGGGAAACTTCTCACTAAGAGAGGCCATGATACCTCCCCTAACTATGTTTGGTTATTAAAACAATCACAAATATGCAGACCAAGAAAATTAACCGGTAGATGTAGAAGTTTTCTTAAGATACATGTGCAAAGATAGTTCTCAAAAGAGCAAAAGAGTCAAATAAATCTACCTAATGCTCTCATACAACATTATTTATTTAGCCTGAATCATCCGAGGACACAGGAAAAAATTGTAGATTATTCGCAACAACTTCATTTCCCAAATTAAATTTTGTTTTTACAGCTATGGCTGCCATGAGGTTTAATTTCATTCAAAGAGTATTGCTCAGTAATGTTGTCTACGGTTGATTCGGTTTCTTTATGACGCATGAGTTTATTCATCATTTTCTCCCTACAGTATTGGTGGAATCTTGTTCTTGCTCTGTTCAAAGGCTGCAATAGAAGATTAAATTTGTTTTACAGTCCAGCCTATGACAAGATATCGGCCAGTATGCCATGCAGCAATTGACTGACTTTACTCGAAAAACCAACTGAGAACTAATACAAAATTACCGAGCAAAGTGAATTAAAAAAATGAGTCAATTAATTTCAAATTTTTACATCAAACGACTCCTGTCCATAACACTTACTGCGCGATTGATGTTGCCGGTCTTGAGTAAGGTCATTTTATCATTGACATTCAGGAGGTTTTAGGTTTGAATTATTATTTAGTACCCTCATCTAGTGTGCACAGAATATATATATTTTATATAACACTTACTGCGCGATTGATGTTGCCGGTCTTGAGTAAGGTCATTTTCTCATTGACATTCAGGAGGTTTTATGTTTGAATTATTATTTAGTACCCTCATCTAGTGTGCACAGAATATATATATATTTTATATAACACTTACTGCACGATTGATGTTGCCGGTCTTGAGTAAGGTCATTTTCTCATTGACATTCAGGAGGTTTTATGTTTGAATTATTATTTAGTACCCTCATCTAGTGTACACAGAATATATATATTTCATATATTTTGTACAGAACATATATATTTTTGTACAAGTACAATTTGTACAAGTGCATTCAATACCCCTATTTCCGGTGCACTGCCCCACGGTTCAATAGGCTTTGGGTTAGATCCCCAGACTAGTCATTGGTGTACATAAGGTCCGGGACCCACTTTTACCCCCAGATGATTCCAGTCTAGTTTGCCCTATTCTAACAAAAAGTGAGCCTCAAATATAATTATGGGAAATACTAACATTGGAAATACAAGATTCGAGATGGCATACTTCGTGTTTCTACTAAGCTGTTTTGGGAAAATATGAGGCGTTGTGGATACGAAAGGCAAACTCAACATTTGGCGAACAATTTTTCTTTTCCATATTTCGGTTTGTTAGATATTAGTGAATAATGGTTTTTACTTTTTTGTTGAGTTCGCCCTTTCTAACCATACAATAGAAGGGCTGACAGTAGCTCTTGTATGTACTAAGAGAGGTAGAGCTCCGCGTTTAAATGCGTTTTTCTGAAAACCAGCATTTGTTGAGTTCGCCCTTCGTATCCGCAACGTTTCATAGAATGTGAAATGATGTATGATGTATGTAAAATGAATTTTTAAACAAGACAAACTTTATTTGCACATTTGAAGACTTCTTTAGTGCTGATCACATCTTTCCTTTAGCGGATTGATCCCGGACCGTCGTCAATAGCCTATTGCATTGCTCTAGTACGACCTTAATTTAAAATTACCATCTATTGTGCGATTCCCGCTAGAAGGCGGTCGACCGTGGGTAAATTGATTTTTCAGTTGGTGAAATCTATTTTTGAATGTGTGTTAAAGGTTTCTGATAAGAGCTGCCATAGGCAGAAACCGAAGACACGTGTGGCGATCGCAATGGATGATTTAACACTCGCCAGCTTGAATTAAATGATAAACTCGTTGCTAGAATAATCAGCGCTAGAGACGTCAATCGAGGAAAGTATTTGTTTACATATCCACCAGTTCTCTAATTCAATACTAGACTCGTTTAAAGCCACGAGACCCAACTACCTTCTAGCGGGAACAGGACTTGAACACATATTGCTCCCATGAAGTTGTGTTGGAAATGTTTGCTTTCCTGCCAAGCGGGTACAGTTCAGGTGAAACAACTTCTACAGCATTTTAAAATCAAACTCCACACTGCACACACACAAATATCACCATCTTTATTCAATTCAAACTTAAATTACTGCTGTTCCACTATGGTGGATACTGCTAATTCCAACGGACGAAAAGGGGATAGGGTGTTGTCTAAAGCGCGTCGCGTAATAGTTTCGTATTTCGCTTTTCTTAAATAACTAGGGGGCTCCGCCGCCTGCTCGCTTACGCTCGACAACCAAATTTCCACGCTTCGTAAACCAAAATTCCTTTTGCAGAGTGAATCTCCTGGACGGCGAAACTATCTTAATAATTCGTATAATCCTGATTTGACTTTCCGGTCCATGACGCCACAGCGAGGGCTACGCATCATGCTCTCTTACGCTCGTCAACCGCGAAAATATAGCGAAGTAGCAAAAATATCCCAATATTCCGAAATTTGTGTGACCAACTTTTGATCGCATCGAATTTATCCATTAACCAATTTAAAAAAATAATGGTACAGTAAAAAAGAGAACATTCTAAGGTATGTTTTGTTTTCAAATTTAAAAACTACTCGTAATAAGATTTAGATACGACAGTTAAAAAAAAAAATAACGAAAATTTTCCGATTTTTCCAGAATTTTAAAAATATATTATCAGAAACCAAATTGAAATTTTTAAAAAACCTCGACGAGCTGGAAAAATTTTACGTTTACAGGTACTCTTATTCTCGGCTGAAGACTGAAAATTTTTATGTGTTTTGCTCACTCACAGTAGCAACACAGTTTTCAATCCTGCGACTGCGGCGGTGGCGGTAACTTTTTTTAATATATAGAGATTTTTTCTTTCAATATTCTTATTCGAGTGAGTAGTCCATGAATTCCCACTTTACCATTCAAAACTTAAAAAAAAAAAAAAAAAATTAAAGTACAGGCTATTTTGATAGTAATCCTATGGAGAAAAAACACGACCGAGGAAAGTTTTAAATCAGTCAACTTTTACTCAAAACATGGCTGTTCTACTGTGTTCACACGGAGAGTGTGCAGTTATCATTTTGGAAATGAATACTGAATGCTCTCCGTGCCAACATAAGAAAGTCAATTTTTAAAATTTGATAGAAAATATTCCAAAGAATGTATTTAGTTGAATGAACACAAGCGTTTTTCTTGTAAAGTAAAAAGTTATTCAATTTGAAAATCAAATCGTTTAATGACTTATGGACCACCTTGTATTATTCATAGTAAATACTTATTGATTTGCTAAATTTTATCTATTACTATGGCATGATGTATATTTTCCCACTCGTTAAGGAGAATTATTTGCTTGGGTTTAGAGCACCGCTGTTATTTTTTGTTGCAAAAGAATTAATTTAATCCGGACCTACTGCTTGAAGTGGATTCCAGACATCTAAAAACATATATTCTCAAACAAGTTGAGAGTCAGTCGGCCCCGATCATCCTACGAACATCTATTACAATACAAGTTTAGAGCCTGTTCAACGGATGTCAGAAAAATTATTAAATTTGAAGCAAGCAAACATTTTTTAATGTTAAACTGATAATACATGTTAATTTCCTTTACCGAACAAAATTTACGTTTATCGATGTATCCATCCCTTTTGTTTTATTACAAAACCAAACCTGACACCACTCTTATTTTGCAGTTTGACTCCTTTAATTATCATATGCGTACTAACGTGGATAGTTTCTTTAAAGTCTATTAAATCTTAACAAAAAATTTGGGTTAAAATGCCATCGTTTGATTTTAGCGTTCTTTTGAGGAAATTTTAATCTGGCAAACTCTGAAATTTTAATGCAATATCAGAAAATGCAGAAATGTATACGAAAGTACGACTCTTCAACAATGTTTCATTTAGGAAAGTTAATAACTAGCTTTCGCTAGCACGTAAAAGTATGAAAATTGATTCACAAATGTTAAGTAGGGATTTAGTCACAAATGTAAAACAAATATTTCACCAAGTTGAAACATTACTAACGTCAACAGATTCAGGATTACATCAGAATTAACTCAATTCAAACATAACTCACTCAAAACCGTACACAGAAAAACGTTCTCCAAAATAGATATGCATTGATGCGAAAAAACCTTTTTCCAAGAACCTTTGCGTTCCCGATCTGTATGCGACACTTATAACCACAGTAAGTGATTACAATAGATAAGAAAGTAGGCAGAATTTCCTTACAAGTTACTGCGGAAAATTATCTCTGCCGATCCCAATAGCTCATAAGTTTCATATCAGTCATATAATTGCCTATCATTTTCATATCCCTGTCACATTGCTGAATAAACAATCCATCAACAACACAAACAAGTGATTAAGTAAACATTCCGCTACCTCATTAATCCAAATCGAAATACAAATCCTCATTAATATAATTTATCATTCACTCAAGCGTTCACTACATGACTTTTTCTTTCTATTTAACTTAGGAGAAAGTTAAGAGGAAATGGCATGTATGAAAGCATTCTCAAATTTCGCGGCTCATGTAATGAATTTTAAATGAATTCTAATTTCTCAGCTATGCGAGGTGTATTGAGGTCGCTTTCTGCGTCTTCAGTGCCGAGAATTTTTTCCTTTCACTTATCATAATTGTTTCTGTGCCTCGGGTCGATCTCTTTGAAGCTAGTTTTGATTGTATAACGCGACCATTATAAGGGGAAACTGTGTAGATGTATAAAAAATACCTCTGAAAATTCATGGATAGGGATATATCCACATATATCGTTAGACTTAAGGGCGACCGGAAGGCTCCATTGAATCCCATGTTAAAAAGAGTCTTCTTTATGCCCAAGTTTCTCAAAATCTACTCAAAGCATTGGTTCAAAAATTGGCACAGTTAATATTCAAATACTTTTACATAGACATACGATTTTGTAAAAAATTGTTAAAAAAATTTATGATGTTATAAAAAAAAATTTTTTGAATTTTTTTACAAAAAGCACGATTAAGAATTTTTTTTTAAATCTAATTTATTATTCTCTAAAAGCATGTGTCTATTTGTGTAAAATTGAAATATGTTTAGGAAAAAAAGTTTCAAAGCAATATGTTCAGTAGATTCTGAGAAAAAGGTATATTTGTATGAAAAAACAGCATTTTAAGAAAACTGCGTTTAAAGTATAAAATTGTATTTATCTTGCCTTCAAGTATAAATTAAAAAAAATCCAGCACAATAAGAGGGTGTTTCAGGCCCTTCAGCATCTAAAAAGTTATGTTCTAACTTTTTTTTATGTTTCTTTCCTGTCGGAATTTTCTCTCAATACCTGTCTGCTTTCTGAGAGCAATAGAAACCAGCAAATCATCCAATGTTCTCATTGAGGTGACACAATTAAGTCCAGGTTCTATTCCTGCTGTTTTCAAAATTAAAAGTCTTGATACATTTCCATCATTGAAGGAAGAAAGGGCTTCATGGACTCCAAGCATGAGGGATTTCAACCTGACGAAAGTGTGTTTCGGCACGCGAGACCAGATAATATTGTTCAACAACTCATTTGGATTCTGAGTCTGTTTTTTCAGTTTACAGTTAACAAAAAATATACTTAACAGTTTGGTAAAATTAGAAAAAAATAAATTGCTTATATATATAACAGTGTAAGAACCGAAAACATCGTCGTCAATCGTTTTGCAGATGATTTTTCAGTAAAGTTCTTTTTTTGAAAAATAATTAGAAATACTTCGAATGGGCGTATTGACAAAAGATGCCCGCCATTCTACGTAAAGGTAACATTTCAAATATTCAGAAACACTTAAAATGTAAAAATGGACTTTGAGGTCATTTTTTGCCTTCCGGTCCCCCTTTAAACATAAACTTATCAACCGACAAAACGATATTTTAACTGTACAACTGCATAAAGACTAATTATTAGGTTTTAGGCCCAAAAGTAAAATTTATCAACATTTTGATAGTAGTATATATTAAAAAATAATAACAGTGTATGATATTGCATCTCCAATTACCATGGAAACGAGCATTTAGTGTGACCCAAAAATGTGAGTTAATGAGTTCCTATCTCTCAGACAACGATATATCACCTTGAGATAATGATGTAATAATAAATAAAAATGTTATTATCTCATCTAATCTAGTGTAAATATTATCAAAGAAATTACTAAATCATGTTTGATCTTAAAAAGCCGATGTCTTCTGGCAGTTGCTGTTAGGAAATTGGTTTACACAAGAAGAATAAAGCATTAAATATAATTACTGAATTCACAATTGGATCTTTATTTCTACATACATATTTCACTGACATGTGGCACGGAAATCGAACTTATTTGGATACTGGTGAATGACGACAAACATAAAAACATAATGAACATTTATAAATCAACTGATAGGCAGTCTTTCCTCAATGTTGACCCTTATTTTAACCATCCGATGAGTTCACACGTATCCTATATAACACATGCTATCTCTTCCCTGCTTAACATTTAATCATTCTAACCATAACTGGTCTTCCAAAACAGCACCTTACATTATCTCACGTATGAAATTTAGTACATTCGATATTTCAAGTAATTGAAGAATGACTTAAGCTATAATCTGAAACTAAACTGCATTATCATTACTGCAATCATTACTGAAATTTATTATGAACTAATATTATCTTGCTAAGGTTTAGTGTAAATACTCATTAAGTCTACTATTAATTAACGCACTAAGTCTTAACCTAAATTTTCTCATTAAATAAGCTTAAATGCAACAACAACTGTCTTACCAATAAAATGTATCGTGAAACTCAATTTCCTCATTAATTAGGTTTTCTTGCTAGCCTCGATCTTCTTATTTAAAATTAATATGAACCTTAATTGTCTCAAGACTTTGAGTTTATCATTAATTAAGTTTGATTGTGAATAGTAATTGTTTCATTTATTAAATGAATTACTTCCCATTTAATTTTTCAAAAATAATTATTTTTTATCAAATCCTAAAATTTGTGTTGTAACATTATTGGCGTTGGGTTGATGAGGAAAATAAGATGAAATAACTCCTCGAAATAATTTGACTATAAAAAGTGATGAAAAGGTTGATGGGTTGATGGCTTATTTAAAAAACTTTATGAATCGAGTCTTTTTAAAAGCGATCTGTCTTCGCTACATTCCTTACAAGAAGAAAAAACTTCTGGTGATAGTGATATCAGAAGCTTTATTGACCACGACATTAATTTTCATTATATATCCCTGAAAGACTTGTTGCTATGCGGAGATTTTTTTTTATGTACATACAGTTATTGTGCAAGTGTCGTTGATCTCTCCTAGAGTTTTTTACCCTGAAGTTAGAGATAAGTGTTTTGCATTCATGGGAATCCCGTGCTCATCGTTCATGTTTATATTCTTTCAAAGTCGAGAATTGCTGTTCTGTTCGCACTAAATCGAAAAGCAAATTCATGATTTTTAATAAATTTTAAAATAACCAGATCTTGCAATTGCAAAATCCTGCATGTTTTACTCTATAAAAAGCTATCGATCTCAAAAATATTAATGTTCTGTACGTGTATCGCTTGGTATTTTTTTTTGCTATGATAAATTGAAATATTGAAGTTATTGTCAATTCTTTTTTTCAAAGAAATTATTAAAATTACTAGGGGGTCTGCCCCTGATCGCTAACGCTCGCCAATTATTAATTTCTTAAATTCTGTAATTAAATTCTTCTCCACTGCTGAGCTATGCTTGCATTCTTAGCTTCCAAATACCTTCCTTCTTGCTGATACGGAAACCTGCTCATCTGAAATTGGATAGTTCCTATTGGATAGTAAATAGTAAAAAATAAGCACACATATTTTAAAGCAGCAACTAAATTTATGTTTTAGAAAAGCGGTTTCCTGAAAAAAGTAGACATAAGCTGATCGCGGAACTACTCTTACTTAGAAAATGGCTCGGTGCATCCTTTTTTGGACTGCGCCAACAAAAGGACTAACTTTAAAAGTACATCAAATTAGCATTAAATTTAAATAAAAATGATGCTGTACGAAACATTTAGATTCTTAATCACATAAATAAGTTATTGAATGATTATCAAAACCTTTTTTTAATTAGTCAGTACAATGGATGATAAAAATCCATCCTTGTAAAACGGTATCGGACATTTTTTTTTCAACATGTCTTTACTCTTTTGCTCTTCTCCGAATTCCAATTGATTTTCTGATATGCACTTCCTGTTTTTCACGTCTCTTTCACGACCGAATGCCCAGTCGTGACAAATCTCAAAGTTCACCAAAACAAAACAGTCTCTATATTTGGAATAACGCCGTTACTCACCCATTTCCCAGTCCAATTTCAAATGTAAACAACTTCGTTGGTAATGAAAAAACTTTCACAGCGCAAAAAGGTGGGTCTTAAATCACTGTTTTATTTGTCCAAGTCACTTTCACCTCAGCTGGCCACACTGAACTCAGTCTTAATTCATGCCCGATTGAAAAGATGATAAACTACTTTGCGTCAATATTTTTGGAATAAACCTATTTCGTCGCTAGACGTATTTTTTGTGACAGGGTGTGCTTCTGTGGATGGAGTGTCTGTTTTCGCAGACACCCTGTGAGGATCCGTTTGAAGAAAATTTCAAAAAGCTTTAGATTGAGAAGAAAGATAGTTCGCTCTGCTCTCTTGTGTTGAGGAATAAACTCACTCATCGATGAAAGATTTGCTGTATGGGTTAGTAAAACATATTGTAATATGAAAGTTAAATATATGAGATACATTTCTCTGTCATTTTATTTGCATCGATTCTTAAAACTTGCTTTGCATGTGCTTACATGTTATTACGAGTAAGAAAATTGGAATTCTTTGTCATTTAAAAGCTTTTGTAAGCATTTGAAGTATTTTTTTATATAAATGGCTCCCACTGCAATATTAATATAAAAATACTTCATAAATATTGAATTAATTCAACTTTTATAATTTTATTTTACTTTATTCACAATTTTGATGGAAGAATTTAGACGTTATTGAATATTCGCTTACATTTTGTGTAATAACAGATTTTATAATTATTAAACTAAATTGTAAATACTTTAGTCTTTACCAGCGAACATTTAAGTTTTTTTAAACTATACTAAGTAATCAATAGCTTTTTTTTTTATGAGAGATGTAATATTAATTTGGTTCCCCGTTCTACATAATTGTTTGTTGTACAAGGTTTAGTTAGACCCTTGAATAATGTTCAAACAGTATTTAAGTAATTCAAATAGATACGAAAACTAAAATAATGTAACTATCAAATAGATAAACTATATAAAAGCAGAGCTTTTAAAATTCAGTTTTAACTTTTGGTACTTAGATGTAATTACTTAGATAGTTTTCTGGTTTATATAATGATAGTTTTTGGAGTACTCTGAATTATGTAATATTCATAGATGTTCTCTTTTCTGGAACTGCATATTTAACAGGCTAGTTACATCGGCATATTCATCGATACATTTAGATTTGAAAACTACAGCAATTTAGTAACTTTGGGTTACTTATAAGTAGTGGCCTAAAAGTATTAGTATCACATTTGAGTTTGCTATTTTTCCTTTTGCTAAACATGTCTTTAATTTAATATCCAAAACTGGAAATATCAAATACTTTTTTAAATATCTAACAGTTAAAAAAAAAACCTGATCATATGTAACCAAATGTTATCACAATTTAATGCTAGATTTAATGCTAGTCAAAATTACAATTATCTAGTGGGTTCACTTGTAAATAGAACTGAGAGTAATGTTAAGTTGTACTTGATTGTAAAAACTTACTTTGTACCGTACGGTAATTTTTGTTTTCCTGAATTAGTAGCGGATTTAAGAATATGAATTTTACACGCTCTAAAAATAGTGCACAAGATGACAAATCATTAAAATACATTCGATATGAACAAAATGCAATCCTATCTTGTAACAAATAATACGGAAGTAAACGCATCAGTGATGGAGCTCATTTTAACTGATAAATGACCCGTAAAATCGAATATAAAAAAAACCGATAACTGATCTTTCTAATTGTGATGAAGAATGGCGCTTGAAAAGTTACAAGCAGCAATATTTAAACACAAACATCTTAACGGGTATAAGCTGTTACATCTAATGACGGATACCTGTTGCGTATTCAATACGTCATGGATGAGCGCGCTAACTAACAAAAGCTACACCACCTTTTCGGTTCTCTGGTTATCTCGTTCAAGTTCTCGAGGGCAAAAGGTAAGAATCGCAGTTAAGGAGCGAGGAAGTGCCCCAGTAACCGCCAGAAACCGCTCTACTGGTTTCCTGAGGCCGACCCGGACTTAACTATTAACCGAGATCCCGAGGATTAGGTTTGGAGTTTCTGTTGTTATTGTTGCAGTCAGGCACCTGTTCCGCCGGTTTTCTTTGTGAGTATGCTAGCTTCTGAGAACGAGTTATTTAACTATTATCGCTTCGGGAAACGGGTGTTGCGTAATCTAACAGGTGGTCGTGCGTCAGTTAGAAATGCATGGAAACGACGGAGTGTTTCAGAATTGGGATTGTTTGAGATAAAAAAAAAATCGGTGACTTGGTAATGGGTATTTCTTCAATTGGTGTAAGCGTTGTTTAAATCGTTAAGAATTTTTTTAGTTATCTTTTGAGAATGTAAATTGATCTCGAGAAAATACCTGTGCGCTTTATATTTGTAGGCCCTTCAAGTCATTTTAAAAAGCGGTTGCAAGAAGATCAAGACTTTGTATGCCTATTACCATTCAAAGTCTTCATAAAGGTTCTTCCCATTCCTTGGGCCAATGATCAGACTTTACACTAAAGCCGTAAATGTGGTTTTCTGTATGAGATGAAATAATAACACGTAATAGGGGGCCCGCCCCCTGCTCGCTAACGCTTGCCAACCCCCGGAGGATTGCTTTGAAATCCTCATCGGTTAGCTCCGCGAACCTAAGCTCGCTTCGCTCGCATCAATGAAGACATGTGTCCTAGCAGAAGAGATTGTTTACAAAATATGATATTCCAACATATTTTTTAAATCTAAATTTTCTGTATTACAGAAAAGATATATACAGTACCTCTGGAATCAGAATTCAAATGAAAACTTTGAGCCAATTTTGACTCGAAATGTGAGCGCTGCTTTGGTAATTGAATACCCAGCATGTTGTTTGTGTGTACATCTCCCCAGTATTCGAGCCACTCATGCACTCTTTCATTGAGTTTGTTGTCAAAAGTTCTAGTGCAAGCGTCTTGTCTATAATTGTTGGCCCTGAAAAGGACCTTTTTTTAAATGGCCCTGAAATGATCCTTCGCTTTCTTTGATTTTTGTGATAAACTGCAACAGCTCGACTACAATTCGTTTTCTTTTCAATAAAATTTCATCCGATAACGCTATAAATTCAATTGAAGCGCGAGGCCTCGTGGTAAACAAACAATCGTACAATGTTGCCAAAACGCGATAACAAATAACGTCTTTTTTGCGTGCCACGTAAGAGAATTATATATATAGATTCATCCATGAGCATGTACGAACAAAATAGAAAATATTAATTTGCGTTGCATAGAATCTTTATGCCGCATTGAATTTTTGACATTTGAAAATTTCGTGGCTTTTTTGAGTTGCATTCGATAGAAATTTGGTTGTTTCATTGTAAAATCTGCCATTGAATGCAGGTTATAGACATTTCACGGTGTATTTCACAAGTAAAACTGCTTGTTACTTGGTTTGTGGATGCAATGTTACCGAATGCTTTAGGATAATAGAACTTTCCAGCTACAAATCTTATTGTATGAAATTCTAGATTCTCCTGTGTTTTTCATGACTATTAAAGTTTTGATTGGTTGTGTGTTGTCACAAGTAGAGGGAGTTTCTAATTGTTTTGATTGGTTGTGGAACGATATACGAAATATCTATATATATAATACTCTTACGTGGCACGCAAAAAAGACGTTTATTTGTTATCACGTTTTGGCAACATTGTACGATTGTTGTTTACCACAAAGCCTCGCGCCTCGATTGAATTTATAGCGTTATCGGATGAAATTTTATTGAAAAAAAAATGAATTTTCGTCGAGTTGCTGTTGCAGTTTATAATAAGAAATCGAAGAAAGCGGTGGATCATTTCAGGGCCATTTAAAAACAGTCCTTTTCAGGGGTAACAATTATATTTCAACAAAACGCTTGCACTATAACTTTCGACAACAAACTCAATGAAAAAGTGTGGGTGAGTCGAGAGTGCTGGAAATGTACACACAAACAACATGCTGGGTATTCAATTTCCAAAGCAGCACTCACATTTCAACTCAAAATTTTCATTTGAATTCTGATTCCAGGGTACTGTATATTTACTTTCTGTAATACAGCAAAATTAGATTTGAAAAAGATTTTTTGGAACATCATATTTGGTAAACAATTCTTTCTGCTAGGACACATGTCTTCATTAATGCGAGCGAAGCGAGTATAGGTTCGCGCAGCGAACCTATGAGGATTGCGAAGCAATCCTCCGGGGGTTGGCGAGCTTTAGCGAGCAGGGGGCGGGCCCCCTAGTAAAAAATTATTACATTCGATATCGCCATGGAAATAACATTAGTATAAACGATTGCCGCACGCAGCTCACTGTTTTACCAGTGTTGAAATTAAATTAAATATCTCAATAATATTGTTTCACCAGTATTGCTCAAAAAACAACACTATGCGAAGGCAAGTTGACAGATAGTGGCGGGAAAAGGTTTATAGATAGCCAGTGATCAACAAAAGTTGACAAATAGTAGTAAAAAAAAAAAGGTTTATACATAGCCGGTGATCACACACCGTCAGTTTTAAAAAATATATAAATGAAGTTTGAGCAAAATATAAATAAATTTTGTTATGCACCTGTCGTATGACGGACCATATATCCTAGTTGAGTAAATAAACTTGCTTCGATTAGATTTGAAACATAATCTACAATACATAACCTGGACTTTTAATTATATCTCTCACAACTGAGTGGCGATGCTTGGTAAAATTGAGCAATAAAACCTAAACAACCAACCTCGTAACTTAGCGTCAATGACGAGAAACGTTAATTAAATAATAGTTTTAAAATATTGCGAATTTTACATTACGTTAAATGATTTTTTAGCTAAAGAAAGTAGATATTTTAACTATGATGGAGGATATAGTACTATAATAATTGTTTTAAATTTTATAATTTAAAAATAAGTATAAAATCTACAAGCACATGTGACGTAAGACATAAGTCAATCTAAAAATGTGTCATGCTTAACCTAAATAAATTAAATAAAAATTATATACAAATTTTATGTTTAAAGCACGTTTTCTTCGGAAGTTCCGAAACCGCGTGTTTGGGAGAGAGAGAGAGAATCCCTCTTTTATCTCCGTAAAAATTAAAACCTCCTCCAAAAGCCAACGAAACAGCACAGTGGCAAATCCATCACTCAAAACCCGAAAGAGAGAAAATGACGATAAATCCCCACGGATTATATAAATACGTCATTACAACTCTCGAAAATACCTTTCTCGGAATCATATCCTTACTTAGTAATGCCAAATCGGCTATAAAAGTGTCTCCCATGCGATGTATGTCGATTTGTTCGAGAAAAAAGACTGGACAGAGGTCAGTTACCCGACCCAGTTCTACGCTCTGTCACCTATTCACTCCCTTCAGTCGTAGAGAACTCCCTTCTACTTTCTCTGTTTTCCTTCTAAAGAATACGTTAGGTGAATTGTCCTGAGAAATAGAACAAAACCGTTCCTATGATTGTCTCTTCCACTGTGGTCTCTAGAGTTTCATTCGTTTTCGGTATTCGTGCGCGCGCATCTTGAATTTGGATTGCGGCTTTGTTTTACTTCCGTTTGTGGCAACAGCGTCGAAATGAAATGACGAGCTAAAAAAAATTGATAAAATGGGGTAACTGCATGGGAAATGGAAGATTGAACTGCATAAATCGTGCTTGTCAGCAGCAAATGATTCAAAATTTTAGGTTTTGATTTCCCTTCATGAACTAGCTGCGTTGCCTTTTATTAATGATTAAAACGTGATAGTTTTGTGAACTTGGAGCCGTGGAAGATTAAATATTGTCAATATTAATTTATGTGTACCTTTTCTAAGAATGCACCGTTTTAAAAACTTTTTTATGTATTCAATGGATATTTACTTATATTATGATGTGAGGATTTATTATTACCAGCAGAACACATTTAAAAATACGCTTGTTCACATCTTTCATTTTTCAAAATTCTACATTTTTCAATGATCATAATTTCATTTCTGTTGTTTTAGCTATTTAAATATATTTTTTAAGAGTTGGATTTTAACGAATCGTCCATTTGTGGCAGATATCTCTTAAGACGGGTTCGTTTCTTGATGGTATGCTTATGTTTCGACCAACTTTCCATAAAAGCCACAGGTTTAATACATAATGATTTGAATGTAGGTAAGTAGTTAAATTAACATCGCACTGGAGCAACACATCATGCTATTGGCAATGGTCCGGTATCAATCCCGAAGTGAAAGATTTAACGACAACACCTTGTAATTTTGAACCACGATCAGATGAAGAGATCACCACATGACCTGGCAACCCACTCACCGAATTGTCACACCAGCCAACGTAAGGACATTTGATGCTACTTCAGATTGAACGTGCATCAGCCCCAACGTACACGAAGGTCTTTGTTTGGATCGAGCTTTGAACTCGTAACCCTTCGGTTGCTAATCTGTTAATCTTCCAACCTGGTTACTTTTACCCTCATAAAGATTTGAAGAATTATGTTTCATAAAAATAAATCAAGTGTATAAAATAAACCTAACAAAATAAGGTGGTAATGTCTTATTTTAAAAGGATGGTATATATGAGGCTATCACAGCAATAATGACCTAATTCACAACATATCCAATGAATTTAAATGTGATTTTCTTGGCACCATTTAAAAAATATTTTTATTTATCACAATATGATTTAAGATTCTAAAAATTTGTTTTTTCAAGATCAACAATAAGTTGTTTCGTAATTTTAGAAGACTTGAAACTGCACATTGAAAAAAAAAAAGTTTTTAATAAAAGGTAATAAAATATTCGGGGTTTTGTGGATTAGGCCACTCTTTCTCTGATAGCTTCATATAATGTTAAAATAAAGTAATTTTTAAAAAAGTAGCTCATTCTTGCAAATAACCCTAATTAATAGCGTCGTTCTAGAGCGAAATTAATGAATTACCATTAGCGTTTCCAATACCATTTTAAAATAAGACCAGTTAACTTTAAATCAAAGTAATATTTTAAAATAAGACTGATTAATCTAAAATAAGACAAATTTGCTGATAAGATACGTTGTTCTAGGACGGATAGGTTATAATTCAAAGATTTTTTTGTAAAATCCTCATGTAGATTTCCATTTTAAGGCCATTAAAATCAGTAAAAGTACATTTGGTTTTTAAGTTTCAAATTACATTAATAAATTCCTTGAAACCGGCACTCAATAGTCAACATAAAAACATCTAGCATTCTAAATAGGTACGGTGGTTTCCATTCAGAAACCGGATATTTGAACTAACAAAAAAAAGTACAATAAAAAAATCTATTTAAAACTGCTATGTGTCAGTTAGAATAAAATTATTTTTAGATAAAACTTTGCTGACCTTGGAATAATATCACGGTTAGAAAATATTTTAATTAGAACTTCTGAAAGATTGAGAGCTGTTGTCTTAAGTAGCAGAAGGTTGAAGTTGTTTACTTTACTAGTTGAAACTTTAAGTACGCACTTCATTATCAAAAATATTTATTTATTATAAGGATTTTTTTGATAAGAATTCTATAAAATTGACCTTCTGATATTTTGTTGAAAAACTGTTGTAGATTAATAAAGGATAAAGCTCAATTTTATGACTCGTGTAATATAGGTACTAGATTATCTCTAGTTATTTATTTGGTATGTTTCCTTGATAACCCCTAAAATATTTAATTTAATCTCCCATCGTATGTATGTATGTATGTTTCCATCTACATTCTTACAAAATATTTATTTCAAACTCATCAAATGACATAATGTGTTGTTTCTTACCTCACCATGGCACTGAATAAAATTACACCAACTTGAGGTCTCGTGAGCTCTGAGGATCTAAAGAACCAGCCTAGGATGATGAATAAGCTGTCCTGAGAGAGAGTTGAGGAAGAAGAATGACTTACGTTATCTAAAATGTGCGCTAAGATTTAGGAAGAAAAGTATATTCTATAGATAGTCTTGCATATAAAGCAGAAAATCCGTTTGCTGAAGCAGCGAAAGTTGTAACGAACGCTGTGCTCTGGCGTCATGATTTTTGCACATATTTTGTCTGGAATTTCTTGGACAATGCAACTATTTTCATCTCGCCACGTCTCTTGTTTCGAATCACGGGAGTAAAATTTAAAGTAGAACCTTTCGCACAGTAGGATAAATTTTTAGTCAAACTCTATTCAGCATAAAATATTGAAAGCTGTCACAAACCAGGAAGAGTGATACCCAAGCACTTGAAGTGGACAAAATTAAAAGAAGCTTTCTTATTACGAAACTACTGAAACACTACTGAAGATACAGAGGCGAAAATTTGGTTTGTCTTAAGCAGCAAACACTCTCTGGTGAAGCTCTCAAAACCTGAACATTATAAGTTATTTTATAATAGTAGAGAAGCCTTTAGAAGTCACGCCTGAAACGATATTTACGTAAATAAATAGCGTCACAAATCTGTCTCTTATCCAAATACTATAATTCTAAACTCTAGCTACTTCGAAACTGGACGAGATATAATTTAGATTTTCTCTTTTCTGCAAGTATTTATTTTTGTATTATGACAGTACTCTTCTGAGGGCCTACATGTACGTTATATTCTTCTATTAAGAATAACATATGATACTTGATAACCCACAGGGCATCTCTCAAGTGTGGTCCTATTGTATTCCCCACACACAATCGACACCGTCCCAATACTCCATGACTACTATAGTCCGTTCTCAAATGCGCTGGAGTTCTTGAAAACTTAAATATGGAAATTTCCCCTGACCCAGTTTACGATGTGTGGATGCTGCTATTCTCTGAATTCATCCTACAGTACGAAGCAACGGTCAATCTGCGTGAATCACGTCATCTCACCCTCTTCCCGTACCCGGGGGGGATCTTTTTTCAGCCCCCTCACTCCACGTTCCGTCGTTTTGCTTTAGAACTTGATGTCAACCCCCAACCAAGCAGACGAAGTGAACTCTTCGTTTTGCTTCCGGTTTGGGATGAAAAATTCTCCAAGTCGCATCCTTAAAGATAAACCCTTTTTTTACATTTTCGTATCCGGGGCTAATTTTTTTTAACGAAAATAATGGGTTAGTATGTTAGAGAAATATATGATTTTGGTGCAGTGGGGGGAAGCTAAATTTTCAGTGGATCTCTGATGCTAATGTCAGCTGAGAGATCAACTTAGAAATGACTGGCATTGTACAATATGGTGGTGTATGACTGGCATTGTACAATACAAGGTTAGAATTTTATCCACCGCAGTACCTGATGATTTGTAAAATGAAATCATGAATACTAAATACGGAAAAATTAGAAAACAAAATCCTTTCTTATTACAGCTAAAATAATTGTCTTAGAGCAGAAGCGAGTTAACTACTGACATATTTTGGGTACAGCTTATTTCCATGATAGTAAAAAAATACATGATCACATTTTGATTTGTTTAAAACTGCATAAACACTATCAAAATATGTGCTAACGATTTTTTAAAACTTAAAACCAAAAAGTTAAGTCTTTAAACGGCTGTACAGTGAAAGACTCGTTTCATCAGAAAAGGAATTTCTGCTCTGTCAGTGATATTAGAATAATTAAGAATCAAACAATAGGCTTATGATTCCTATCGAACGAAAATATAGACGTTCAAGAATTATTCAAATTGCAAAAGTAAATTGTTCCTTAAAATATTTTTCAAATGAATGGCAGGCAAGTGCAAAAAAAAAACATGTCGGCTTAGAGCAGAAACACTATAAATTGCAAAGACATTGTTTTCTTCAGAGCTGTTTAGAGACTCAATCTTAGCTTTTAGGTACACAAAAATGAAAATTATAAGCATTTTGATAAAGTTACACGTTTAAATATTTTCCCCAACTGCCAATACAAGCAAAATCGTAACCAATTTTCTTATTAACACAAAGCGAAGTCAAATCAATAAATCAATAACGAAAGAGCAGTATATCTCTGTCAGTGTGGAAAAAGCCAAAGGTAAATCTTCCATCGCAGACCTTAGACAGAATAAAACCCTCCCCAAACGAGGGATATACTGATGATTAACTCGTACGCTAAAAAGAAACCGTATCAGTTATGAAGAGCATAAATAATCAGCCCTATAAGGATGTAATTATACTGCTCCAGCATCTCCAACGGTATGGGAATTCTACCTCCGTTACTGATACAGTTTTCTAAGATGAAACAAAAATCACACCACCAGAAGCGATTCCATAATGTCGATGTAATAATTGGTACGAGCCTACTAGGCACAAAACTATCTTTCTCAGAAACTCCTCTGGCTACATAAAATGAGATGAATTGAACATGTGATGATCCAAATGCGATATTGTAATTAAGGGGCAGTTTGAATCTCTGTGCGCCAAGAGCGGTATTGGCGGGGTGATCAAGTGTAGTAAAGTAAACCAATACAATCACTCAAAAGGATTCGGTGAATCATTGGAATAAGAGGTACTATTATAATTGGAGAGTATGAATGATATTCGATTCTTAATGGACCTGTAAATATAATTTGATAATTACATTAGAGTTTGATCCTATGCCGTCAGAATCCCGACAGTGATCAGAGCTGGGAATATAATTCCGTTATCCCAGTAATAATATTTTTCGCACTTAATAAATTACTTGGTTCGATATGATACTGTGAGACTATTTATTTTATTAATAATTGGTCATACGATGTAGTTCCATTCTAAAATGAAACAAGGAAAGGTTTATAGTCATTGAAAGGTGAAAATTCAGTAAATAAACGCTATAAAGTATTAAAAAATAAAATTAAATTAAATTTGACAGTTATCATTAGTTTTATAATTTGAGAGCAAATATGATACTCGTTTTCAAAGATAATTCACAAAAATCTGCAAATATGAATTTATAATTAGATTTGAGTTTGACCCAAAGCTGCAAGTAAAAAGGGAAAATTCATTAAGTCCATGACAATGACTCGAAGATATATAGATATTATTGTTAATATGAAACGTCTAATGCCACTAATATCTACTGCGGCAGTATTTTCTATGTTTATTTATTCATACTGCAGATAACTACATTTACATAACAGTGTACACACAAAAAAAAATTACTATTAATATAAAATTCAAGAAACAAAATATAATAATTAAAATTTAAGGAGAGAAGTTTTAATAACTCCGAACTATCATAGATGATATCCAAGATTGGTGGTAAGCCGTTCACGATCTTCATAAATTAGGAAGCCGATTTTTCAACTATCTCTTGGTGTAAAAAGTTTCTTTAAAAATAATTTTATTACATATGCTATGATGATACATAAAATTTCGTCTAACTGAGGGATTAGAAAGAGTATATTAAAAAAATTATTTTTAAGGTTATAATTAATACTTATAATTAGACTCCAGGATAGGCAACCATATTCCAAAATAGGTCTCACCAACTTTGGTTTCTTTTTTTACGGCGCAACCCATACTTAGTTAGTCTGTGCCAAATACAAGACAAAGTCAAGAAAGGGACACATACACTAGAAATGCTTTACTGACATTGTAGAGAGAAATACACAGAGGGAAGTTACAGGAATCGAATCTGCGCACCTACAACTTTCAGACTATCAGAGCACCCTCTGAGGTACAGAGGCCAGAGTCACACCAAGGAATTAAAAAGGCAACTATGTACATTTGAACCATTGCAATCCTTTAACTTTCTTTTCAACACACCTCTTTATTTTTATTATTAATATAATGTGGAATATAATGCCATCCGTAAATACAGATAAGTTTTTTAAAGATCTAAAAACTTCAGATGATTTCATTACTTGTCTTCTCTACAATAAAGTTGAGTGACCTCGTCTGATAAATATTGATCCATTTCAACAGACCTGCCACTGCAGACAGTTGATAGTGTCATCAGTCCGTGTCAGTGATGCAAGGTTATTTTTTTTACTTTTGTAGAGCAAACAATTCTCTTCTCTATCGTCCGCGATTTTATCTTCGTTGCTTTCAAAAGAGCGCAAATATTTGGTGACCGATCTCTCGTTTTTGCGAAATCGTCAACCTCAGATTCACGTGCATGTACATCGCTAAGGAAAAGAAGCAAGTAAAAAAGCGGCTATGCAAGTGATGGATTATGTCTACCAATAAACACTCACATAATTGTATTAAATGAAATGCAATGCTTGAATAATTTAGGTTTTCTTTCACTTTGAGTGAGCTACTTTGAGGAGTGGATAGTTTTATGTTGCACTTGAGCAGCACAGTGGGTAATAGTTGACGATCCGTGGTCAATACTGGAGGAAAAGATCCGAGGAGAACATCTCGTAATTTTCAACCATGGCGAGAAGACAAAGCGCCCCAATCTCCAATCTTCCTAACTATATACAACGGTGAAGATTTAAGGTCACGACAGATATAACATGCACCAGACCCACGTACACGAGGGTCTTTGGTTAGATCGAGTTTAGAAATCGCGCAACACTCCAGCTGCCAATCCGAGACTCTACCAACTGGGCTGCCGATGCATTGTGAAAGATTTAGCAAGATATCGCTTAAAACTAATTTTAATTATTTATTACGAAACGAGTGAATGCATAAATGGTTAAAGTTCATATTCTAGTTAAGATCAAAAGAATACATTGGAGATAATCAAAAAATCTTTCTCCAATACTTAGAACAGTCCAGTCAGGAAACACAGCTGCGTTAAAATATAAACAGCCTTGACGTATTCAAACTGATTTGTTAACTATTATAAATGGTTTACAATTTGAATGCCGTTTATATTATTTTTGATTTGGTAAAACACAAAACTCTTCAGGTTGAGTCCTAACATTTGCTTACTCGAGTACATTTAGAACCCTATATACTATATAGATTCGAGACAAAAGCCAACATATTTGACTATTATTTAGAAGATGTATTTGGACTATTATTTAGCAAACAATCCATTCCATTTTAATACAAATATTTAGATAAATACATAATACGTAAAACAAGAAAAACACATCGTCGGCTCATTAACTGACTCATTAAACTCGTTAACTGTGTAACAAATTTACGGTAGGTGTGTATTTAATTAACGTCACACTAGAACAACAAAACAGGCTATGGGCGAAGGTTCGGGATCAAACCCGAAGAGAAATATCCGAGGACAACAACACGTAATTTTGAACCACGGTCAAATGACGAGGTAACACCTGAGCTGGCACTCCCCTCTTCAAAACAAATTTTACGGAACTGCCTATTAAAGACTAAATATTAATTTTTAGGTCAAAAATAAAAATTGTAAACTTTCTGATAGTGTTATATTTGCCTTCAAACCAAATACGACAGTTTATTTCTTATCATCAACGAAATAATAATTTAATTAAAAAAATTCCTTTCCTAAAAATGTCAGTTAATGCGTTTCTGGTCTAAGTCGATAATATTCTACTTCTGTCCTAAAATAAATGTTATATTTATCACTTAAATTTTGTTTCGATACAGTTGTCCATATGTGTTAAAAATTTTTATTTTATTTAATGTTCTAACATGGTTAAACATTGCATTTAAAGACAGTATTTTACTGTTAGTATAGAGGGGGGGGGGTATTGTATTCCCTTAATTATTAATACTACTTGAAATGCGATATTGAAGCTTCCATTTGTTTCTTAATGAGCACAGTTTTGTAAAATTTTTTTCCTGATTAGATCTTAAAACTTTTGATACACGTTAGCAATGTTGAAATATATATTTTCTAACAAAATATTTTCCACTGAGTGCGCTTTTAAGAAGTTTTTATTTCGATCTTAAACGGCCTTAGTTTACTTCAAACAAAACGATCGAGAGGCGTTCTTAGGTTGCCTTATAGCGTTAACAAATGTTGTCCTCGCTGGAAAAGTACACTTCAAACACTGAAGAAAAACTATAAACATTCAAAACAAAAATTTACAAATGTGACAGTCATTTTTGAACAGAGGTAGTATTTTGTTAAGTTGAGATTTTTTCATTGGCAGTATTTGGAACGGAAACAAAATGTTATGTTATTACGTATACATAATATATAATATTTATATTAGTATAAACACGTATATACACTACATGGACAAAAGTATTTGGACACTGCAGAAATTCGGTGGATGGATGCCTCGGCGTTTTGCAGCTTTAATACAAGCAAAAGGCGGGACTACCCATTACTAAAGAGAATAACAAAGTACTTTTTTCTGAAAAACTTGCAGTATCCAAATACTTTTCTCCATATAGTATATTACAAACAGGAATTTAGAAGGTAGTCGATCGTTCAGGGATACAAATTAAATAATCATACTACGAGAAAAATGTGATATTCGGTTAACATAACCATGGATACGACATTCGACAGCTACTGCAATTAAATAATAAGTAGAAAACACTTATTTTCATCACAGCTACATTGAAGGAAGCCATTTCAACACTCTCTTCAAACAGCTAATAATATTTTAAGGAAAATGTTTTATTTTTAACACATCTCCGAAAAGGGTGTAGCTTTCATCATTCTTCCTGTACTAATAAAACTAAATTGCGTTGTCTGTGACCTGAATTTAATGTACACATCCACGTGGGGAAGGATTTTGAAGTTTTCCAAGATTTGCGCAATCAGTGCTTCGCTAGACCTAGATTTATTATTTTTGTGTCATGGTCATTGCTGTGAAAATATGGTTCCGCCTTTCATAAGTACCTCTTAAACACCTCTTATCCTATCTTTCCTCGTAATTTCTAAACATTTAGTGGCTAATACACAGTGCGCTGTCTGACAAGTTGTAGATAGTAGGGAAAATAACGTGCGTAGCTCTTTGAATTTCACACAAATTGTGACGAAATATATATGCGTCAGATCTCACAATACTTTACTGCTGTGAGTTTGAATGGAGCATCTGCAGTGAACTTTTTTATTTCATTGTTTTTGGCAGGTAGGTAGGTATTTAACTAGAGCAACACAACGTGCTATTGTCGATGGTCCATGATCAATCCCAAAGGGAAAGAGTCAAGGAACACAAGGCTGACTCACGTAATTTTGAACCACGATCAGATGACGAGGACAACACACGATCTGGCACCCCACTCTCCCTCTCCAAACTTCCACACCACGCTAACGCTAGGACATTTGAGGCCACTGCAGATTTACTGTGCAACAGCCTTCGTGTATATGACGGTATTTGACTAGACCTAGTCTTAAACTAGCAAACCTCCGGTTGCTAAACCGCCGCTCATCCAACAGGATTAGCACGGCTTCATTGGTTTCGATATAAGTATTTTCTTTCATATCTCTGTTGTAGTTTCTAATTTCCTTGGTATAGCAAATGCTACAGTAAGCCTTATAGAACTTGTCGTTCAAGTAAACTATACCTTGTTTTGTCTTGATTCCAAATTAATGATTCATCAAAGTCTTATTTGCACATGTACGAAAAGGTGGTGTAACGTCGTGAAAAATTTTTGATTGTTGCTGTTGGATGTAGCAGAGATACCGATTTTACAAATAAGCACAAGAGGACAAGGTAGTTCGCCATTAGTAAAACTGACCAGATTTTTTGCACGATATATCTCGTCATCTTGAAAAAATCGTCAATACCTTGATGACGAGTTACCTCGTTATTAGCAAAATTGGTCAGATCTTAATGGAGAGTGAGTAATTAAATATTATGATATTCACATAATTTTAAAATATCAGGTTTCTGTTCCATTGGAGGAGAAAAGCACTGGGTTCGTTCTCTACCAAAACCTCAGTGTGTCTCTGTAAAGAGAGGGACAAAATTCCAGTTACCCATAAATAAAAAGGGTCGATACCTCTGAAGAAACGGCTGGACACCCCTTAATGCTCCTTAATCCCATCTGGTTTGAAACTCCCCAGACACATCCGCTCGGCAAGATTTAAATACCGACGGTCAGTTCATGCTCCCTGAAGAATTTCGGGCCTGAAGTCGGAAACCATGAAAAGCCACAGTAGTGAGGCTAACAACTTCTTAAGCCCGGTGCACACATCCGGTTTTTCAATGTGCGATTTTTCAATTAGATCCAATGGAGTGGTGCACACATGCTGCCGCTGCCGCAACGCACATCCAACTTGCGTGCAATTTGTACCTCAATTCCCCAAGGCGCCGCACCTAGCCTTAAATGCTTTTCCGTTTTGAAGTACCTTGTTTTCATATATAAATGGAACATAAATAATAATTTATAAATGTTTGTATCCAGTACCGTCTCTTTTGTTACAAAATATACTTTTGTTACACCAAGTAAGCGAAATAAACACGTTTTCTTCGATAGAATATTTATCGCAAATGGCGCGAAATGAGAATTTGCATCATTTCACGGTTATGTGTGCATAGTTGGGCTTCGATGCCGCAACGGCGCCGCATGTTAAAAAACCGGATGTGTGCACCGGGCCTTATGTCAATTTTATGTTTTAGATTAAATTCTACATTTAAAGTGATCTGGTTATCCACACATCATGTTATTAAAATATTATGGGAAATGGGAAACACACAAGTGTAAAAACTTGGGGTACACTTTTTTAAATAAAAACAATACTACTAGTTTTTGTGAAATCTAAGAAAGATTCGCGAAGCATAGACTTAATTAAGACAACTAAATAATATTGGGATTCGGTCTCACAAAAGAGAGCATTGACTTATCATCGGCTTAGACCAGAAACTCATGAACTGGCGTTTTAGGGGACATTAAATGCTTATTTTTATGATGATAAGTAATTGTCAGTTATTAAGTTTCGGCTTTAAGCCGATGATGAATGTTATACTTGATTGATACAGCAATTAATATCCACTTTGTGGTTTTTGGCACAGATAAAAGCACTATGATACGAATCGCTTCCTCCTGAAACGTCAAAAAAATATACTACGTCTACCTCTTATTTTAGAAAAAGCGTCCAAAGAACTTTGAAAATGACTCTGATTCTGTAGATGTTATAGATTTTAAGCTGTTTTGAAACATCAGAGTAAAACAGTTTTCCCTCAATAAACTTTAATGAGCATGTGTATTTTATTCAGAAGATTTAACGTTTATGAAATCAATAGCACTCTCAGTAGGGGCAAGGCACTAAAACACGAATTCGTATTTTTCTGTGTCTGCGAATATGACTTTTCTGCTCTGTTATGACATGTTTTCCAGAAAAATCACAATATTTTATAATTTGTCTGAATTGGTATCTACACTTTTAATGTATCTTTTCAAGAAAAATTAACATTTTAATTTTTAAGTAAAAAACAATTTCATTAAACTCAAACAATAGAAATAAAATCAGTAAATTAGCTTAGTTTTGAGAAGTAATATGAAGAAATTCTAAAAATTTCAAATTGTAAAATTCAGATTTATCCAATTATTTCGGAGCTGTTTTTTTTCTTCCACTTTTTAGAACGTTTTAAGTTTCTAGAGAATATTCGATACTCAATTCATTCGAATGTGTCAAACGTGTCTTTAAAAAGAACAGCACATTTTGTAGAATTGTGATCTTTTAAATCTTGCATGATTTACGGAGCACGTGACCCCTAATCACCGGTATCTATTTATATAATTCTCTTACGTGGCACGCAAAAAAGACGTTATTTGTTATCGCGTTTTGGCAACATTGTACAATTGTTTGTTTATCACGAAGCCTTGCGCTTCAATTGAATTTATAGCTTTATCGGATGAAATTTTATTGAAAAAAAATGAATTTTAGTCAAGCTGTTGCAGTTAACAATAGAAATCAAAGAAGACATTTACAAAAAGGTCCTTTTCAGGGCCTTTATAGTTCAACAAGACGTTTGCACTACAACTTTCGACAGCTACCTCAATGAAAAAGCGTGGGTGGCTCGAGTGCAGGGGTAAATGTACAAACAAACAACATGCTGGGTATTCAATTTCCAAAGCATCGCTCACATTTCGAGTCAAAATTTGCTCAAAGTTTTCATTTGAATTCTGATTATATAGGTACTGTATATATCTTTTCTGAAAAACAACCAAAAAATTTAGATTTGAAAAATATATTTTTGTTGGAATATCATATTTTGTAAATAATCCCTCTGCTAGGACACATGTCTTCATTGATGCGAGCGCAGCGAGCATAGGTTCGCGCAGCAAACCAATGAGAATTGCGAAGCAATCATCAGGGGGTTGGCGAGCGTTAGCGAGCAGGGGGCGGGCCCCCTAGTTGATAATAATATTGCATGAATTTATGGTTATGCCTTGGGAAAAGTTTACATTTCCGATTGAACGAAAGCAAACTGCGCGTGCACTACAGAAGTACATGGGACTTACTGAAATAAGTTTATTAAACAAAGAAACACAGTGGGGAGAATTTAACTAAATTTACAAAAGTTGATTAACTTAACAAATGAGTAGAAAAGCAGATCAGATTTAACAAAAAATTGAGTTTCACTGGTCAATCTTCTATCGGATTTTTCCCTTAGGGGATTGATTCCGGACCGTCGTCAATGTCGTCCTGCTCTAGAACGACTTTAATTAAAAATAACCAATTACCCAATCTTCTATATTAAAAGTTTAAAATTAACATATATTTGTAATTTGAACTTGGTTTTAACAATGGTCTGATCTTCTGTCAAGTCCCTCCGTAAAGTCAAAACATACCGTTCAATCCCAGAAAATGAACCCTAATACTTCAGAATCCTCACTTCACTGTGTGCATGTCCCCCTTCCAAGTCCCAGACCGGAGCGGTTATTTGTCCATTTTTATTTCCTCCCCCACTTTTTCATGATGGAAAGCTCATTTAAAATTACGAAAAAAATCCACCATCCAATGGGCCGAGGTTCCTGGTCCTCGTAGCAGTCCCCGAAACCATCCCCTCCTTCCGAATCTCCCCTGCACTCGCGAAGGGAACTTTTCCCACCCCGGAGCATTGGTCAGCAAGACCCCCTCGCGCAATCTGCCGCTTTCGAGTGCACAAAGGGTTGGGAGGAAGAGAAAAATGGCCACAGGACCCGTGGTGGAGTATGGTGTTGAACACAAAAGGTAAGACTGCGATAGCTTTCAATTAAGTGCGAACGCTTTGGTTTTAAACTATCTCTCTTGAAGCGTCTTCAGAAGTTATTATTTTAAATAGTTTGGAATCACAGTCGTAAACTTTTGAAACTCTCCGTGGAGTTTTATGCGAAACAAAAGAGTAGCAGTCGGTAATAACTTTTAGCTAAATGAGCGCTTCCTGTACGCTTCACTTTATTATCAACTATTTCAAAGATACTATAGTAAATTTCGCAATTTTATTACGAATTATATGTTTGAACAACAAAACTCGTACCATTAAAAGCATTCGCAATAACTTCTACGTTAATCGTATTGGTTCTAGTAGGTGCACTGGGGTTCATTGGGTTTCAGTGTAACACAAAGGATAGAGTTACTTCAAAAATCCATTATAAATTTTAAATAACAGACTTTTACGCTTATTTCTTTTCGTATGTCCTAAAATATGTTGCGTATTGTTTAGGAAAGAAGGAAATAATTGGCAAATGTGTAACCTGGTAATAAAATGTCGAGCATCCCACAGATGCATAGGGATCTCATTAAAAAAAAAAAGACATTCGACTAGCAGGACTAAGGGAGCTACACATTTATTACCTATGTTTTAAAAAAGTACAATTGTTAACCTCACAATTTTCCAATAAATTAGGCTTCAGAGTTGAAACTTAGGAATTTTCAACATTTGAAATTGAGTATTAGCTGAATGGTCTCTTTGTATTATACTCTCCGCTCTTTTATCAACACTATCAAAGGTTTAAACGTTCTATTGTAAACTCAATAATTTTCTAACGAATTATATGTGCTCAAACGTTGAAACTCGTACTCTAATATCATTCGTTATTTATCGATACTCTAAATGAGCGATTTGTGCACCTTTTACTTTATTAACAAAGTTTTCAAAGGTATTATTTTAAGTTCCGTAATTTTCTTAGTAATTGCAAGCTCGCTTGTTGAAACTCGTGCATTAACAGCATTTGCATTTAATAATAAATAAAAAATCATGCATTTTTTATAAGCTTGATTTTACTACCAACGCTTACAAGGATACTATTTTAAACTTTTGTAATGTTTTAACTAATTTTATATTTGAATTTTGAGACCAGTATGTTAACAGGAAATAAGGAAACACACTAGCAAGGTTTGTATCTCATTCCGAATAGCCAATCGCAAGGTGTAATAATCTAAATATATTATGTAACAAATTTAAGATAAAATAAAATAAAATATTTCAATTTTATTACACTGCTCTGAAAATCTGCAATGAGAAATCGAGAAGATAAAAATCATGGCAGAAAAAAAAATATGTGAGCAAGATAAAAAAATAGTTAAAAAATTTCGAATTGCCATGTATGTTTGATCATGGAAGAAACGAGATGTAATTGAAGTGGACGTTAAGAAGCTAATTGCGGTAACAGGACGGAGGTGTGCAATATATGCCATGCACTTGAAACTAACTATTCGAAAAGTATTGGAAACAACAATTAGGAAATTATTGGAAACAACATTTACGAAATTATTGGAAATAACATCTAAAACCAATGAGATGAAAGATGCTGCTTTGTTTCTGATAAATTAAATTTCATTTGAAAGCGTGAAAGGTGTATTGTAAGTACAGATGCAATCATTATAATGATTTGTAATGAATTATCATTATGATAATGATCTATTCATTACAAATTGATTGAAATAAGTATAATGTGAGTTACAAAACTAGCGATCAATATATATGAGCAACTAACCCAAAATAATTAAGCGGTTTTAACAAGATATATCATCCATAAAGACCAATTTTGTTAATGACGAGTTATTTCATCATCAAGATATTGCCGACGATATAAATGTTTTTCTAACGACGAGATATCTCGTTTATCTAGATCTGATCAGTTTTGCTAATGACGAAATACCTCGTCGAGACTACTATCAGGAGGCAAAAGAAACTTTTGACTCAAATGTTATGAATGGATTTGATAGTGTTCATAATACTTAGAGAAATTTCTTAATTCCTTCCTTAAGTAAACATTTTGTGAAAAAAGTACGAGTGAAACTGAACAGTATATCTTTTCTATTGCAGGCTGGGAGGCAGTTCCTTAAGCCAGGGCGTTCCCGAGAATGGCTTGCGCCCCCTCGAGCTGGTCTTCAGGGGCGTCAAGATGTCGTGTAAACAGAAAAACATCCTGCACGATGTTTCTGGAATGGTGAAACCCGGAGAGATGCTAGCGGTTATGGGACCCAGTGGTAAGTCATCTATTGAAATGCAGCTCTTATCCACGCTAATAGAACAATCTGAATGTTTTCTCGAAAAATTATATCCTAGGTACCTGCGGTAAAAGATGCAAATGCACAAAAGAATTAAATAACGTTACCCAGATTCTACTATGTGAAACATTGTAGGTTGCACCACATAAGGTAAATTGCAGAAATAGGTATTTAAGAGTCAAAACTATACTTGAGAATTTGACTCCAAATAAGGAATATAGAACCATTTCGGGGAACGACGTTTTTTACGGGTGGTTAATTTACAGTAATTTAACAAAAATTCTTGACGAACCATATCGTTACCTCCACTCCAAAGTCATCAATCTCATTTTGACTATTTTCACCTAACTGCAGTTTTTAAACCAACATTTCATGTTTTGTGCTATGCCAAAGCCACAAATCATAAGATTCTTAGTGAAAATGCCGATTTTCATGAGAAAACATGCTATAATTTCATTTTCTCGGAAAGTTTTGAAACTTCGAATGTGTTTTTTGTAGAAACGTCAATTTTGCATATTGGTGCTTTTGGCTTGGTGGTAACGATATATTCTTCACCTTGTATTAAGTATTTGCGTTCTTCATTGAATTGCTTCTTAAATTGATCGAGTATTAAAATTTCTAAAAATATTTTTGATTTATTTTCTAGTCGAAGGTAGCATTGCTTTTATAAATTACAGATACCAATAAATATTTTCACATTAATTATATTTATGTTCATTGATTTAGTTTGTCACTCTGATACACAAGGATGCCTAATTAGTCAAATCTAACTAGGACTGTTCAGTAGTACGTCTTAAGATGAATTCCCATTACGAACATCTATGTGTATACTAAGTTTCTAATGTGCTTTTATTTAAAGCGATAACCACTCAGCTCTTAACCTATTACGTTCATATTGAAATTCGAGGATCTATTACGTGTATGAAATAAGCAACAAAGACGAAATAAAACTTTTTAAAACTATATATTCCATTGAAACTTAATCATTAAATCAAGGGCACAACTTTCAATTTGCAATCACAAAGCGCTCTCGTACAGTCTCAACGTGGTACCGAACAAACTACCAATCCAAATAAATTTTGATACTGAATATTTATTTTCATAAATGACTCACACTTGCAGGTTCGGGGAAGACGACCCTGCTCAATGCGCTCAGTGGTCGAGCCAAAGTGGACAGTGGCGTTGTAACGTTGAACGGGGAATTGATGAACAAGGAGTTGCGGCGACGCATCTGTTATGTCCTACAACAGGATATTTTTATGCCAAATCTCACTCTCCGACAAACGTTGAAGGTAAAGATTTTTCTCTGATTCTATTTGAAATTTAAAAAGTTTAGTTAGTAAAATACACTAATCTTTTTGGGTTAATGCATTTAGTTGATAATTATGTTATCCGAGCTCATTTTTATGGGGATAATTTCCATTAACACTGAGTTACCGAATATACAAAAGAGTGTTTGAAGAAAAATGAGTCTAGACATTAATTTAATCATTTAATGTACGGATGTATTACATACAAATTTCAAGTCGTCGATCATTAATAACGATCTGAATTAAATTTTGTTAAGTATGTTATATCACATTTTTAAGTACAAACCCCATACTTAAACTTCTCGATTTAGGCAAGCAATTATTTATAAATAGTATTACTATTGATATTTAGATGTTTGTATTTATATGTGTGTCTGCTTAAAACGAAGTTTAAGTAATACCAATATACGAACTACTAATGTAACTTCAATCGCAAAATTATGTTTTATAACATTTTTTAACTAATTTTTTATGTTTGCCAAAACAATGGTAAAGAAATGGAACAAATCAATTTGTAACTCGTATTAACAGTGACACGCAAAAACATCTTATCACTCGGATTTAGAAGTCCTACATATCAATTTTGAATTTAAGTTACCTGTGGAAATAAATTATCATATTATGGCCTCAATTTTGTATTTTTATTTATTTATTACCTACCTCCATCAAAGTTTCAGTACATTTGACATTTATATTTAGTTTGATTCGTTTATCAATTTGTCGTAGAGGAGTTCCAAAACAGTTCACAATTTTATGAGTTCTGAATAATTTAGAACATTCTAATTTTTAAATCCGCCAGGATTTCAAATGCTACAAAATAAGATTTAAAACGTTTTAGAGATTTAAAATTTTATCCGATGTTTTCAAGTGCATTTAACTCAGCAAAATTATACAGTCCCAAATAATTTCCGTGAATTGGACACTTTTTTGTCACAGTTGCTTCGAGAAAATTAATCTGCCTAAAATAATTTAAATAAAAAAATTAATAACTAAGGGAGCTGACTCCAAATCACCAGATGCTGCTATTTACCTGATTCAAATGCTACAAATAATTTTTAAAACGATAAATTGTTTTTAAATTTTATCCAATGTTTTCAAGTACATTTAACTCAGCAAAATTAAACAGTCCCAAATTATTTCCGTGAATTAGATGCATTTTTTGCCACAATTGCTTCAAGAAAATGGATCTGCTTCAAATAATTTAAATGAAAAAATTAATAACTAAAGAAGCTGACCCAGATTCACCGGATGTTCGAATTTCCTACCGGATAAACAAGTTACCACTATACTTCACGATGCATTTTATGATGACTTTTTTTTGAAGATTTCTGCTTTCTCACAACTATGGGTCAATGAGACTTCTCCAAATAGGAACGGAAATAAAATACAAAAGTACTTTCCCCTTTACTGAAACTTTTTCTCTTCTTCACCATTAGATTAAATTTCTTGCAAAGACTTAACCCTTTCAGAGTGTTTGCAGGAAGGAAGCCATTTTTTTAGCGAATTTTCATCTCCGAAAAGGGGTCACGTAGCAGGTGATACTATATGGAACACGAGTCTTGCAGAACTGCATGATTCGCAGAATGCATAGTGCTTGTCTCGTGCAACCTTCGGTGAATGTTGAAGATCGGTAGGAAAATAAATTTTGTGTAGTTATCTCTTGGGTGCAGAAGAGCTAAATACATAAAGTCACAAACATGTACCTGCTTGCATTTTTTAAAACACGTAGATGTAACGCGGTACACGTTATTTTTCTGTACTTTTAAAGGTAAGACATCGTTGATACCATGTTAAACTATCGAATGTGAGAAAATCAACTTTTCAGGTGAGTGAAAGAGAAAATATTGTTTAATTAGTAACTGAAAAGTGGGAATCGGAAGTTGAAAATTTTGAATAGCTACTTCCGGAATTTTAAGCCGGCTACAAATTCGACGAATTGACACTGGGCGTATATTGTTAAATGCAGCAGCAAATATACAATAGTAAAAATTAAAAAAGGCATTTTTTACACTTTATGGTTTAACAGAGTATAGGCGACATAATAAAAATGTTATCTTATTTTTATCATTTAATTGTGATACTCTGTTCTTTAAATACTAAAATATGTATACAAAAATGCATATAGAAATATGACAACAATCTTTACGTGCTTATAGATGCTCTTTAAAATTATTTCAATTATTAGTTATTTTTAAGTAACATGTGTATATTATTAGGTACTTAATAAATTAATACACCTTTCTGTCATATTTTACTTTTATTACTAGATTTACTAAACATATTGAATAAAAATATACGTTCCTAAAACTGCTTGTAAAACCTATTTATAACTCCCAAGAAGTTTTTATCCAGAAGTCATTTAATTTTTGCATTGCTACAAAATAATTTTAATGCCTCAATGATAATTTCGTAGTTTTAGAAAAACAGATATGCCTCAAATCGATATAAATTTGAAAAGTCAAGATGCATGTGAACATTTGGAGAAGCTTATTCAATTCAAGTGCCCTGAAATTGTTCCAATCATATATTTTCTTCAATATTCCAACCATACTATAAAACAGTTCTGGTTTCACCACACTGTAATCCGATATTAAAACCTAATCTTAAAATAATGAAACCCAAATCGTATTAACTCACAGGATATTTTTATTTTGCAATTACCGATACTTTCATGGCTTTCCTACCAATGTTTTCTCAGATATTCCGGTTTCGTGTTGGCTTCAGACAATGCAACTACAAAAGAAGCAGTTAAATCTCTCGCATGTTTCCTTCGTGTGCCTTTCTTTAAAACTTTCCATTCCCATGCCAAGCAGTTGTTATCGGCACAATGCACCAATTTTTCACTCTTCCCAAAGAACCCGACGTCCATGAAGTACTCGGCAGACAATGAAACTTCAATCAAATTCAATTTCCGGTAATGTACACATAAACAAAGCCAGAAAATAGGCCGATCTATTGTGTACGAAAGTCCTAACTGTAGGAAATATAATTCTAACAATTAGAATAAGCGAAAGCCATTAATTTAACCAAAGTCGAATCAGCGCCTAACGGTGCTTTTAGTCTTCGTTAGTTTTTCTCATAATAGAGTCAGTGTTTTCATAGCATGTGCTAGTTTAAAAACATTTGATAGCATGTCCTTGATGAATGAGCAGGAAGGAAAGTAATTTCCTGGCTCAAATCTGTTAAACAGAACGATTTAGATTAACCTATTTCCAGTCGGACAGCAACACACGAAATCAATATATTAATCTAGAAATTCAACAGTATTTTCCACGGTTTGAATTTCAAGTATGCAAATTACACATTTATAGTCTTGAGACTAACAAGGGAACCTTTTCAGATGTTCGTCGCATTTGGAATCGACACTAGACACATTTTATACAGTTTTTAAAGCTGATTCAGAATACGTCATCAGTTTTTTGCAAAACTCACTTAACGAGAAATGGCCCATTAAAATTTTACAACTTGACGACCTTCTGCGAAAAATGATAGTGGCGAGCTTTCTTGAAATTAGAGCGTTTTGGATGAAAGTTATCGTAGAGGAAAACATTATTACACCTCATGGCTTTATTAATTTAAAACATTTCCGGAAATTGTTGCTATAGTTGAATACCGATTATGTGCTTTCATTAATCATTGCAAAAAGTTCAAAAGTGTGAGAGAAATATTAAATTTTTTTTAAGTAATTGTCATACGCAAAATTCCAAAACCTTTCCCTCGGTAGAAATAAAAAATGCAGACGATAATCATACGATATAAGAACTCAAAAATGAAAAACGGATTAGAATTTTAACACATGGCGATATATTGATGTCTTTTGGGGCGTCCATTCGTGTAATATAAACATTTTGGACAAAAATTTTCAAGTAAGAAAACTATATTCATATTGTTTTTAAAATCTCGCGATAAGATATGTTTGATTTCTAACTAACAATAAATTGTTTCTTTTAGCCAACTTTTATTACATCTTTTGATATCGTCTGCCACTATTAAACTTAAAACTGTTATAGCTCTCAAGTATAAAGGTAAATGAGTTTGGTAACATTCTTTATTGGTTGATTTTTAGAAATGTCCCATTTTTTAGTCTGAAGAACTCTTACTCGTGCTATAAGTGGCAGGTGGGTTTTAACGGGAAGAAAACATCTTAAAATATTTTAAGGGTAGTAACGTTTCGCCAAGAAATCGCCAACTCGTCAAATTTAAGGGGGTCATAGTTGCTTTAAAAATGAGTTTTGCAAAACTCTGATCACATATTCTGAATCAGCGTTAAAAACCTTACTAAACATTAATGTCCATTCCAAATGCGACAAAACATGACAAAAGATTCCCTTGTAAGATTAACAACACAAATATATTTTAACAACTCTGGGAACATTCATATCATAAGATTACTATTACAAAAAAATAACAATTCATTGGTTTAGGAGAGAAATATTTTTAGTCAAAATTATCAAGATACTAGCAAAATACCCGACCTTACTCGGTTTGAATTGGTTTACTCTAGATTGAAGAGATAATCAAAATATATAATGACTTACGTTTTTAGTAGAATAAAAATTTATTTTAACACCTTTCGCCATCTTTATATTTTCTACAACTTACTTTGGACACAAATCCTACACATGCATATCCATTCATGTTATACATTTCACATACATCGCACAATTGCTGTATGACAAAGCTACAAAATGACGAAAGGTAATACTAAGGTTACTACTATAAAAGACGATTTTGAAGGAGACTTGGAATTCCCTTTCTTAAGTTCTTTTCATGTTCAACTCAATTAATTAAAATTACGATTTACGGCGAGTGCTCTCGCACTCATAGTCAACAAAACAATATTTTTTTTACTTGTGGCACTCTTGCCTCCGGTATGCGACATTGTGAAATTTTGCAATCTTCTCCTGTCATTATTACAACGAATTTTTTAATGTTGGAAAAAGTTCTAGTTTGGATTTTTAAACATTAGAATTCTTTCAATAACGGCATTATTCTTTAAATAACGGCATTATTCTTTAAATAACGGCATTATTCTTTAAATAACTGCATTATTCTTCAAATAACGGCATTATTCTTTCAATAATGGCATAACTACACTTAAAATGTACTGAAAATTTATACTGACTTACCTAACATTTTTAAGTCTAATACTTTGTGGTGCTGTTGCGTATGATGAAAAGGAAAACACATGTATTAAAATAATAAATATTTAAAACAGGAAACAAAACAAAATAAAAGATGTCGCAAAAAATTGTTCTAAAGATATTAATTTGTGATTCAATTTTATCTCTTGATCTCGCACAGGTGCCACAACTTACAACTAAAAGTGTACAAAATTTAGAAATGTGAAATTAATTCAGAGCGAAAGAATCAGAAAAAATATCTCTGCTCGCGCGATCTTGTTCATTCTCGTTTCGTTGAAAAATATCGTCTGTCCCAAATATTCGGAAATCGTTTTCATTGCGCAAATAATAAAAATAAGACTCGAAATAAATGAAGTATCAGAGCTAAAATTTCACCATAAAATTTTTTTTTGAAAAATAATTGGTTTTCAGCATTACTGGTAAAGCAAATAAAAGTAATCGTAATACTCAAACTACATTCCAATTTTTCGAAAACTATCAAATTGTGGATGATTTAAGTATACTTACTCAGGTCAGCATGAAACTCTTCTAAATATAACAATAAAAAAATGTTTAATATTTCATTCACTAAACTAATAAATAATGTATGAAATAAAATACATTGTAATCAAATATCTGGAATACAATTCATGTGATGTCTACACAAACACACAAACACAAAATCGAGCATAGAACAGAAAGACGGACAGACAGACTTTCGCAACCAATTCCACTCACTAAATGAAGATAAGTACTCACTGTATGCAAATTTCCATGAAAATATCTTAAACCGCGTGGACGTGTATAGGGCACAACATACAGACAGACAGACAGACACCAAACGAGAAAAGGGCGGATTCGGCATCAGAAGGGTCCAAAACGGATAGAAAACTTGAAATGGGTCGAAAATATTGAATGTACAAACAAACACTCCATTCTTATTTATATAGATTAGATTGTTTTGTTTTTCTTGACCCGAATGTGACTATTTTTAGTCAAATAAAGTCCATTCTATATATTTTTTTGATTCGCATAACAGTTAGATTTCTTCTTAAGAATCCACTTAGTGGATTTAGCTGAGTGAATAGAACTTCCCTCTTCATTTCTCAAATATAGTTTTTGATTTAGTGTGTTTAACTTGCTTATCGATGACTTACAGTATTAGCGCCATTTCATGAAGACGTAACTTTTAAAAATTAATGGCATTTCACTAACACAGTTTCTATAGGAAGTTGTTTAGAGACGAAAAGTAATTTTACCATTCATCGTTTCCCAGAAAAACGTCTACATATATTGATTCAAACATTACGAATGAAATAGAATCACATGAAACAAAAGCTTTGTTGCTGCTGAATTTTCTTACAGAAGCTCAAAAAGCTTTTCCAACTATAACATGTTTTATTCACTTCTATCCAATTTATTTAAACCACATTTTTGCAGTGAGAAATGTTTGTAAGACTCAAAAATGATCCTTCTTACTCATGAGAAATCAGCACAGTGTCGTAAAACGATTGCAGAATTTAGAAAATAAAGGCAATTTTTAAGACTAATTTATCGATTAATACTAATTTATCTATTCTAATTTATCGATTAAGACTAATTTATCGATTCTTTTTATTCAATTAGTGACCTAATCACCTAATTTCGAATAGTTGTACTCTTAGAATGCATTTCAGCAAATCGCTGGTGAGTTTACAATAATTGCTCATGACACGGAAAAGTTTGAAAATCTTGCTGTAAAGATTGCTGTCCTCCGGAAATAAAACTTTATATAAAAAAATTTAGCCTAGACTGAATTAACCTATAGAATTAATTACTTTATATGGCAATTACTGAAATTTTCCTGGCTATCTCATCAGTGTTTGTCCATATCTTTAAGGTTAGTTTGTTTTATACAGACAAACCACATTCGTGAACCAATAATCAAATACAATATATTAAAGGAGATGACATAAAAAAGCTTAAATCCGAAAGTTTTCCAAAAAGTTGATGAGAGTCAAACTGTTTGAACAAACATTTTGAATCCTCTCAATAAGTTAGAAATATTTAGGGAAAATATTCGACTTGAGCTGAAAGGAGTCACACGTATTCTAATACATACTACAATCGATTTAGTATTCATTTTATGATATTCGCATACAAATGAAGGGCTGCATCACAGACACATTTTTCTTTCCAAAGTTTAGAACGTAATGATTCAACCAACATCAATCTCGGTTAAGCGACGCCTAAGTTAAATCATCTAAGCAAATATTCCGTTCTGAACAGGTTTTCTGAAATTGCTCTCCCATCATATTTCAAATACTTAATTTCCTTGTTTTGACATTTGAACCCTTTGAAATTCATTGCATCACGAAACAATAATTTAGCCTTACTAGAAATCAATTCTTTCACAACAAAACATCATTACTGAAACCTTCTCTGGCTATAAGCTCATGGACTAGAAATAAGAAATAAATAGCATATAAGTTTGAAGACAACACAAATAAATGATGTTACTGAAGTTTGTGTAATTCCCCTCTGGAAACTACAATGACAGTCAGTTTGTTAAAGGAGGTTTCGGATTCTAATAAATAATGGACTCTTACACAACAAGGTTCAATTAACAATTTTCCGTTTTTTACTTTACGTAATAATAAATTACGTAATTTTTTATGCCCATAGCAAATCAACTAACTTTCTTTAATAAACATCACAACATTATTAGAATCATATGCGAATAAAATATTCTGTTCATTTTAATCAATTCAAGCAAACATTTTGATTTTGCTTTTGTGAAATGGTACTTAGTAGTGTGTGTGTGTGTGTATTTTAGTAATGCTACTCTGAGTGTAATTATCTTTTTTATTTCAGCAAAAACGCTCTTCATGTCTTTCTTGTAGACTTTCAAGATTTAAAAGTGAATTCTTGAGTTATAGTAATCGAATTTAAGATACTTTGTTTAGAAACATGATAATAGGCATCTATAAAATATCCTTAGAATACTGTTTGAAAAACGCTTGAAAATTGAAATTGCGTTGATTTTTTACAGTTTATAATTTGTTTTAGCTTACATTTCAAATGTTAAACTAATATTTTGTCATGTAAAACTAGTATACTTATAATAATAATCGTCATATGGTCAAAAGTACTTGGACACTGCAGAAATTCGGAGTAGGATCCATCTTAGTGTGGGATTGCTTTCCTTGTTAGCAATCGGCTCATTGCTATATGTACCTGGTATCACGAACGCTGACATGTACCTCGACGTTCTGGATGATTCAGCCTTGCCTACACTCTGGCAATTCTATGGAGATGTTGGTTATTTCTTCCAACAGGATCAAGCTCCATGTCAAATAAAAAACCTTTGCTGGATATTTTCCCTGAAAATGAGGTTAATTTGCTTGACTGGCCTGTTCAGAACACCGATCTTGAGAGACAAACTGGAGCGACGAGTACGACGCCTCCACACACACCCAGCTTCACAACAATCTCTTCTCAGAACCTTACAAGAGGCATTGCGAGCTATTCCTGCTGAGACTTATAATGAACTTGTGGAAAGTATTCCTCGATACGTTGCAACTGTAATACAAACAAAAGGAGGGCCTACCCATTACTAAATAGAATAACAAAGCCCTTTTTCTGAATAACATGCAGTGTTCAAATACTTTTGTCCGTATAGTGTATATTACGAAATGCGATGAATAATAACCAAATATTTTTCGTAGGCAAATGTTAGTGCGTAAAGTCATGAGAATTTGACAGTGTATTTCAATTTTGAGATAATAAATATTTTTTCTTGATTTCTGTCTCTTCTAGTTTTGTGCTCTGTTACGCTTACCATCATGTATGAACACCAAGGCTAAAATGGAGTATGTTGATCACCTAGCAGATGTCTTGGATCTGAGACACTGTCTTGATACTCGTAAGTTTCTTTTTTTCCACATAATAAAAACAAACAATCCACACTGTACATTGTGATTCATAGTGATTTTCAATAAAAATCCTGAGGCAGACTTTTTTCAACTCAGTTTTTCACCCTTACTATTTAAGCAGATAATACCACTGACTTCCTGGCACTGACTCCGTTGGCTAAATCATTAAATTGACATTACGCAGTGAGCGCAGGTTACACCTCTGTACCTCAGAAGAGGAATTACACTATATGGACAAAAGTATTTGGACGCTGCATGTTTTTCAGAAAAGAGCTTTATTTTATTTTATTTAGTAAAGGGTAGGTCCTCCTTTTGCTTGTATTACAGCTGCAACACGTCAATGCATACTTTACACAAGTTCTCTGTAAGTCTAAACAGGAAAAAGTAGCCATGCCTCTGGTAAGGCTGTGATAGAAGATTGTCTTGAAGATGGTCGTGCGTGGCGGTGTTGTACTCGTCGTCCCTGTTCGTCCCACATGACATCGATCGGATTGAGATCGGGACTCTGAGCAGGCCAGTCAAGAAAATTCAACTCAGGAAACCAGTCGAGCACACGTTTTTCAGGATCTCGGTCCTGTTGGAAGATACAACCATCATCGCCGAAGTCTTGCCATAGTGTAGGCAAGGCCAAACTATTCAGAACGTCGAGGTACGCGTCATCTTTCATGGTCCAGGTACATAAAGCATTGGGCCAAGTCAGAACCACAAAAAAAAAACCACACTAAGATGGATGCTCCTCCGAATTTATGCAGTGTCCAAATACTTTTGTCCATATAGTGTATGTGTATAAGTACAGCTTTACGCATAAGAATACCAAATCAATACCTCTGGGGGTACCTGATCAGGGGGTTATCGGCCTCTGATTCGGATCTAATTACGATATGTGTGAGTGAATGGATGTGTGAAAGAGACCTTCCTGTAAAACGGATGTGTCATGCATGAAGAAGTCCAACCCTCCGGGGCAATGGCACCCCCAATTGGGCCATATATGGCCCGCACGACAACAACAACAACTACGCATAAGAATGATCGTTCATAATATAGGATACAGTCACCAGGTTTGGAATCAGTTTTTCCTTCTTCTAGGTATCTTACACGGTCTTGCCCCTATCCCAAGAAGGTCTATTCGGCCTGAGAGACCCTACCGCTAGTGAATTACTGCCATAATAGCTCTCAGGGATGTCGGGACATGAAAACTCGACCAGTTAATCCTGTCCACGTATTTCAGAGTTTCGGAGTGTCGTTTAAAAACATCCATGATTGATCCGAGACATTTTGGGGACATTTTTTACAGGCATGACGTCATGGAACTGATCTAATTTCGAATCGGGGCAAGAAAGTAATACATTAGATTGCTAGAATTCTTATAGGCATCAAACCCAGATATTTATATTGATTTTTAATGCCGGCGAATAAATGCAGAATCATGATTGAAGGGAACGTTAATCAATAAGATTTACTCTAATGCTCCAAGTTTCATCAGTTATTGAGTCGGTCAAATTTAAGCAATTCACTACCAACTTTAGACTAACCAATGGAACGCAAAATATGAGAAAGCAAAGGGTTTTGTGTGCACGTGTAAAATAGCACGGGGACCTTTTAGTAAATGTGTTTCAGTCGTAGATCTAGTCGGAAGTTAAACACTGTGATATAACTTAACAGCAATGCAAAAACACTCTTCCTTAAAACTAGAAGCCCCCATAGCTCGGTGGATTTGCCCTCTTGCAACCTGGAAATTGTGGTAGAAAGTGATTAAGTTGCTGTAAATTACCCTTATTTTCACTTCTGCGTTAGTAAAGCTTAATTTGTGCGAATGTTCATCACTTTACATTGTCTGTACTGTGTTTCACGCAGCATGGTCGAATATGACCCTTGCGCCATAAAACCAAACGAAACTTAAAACTAATCCATCTGAACTGTGTCTTGACTGAAATAAAGCAAACAAGAGTCCCCTTTTCACAAAATTCCAATTGCAAAATTTTTATGCGTGTTCATTAAATTACTGTATCTGACTCACTTTCCTAGATGCAGGATTCTCATTTTTAGCATCTTACTTTACGTTGCTTTGCATGGCTTAGTTCCATAATTTTGTGATTGGCTTAGCTTGTTCATTTCCAAATCTAGCGTCTCAAATCCGAAAATCCAATCCAACCCTCAGCAAACAAAAACCAGTCTCACAAATCATGATAAAACTGCACTGATAGAATGCGAAATGATTTCGAACGCCATACTCAAGCAATAACAGCCTGTGATTATTAATACTTTAATACGTAATTAATTGCACTCGGTATTAAATTCAACAATAATTGATTAATTGTTTAAATAACTGAAACCAATAGAAAGAATTAGCTGATTGTCTTGTCAACGAAGCGGCATCAACCAAATACCTTCCCAGCCTCATACTTTAAGATACGCAAAGACCACCTGCGAAACGCAGATGGTCCATTCATTCTCCATACCTATCTGGAGCCCATTCCTCAGCTATCTCCATAGATTCAAATTATCGCATACTAATCTATAATCCTATGGGTAAGAGAAAATACTAATCGAGACCAATCTATAATCCTAGAGGTAAGAGAAAATACCAATCGAGACTAATCTATAATCCTATGGGTAAGAGAAAATACCAATCGAGACTAATCTATAATCCTATGGGCAAGAGAAAATACCAATCGAGACTAATCTATAATCCTATGGGTAAGAGAAAATACCAATCGAGACTAATCTATAAATCCTATGGGTAAGAGAAAATACCAATCGAGACTAATCTATAATCCTATGGGTAAGAGAAAATACCAATCGAGACTAATCTATAATCCTATGGGTAAGAAAAAATACCAATCGAGACTAATCTATAATCCTATGGGTAAGAGAAAATACCAATCGAGACTAATCTATAATCCTATGGGTAAGAGAAAATACCAATCGAGACCAATCTATAATCCTATGGGTAAGAGAAAATACCAATCGAGACTAATCTATAATCCTATGGGTAAGAGAAAATACCAATCGAGACTAATCTATAATCCTATGGGTAAGAGAAAATACCAATCGAGACTAATCTATAATCCTATGGGTAAGAGAAAATACCAATCGAGACTATTCTATAATGCTATGGGTAAGAGAAAATACCAATCGAGACCAATCTATAATCCTATGGGTAAGAGAAAATACCAATAGAGACTAATCTATAATCCTATGGGTAAGAGAAAATACCAATCGAGACTAATCTATAATCCTATGGGTAAGAGAAAATACCAATCGAGACTAATCTATAATCCTATGGGTAAGAGAAAATACCAATCGAGACTATTCTATAATCCTATGGGCAAGAGAAAATACCAATCGAGACTAATCTATAATCCTATGGGTAAGAGAAAATACCAATCGAGACTAATCTATAATCCTATGGGTAAGAGAAAATACCAATCGAGACTAATCTATAATCCTATGGGTAAGAGAAAATACCAATCGAGACTAATCTATAATCCTATGGGTAAGAGAAAATACCAATCGAGACTATTCTATAATCCTATGGGTAAGAGAAAATACCAATCGAGACTAATCTATAATCCTATGGGTAAGAGAAAATACCAATCGAGACTAATCTATTATCCTATGGGTAAGAGAAAATACCAATCGAGACTAATCTATAATCCTATGGGTAAGAAAAAATACCAATCGAGACTAATCTATATTCCTATGGGTAAGAAAAAATACCAATCGAGACTAATCTATAATCCTATGGGTAAGAGAAAATACCAATCGAGACTAATCTATAATCCTATGGGTAAGAGAAAATACCAATCGAGACTAATCTATAATCCTATGGGTAAGAGAAAATACCAATCGAGACTAATCTATAATCCTATGAATAAGAGAAAATACCAATGTCTTGAGTGTCCACTCACAAGTTCACTCCACCTGCTCCGCTCATTTTGAGCCGACCAACCGATCTGTTGGTTAAAGTGTTAGCTTCTAGATCGTAAGGTTCCTGATTCGAATCCGGGTCAGTGCATGGATATTTGTAAGCGTATAGTGTAAAGGCTGCTGGTGCACCTTAAATCTGTTGTGGTCGAAAGTCCTCACGTTGGGTTGGTGTGTAAGTTTGGAAAGTGGGGTGCCAGCTCAGGTGTTGCTTCGTCATCTGACCGTGGTTCAAAATTACGTGGTGTTGTCCTCGGTTCTTTCCCTTCAGGGATTGATTCCGGACCGTCGTCAAAAGCCTGTTGTGTTGCTCTGTTACGACGTTAATTAAAATTACCTTACCTTACGTTACCGCTCATTGAGAAGTAGTGTTATGTTCATCCACTATAGTATAGCTGAACCTAGGAAGAGAAAAGAGAATTCATACAAATGGAATCCTATTATGGACAGCAGCTTAGTCTCTCTCGAAGTCAGGACTTTATTGTAACAACATAAACGCAATTTGCCAACAACCATCTGATGTTCAACAAGAAAATCCTGCTGTGATTCTCTGAGTGTAAGAAATAGACCAACTGTAATGGAAGACCACTGAAATGGTTCAGAAGGATGTCAGATACTCCCTTGGTGGAATGTGAGGAAGACACAAAAAAAGTAAAATAAGATAAAAATTGTAGATATTTTAAGTCTATGGTTTGCTGGTTCTTCCACTGTGTCAAAAATTCTACATACATTGGTTAAAACTTTGGATTATTGGAAAATTCAACTGTCAAATTTGTTTCATAGGTTATTGGAATGGTTCTGTTTGATCCATTCAAAACCTATTTTAGTCTAATCAGTATCAGACAAAACCTGAATAATGAATATTTTAGAGCACTAACGCAAGAACAATACAGAACCTATCAAGCAAAATGTATCAGATCTTGCCGGGACAAAGAACACTGCCGTATCACTTTAAAGCAGCTATGCAAAAAAGATTTCCAAAAACTTAATCCAGGAGAACGGTGTCTTGATTCCAATGAAGCAAACAAGGGCCGCCTCTTAGCAAACAGAAACCAGTCTCACCAATTCATTAAAAACCCTGGCGATTCAACTCTTATGGAAGACGCCCGAACTACCGCAAGAATGCCGATGGCTATACTCAGGAATAACACCATCCACCTCGTTGGTATTCATTACCTCTCCAGATAGACAACGTTCCGTGTTGAGAGATCCCTTCCTCCAGGCAAGCGCAAGGTGGGGGCACAGGAATAAAAAGAGCTCTGCGGCGGACACTTTCCAAGCTGTGAGTGATTGATCGAGTGCAAGAAAGAGAGAGAAAAAGTAAAATGAAGATAAGAGTGAGCAGGAACGGCCGGCGACTTCCTCGATCTATAATGGACCTCGTAAACAAGCTCTTGGCAGGACTCCCGAAGAGCAAATCTTGGAGGCCGTTGATCCAAAGGAAACAGCTGTTTAGCGACGCTGACGTGCGATTGTCTCTGTCTATGGGTGCGTTGTATCAGAGCTCGAAAAGCTGTAAAGCGGGGATAAAGTAAACAGCCGGCGATAGCAAATGGGACCCGGTTGATTAGGTGATGTGACAGCGACTTTATTTTCTTTAAGAATAATAATCCTAGGGGATAAGAAAAGGAGACCACTAAGTTCCGTGATCCTCAACATGTGCCGCGAAAATTGAATAAAAAAAACCTTTGCGCTTAGCTGAATACCAAAAATAATGTTTCATCTCTCCAAATTGAGTCCGTCAGTTTCCATTTGCCATTTAATGCTTATGAATGTCTTTTAAGACTGGAATTAGATAAATTGGTGCCTGAATTTAAAATTGCGGAACCAAATCTAAGGATATCCCTCACGTGTTGCAGTCAAACTGGACTTTTTCTGCGAACCGAGTTAGGGTTTCTAGACTGATAAATGCCTAATTGAATTTACCATAAATACAGGATATTACGTTAGGTCACAACGCTCGAAAAGCTATAAAGCCTAGGGGATATGAAAAGGAGACCCAAGTTCTAGTTCCGTGATCCTCACAAAGGATAAAATGTATAAGAAAAACGTTTTGTTTTGTGCATAGTTTTCTAAAGTGGGCACCTACAGCTCAGTGTGGTTGCCGAAACAATAGCTGGGGAGGGCCAATGCAGGCTCTAGAGGATATTGGGAGCGTAGAAGAGCAAGCGTGGGTACTTTTCCAGATGGTAAAATGTCATAGAAATATTTTATACAAACATTTATTTATGTTACCATACTGACCCACTCACTACAGTGGTGTATTGTTCCTATAAAATGCAAGCTATGGTCGAAAAACAAGATGCCAGGACATAATAAGCCAGTTTTAGCATGTATGCACGTATTGCCGACATACACAGGTTAGTACAAGTTCAACGTGCGGTGGTAGCAATCTGTGTGTGCATTCAAGTTTTCTACACACTACCATAAACAGGTGCCATGATTTGAAAGTATAGGCACAGGCACGCAATTTTTTACTAGTTGAGATTCAAGTTTTCCACAGGGGAGCAAGTAAGAAAATTGTCTTTTAAAAGGAGGCATTGAGCTCAAAATATTTGGCAAACTATGACTTAATTAAATGCGAGAGAGACGAAACTTAAATTGGATGGTCTGACGGTTGCCATTCCTTATTTATTGCTAGTGATTAATTTATTCTGGTCAGCTTGACTCTGACATCGTAGAACCGGAATTAAATATGTTAACGCTCAGCAATCAAAAGTATTTGTAGAAAACACCAAGCCCAAGGATCTCACTGATTTGAGATAGTCAAAGTAATAGCTGTTGTATTCATAAGTTACGTACGTCTTATGAGTTAAGGCTGCTAGATCTATGGAAAACGTTCATCTGGTGTCGAAAATAGCAGTATTAATTTTGACAAATTCAAAATCCCTTTACACGAATTTCTTGTTTTACAAAATATTTGGTGAGTTTCTCGGGGTTCTTGAAAAAGGATCACCGACTATAATTAAAATGATCTAATGAAAAAGCACGTATATTCATACAAATTTAATACGAGATTATACACTAAATGGAAAAAAGTATTTGGACACTACAGAAATTCGGAGGAGGATCCAACTTAGTGTGGGGTTGTTATTCCTGGTGACTCGGCCCATTGCATAATGCACCTGGTATCATGAACGCTGATGTGTACCTCGACGTTCTGGATAATTCGGCCATGGCAATGCAACGGCGACGATGGTTATTTCTTCCAACAGGACCTAACTCCATGTCATACTACAAAAAGTGTTCTGGATTGGTTTACTGAAAATAAGGTGAATTCGCTTCACGTGCCTGTTCAAAGCCTCGATCTCAATCTGATCAAGCAATTGTGGGTCGAACTGAAACGACGCCCATCTTCACAACAATCTCTTCTCACAGCCTTGCAAGAGGCATGGCGAACTATTCCTGTCCAGATTTGCAGTGAATTTGTGGAAAGTATGCCTCGACGTGTTGCAGCTGTAATGCAATCAAAAAAGGGCCTACTCGTTATAAATAGAATACTAAAGCACTTTTCGGAAAAACATGGTGTGTCCAAATATTTTGTCCATATAGTGTCTATACCTTATTGAGACATTAGCAACTTTCGGCCAACTAATCATACTCGCACAAACTAAGACGTTTTATTCATTAACCACATTAATGACTTAAATCAAATTACCCCGCTGCAACTCATATTCAGGAGTCCGCATCTTTTAACCGGTAAATTGGCGATTCCTTACCAAATGCATCTTGAATACATGACTTTTCTTGGATGTCATCATCATCTCTTAACATTGGTGTCATTAACAGTGGAGTTGTGGATCCTTGGAAGTTCAGCAATCAGATCTGGTACGGAAGATAAGAATCGTCTGACGACCTTCGTAACAGTGAGGAGGTTTGTGTGGCTTTAAAATAGCTCCGGTCTTGGGACACCCTGCAATTCCCTCCCTTGCGGTTTTATTCAAAGATCTGTTAATAACCTGTAATCAGATTGTGACCTTCATTTTTATTTATGATGTTCGGCGATCGGTGTGAAAATTGTGACCTCACTAAATGATAGCGTGTTGAAATGGCATTCACGGGGTCTGGATCTATCGATTTAATTATATTGATGATTTGTTTTTATAAAAGAAACGGTTTGATAAAAAAAAATTGGTGGTGGCAGTATCAGTCAAATGCATAATAGATGGTTTAGCTTGAACAATTTCATATGAACTCAAACCCATGGTTGTCAAAAACTATTTAAAATCCAATTATATAAACTAGTAGGTTTATGAATTATAAATTATTTTCTACACCATTTTAGTTCCTAAGATGTTATTATTATAAAATATAAAAACGAAAAATATTTCCAATCTTAATCTTCACATGCCTCGAGACTTCTATGAGCTATGCTATACCTCCGTAACGATTGTTAAATAACTCTAAGAGCTGTTTATACAGCTATAGCAATTGTTAAAAAACTATAAGAGCTAAACTATATATGAACTATAAGAGCTAAGAAAACTATATATGAACTCTATAAGAGCTAAGAAAACTATATATAAACTATAAGAGCTAAGAAAACTATATATAAACTATAAGAGCCAAATTATTGGCTTCGAAATTGGAATACCCACTGGGTATTTTTATTGATTATCATTTACGTTTATTTTTGGTAACTCGCGCGATATTTTGATTGAAACTATGCAATGAGTAGAGTAACCTTGTGTTTGGAAATAAACCTTTTTATTATGTTTAAATCTGCATTGAATTATTAGGTTATAATAAGGTTATTATAAGATTATTTGTATAGATATTTATATATTCCGACCAAATAAGTATCTGTTCACTCATAAGTCTATTAAGTTCATACGCGTAATATTACCATCTATATGTATAAATTTTTTATAACGTTCCACACATTTAGCAGTGTTACAGCCGCTATTCAAGAATGGAACACTCATTTTTCATCTTACTTATTTCGTTCTTCATCTACACGTCTTTCTTTTTCATTGAAAGTATTGATAATTTTTTTTTGTAGATTGAGAAAACCTCAATTTTTTTAAAAACATATTCTTCATGGAGTAAGCCAGATTTGCCAAGCAATATTATATTACGCTAGTTATAGTAAAGTAACGATAATTTAGTGTTTATTTTATTTTATTATTCAATATACTTATTTATTAAATAGCAGTAAGACCCCAGATATTTAAATAAATGTATCACTACAATAAAACTCGACGGGATTGCTAATATTTCATTTTATGTTCCAGGAATGGGTGACACCTTGAAACGGGGACTCTCTGGGGGTGAGAAAAAAAGAGCAAATATCGCTTGCGAGTTGCTCACCAATCCTTCGCTCCTGCTCATAGACGTGAGTACAATTTTCTACCATCATTGTTATCAATCTGACTGAAAAGACGCAAATGATTTTTAAAGTTTGCTTAACTGATTTAAAAACAATCCTCGTCTGCGTCATCCGTGCTTTCTGTATAGATAAGAGCTATTGATCAATACACATGTATCAATGTCCTCTCCATTAAAAAATAATTTGAGTAAGCAATAAGCTGAAAAATAAAGGTTTA